>JAYKKM010000269.1:87500-687500 GCA_035772405.1 Chrysogorgia sp. JL179-B06 | reverse complement strand
AAAACGTTTCCTCTAGTGTAAACATTAGCCTCCTCTGCAGGCAACTCTGTGGCTTCTATTTCCGAGTCAAATAGCTTCCAAAGCTATGCGAGCAATGTTTTGGTTGGGATTGCAGGGAAGTATAGGGATTGTGAAGGGATTGGTCGACGAAGAGGGGACAGGAAGGGATGGAGAAGAGAGATTGCGCCCCTCTCCCCATGCTCTTGTTAGTTTTTTTGGGTCGGCCAAAACAGCCTTGGAAGCTATTTGACTCGGAAAAAGAAGAAGGAGAAGGCTATGTATGTAAACTTGGATAAACCATTATTTTGAAATATAGGGCTTCATGTCTCAACTTCATGCAACGCTTGCAGGAAGATTTTACATGAATGAAAGATATGGAAGGGACTAGGCAAAATAAACAAAAAATGAGCAGACAGACATGCAGGATAACACAACAACTTCAGACAGGCATTTAGTGATCACGCCATTATTACCAGACCCCACTGTGTTAAGCGTGAGCACGAGGACAAAGGCAATGTATGTATAGTTCAATAGAGTAGAATACTCTTGGCTATAGATTTTCCGGGCGGAAAGCGTAATCGAAGTATAAAGATAAGAGCTCAATATGCGTATATGTATTGTAATAATATGGAAACAAGTAAAGTTTTAAAACATTTTTACTGACGTTTCGTTGCGAACTTACAACATCTTCAGAGTGATATTAATTACATGTGTGAAAACTAGAGTAGAATACAGTGTACTAAAATAGAGACCATATTAAACCAATGTCTCACTTTGACCCCGACCCGGAAATAGGCACTAATCCAGCACAAAAATGGAAAATTTGGACTGAAGACGTCCAGATGGATCTCGTAGCGAACGGAATAACCGACAAGAATAAACATCGCGCTCTGTTCGCGAGATCTTTTGTCAAATTTCTAAAACGGCGATGAATAGGATTTTGCTACAACTGTGGAAACGTTGAACGCGCATTTTTGAACCCCAGAATCATAGGTTGTACGACGTGTATAAATTTCGCAAAACCACACAAGGAAACAATGAGACGATTGATCGGTATCACACTGTTCAAACATTTTTTTGTCACAGAGATGCGAATTTGCTGACTTCGAAATTATGCTTCAAATTGTATCGTGTGGAAATAAGCTTTGAGTGATCCGAAGATGAAACTCAAAGACATACTGTGTCGGAAAATTAGTAACTTCTCAGTGGCAGATATGGAAGACAGGAACAAAAGCGCCAAATTTATATACAATGCGGAATAACGTGCGCAATCCGAAAAGCAAAAAAAGCGAATTCGACTTGCAGAAATTGTGAGGGAGAGTGGCCACAGAAGCAGGAAATATTCCAAGTTAATCACTACAAAGCGCACCTTGACATATTGGAAGGGCAGAGACGCCAGTAAGGGGACCGAGAGGGGGGGGGGGGGGAGTTGACAATGTCACAACAATAAATAAAAATACATATAACCCGAAAAAAGATACAGCCACATACAAAGAAATGCCTAAAAACATACACGCAAAGAAAACGATGCAACATGCTACTGCAGTATAGTATAGAGGATTGGGTAATGATTCAATACAGACTATAGTTATGTTAGCTAGAACATTTATAGTTCTTGCGTAATGATGAATCAAATCACTTACCATGATATTTGGTAAGGTTGCATATCTTGGTTCATTTAACCTTAACAATAACAGAACGAGGATTAAATACATTTCATTAACACAGCAATAATATAGGTCTATGATAAATAACAGTCCCCGTAATTCAACTCATTTTGCGTCGGCATAAAATTGCCTTACTGATTTGCCTCGGCGTTGCCTCGTCAATTATTTCTGCCGAGAACCACGATGAAACCTGAGACCACTGTAAATTACTTCGACAATTACTTCGGCAGTGTAAACGACTGTGGTCACACCTGAAATCCGCACTTCTTAACATACGACAGCGATTCAATGGCGAAAGCGACACTGTTTAACTGAATATTGTGTTGCATTTCCTTTTGTCTGCATTGTATTTCCTTTTGTCTGCATTGTATTTCCTTTGTCTGCATTGTGTTTCCTTTTGTCTGCATTGTGTTTCCTTTTGTCTGCATTGTGTTTCCTTTTGTCTGCATTGTGTTTCCTTTTGTCTGCATTGTGTTTCCTTTTGTCTGCATTGTGTTTCCTTTTGTCTGCATTGTGTTTCGTTTTGTCTGCATTGTGTTTCCTTTTGTCTGCATTGTGTTTCCTTTTGTCTGCATTGTGTTTCCTTTTGTCTGCATTGTGTTTCCTTTTGTCTGCATTGTGTTTCCTTTTGTCTGCATTGTGTTTCCTTTTGTCTGCATTGTATTTCCTTTTGTCTGCATTGTGTTTCCTTTTGTCTGCATTGTGTTTCCTTTTGTCTGCATTGTGTTTCCTTTTGTCTGCATTGTGTTTCCTTTTGTCTGCATTGTATTTCCTTTTGTCTGCATTGTATTTCCTTTTGTCTGCATTGTATTTCCTTTTGTCTGCATTGTATTTCCTTTTGTCTGCATTGTATTTCCTTTTGTCTACATTGTATTTCCTTTTGTCTACATTGTATTTCCTGTTGTCTGCATTGTATTTCCTTTTGTCTACATTGTATTTCCTTTTGTCTGCCTTGTATTTCCTTTTGTCTGCATTGTATTTCCTTTTGTCTGCATTGTATTTCCTTTTGTCTACATTGTATTTCCTTTTGTCTACATTGTATTTCCTTTTGTCTACATTGTATTTCCTTTTGTCTGCATTGTATTTCCTTTTGTCTGCATTGTATTTCCTTTTGTCTACATTGTATTTCCTTTTGTCTGCATTGTATTTCCTTTTGTCTGCATTGTATTTCATTTTGTCTGCATTCTCTCAGCCAATCAGAATTGAGAAATGCCATGTATATTGTTAACACGGTAACAACATCAATACTCCTGATCGGGTACAGCAGGGCTGCCCACAGAACGTTGAATACTCTAAGCCAATATTTTCCGCTGTCCAAATTAGGCCATTCCAAATTCAAGTTCCGGGTATAATAATTATGATATCCATTTTTGCTGCTTCAATTAAACAATTTTTAACTGTACTTTAATGCGGTAAACAAGCGAAAGATTTAAACTTCTCAAATAACCAAAACTCCTCCAAGCTATTTGACTCGGAAAAAAGAAGGCACATAGTTGCCTGTGGAGGAGGCTATCTTCTGAAGGCTGAATTGGATATCATCAAGTGAGTTCTGGATAACTTCATGTTGTTAGTCTAATTGGTTCTTACACTAGCTACATACAGCTATGGCAGTAATGAAAAAACAAAATGCCAGAATGTTTTGGTAGAGTGGATCAAGAAATCAAGTATTTATCAACACAGGTAGGACTTGGGGACAGTAAATTATTGTTCCTACCTTAAATCAACAGATAATACGGCTGGTAACGTTACTGCGATGTTTTCTAATCCACCATCGATTTCTCTCGTCACTTTTAATTTTCCGTCATTGGGCTCAATTTCAGAAGCAAATGTTGCCTGAAGTTAATAATAAGCACAAGCGTGTGATGTGATGATATATATTTCTAAGACTGATTAATAATTAATAAGCAAAACACAAAGGCAAATCACGACCCGTATCGGGTATAAATATGTGATATAGACTCGCTCTAAATTTCTCCCTGGTTTTTAACGGCAGAGATAGCGTTAATTTTCAAAATCACTACGCCAATGAATGTATGAAATGATTCTGTTTAGAAGATATTTACAAACCTTGCAGTAAGGGCGTTATCGCCTATATAGCCCTCCTTGGTGGCCCTGGAGGCGGTATATAGCGCGGTTTAATAATAATAATAATAATAATAATAATAATAATAATAATAATAATAATAATAATATAAATAATAATAATAATAATAATAACTTTATTTTATGAGGGTAACACTATACAGCGAATAGCTGAAAAACCTGTGGCCCAGTCTACTAAATTATAATAATTGAATATAAAATTACAAGATAAATAGGAATAAAAACCAATGTAACGTGGGCAACGAATTGATATTTTTTGCAAATCTGGTTTCTCTTGAATGAATGTCAGAGTTTCTGATGATGTTATTTTCCAAATTCTCTGGGACCTCTCCGTTCTAACGTTTGTATATATACATATATATACATATATATATACATATATATACATATATATACATATATATATACATATATATATACATACATATACATACATATACATACAGATATACACAGATATACACGCATATATATATATATATATACGTGTAGGTTTTGGTCTACGAAATGCAAAGAGTGCTCAACAACATATAGTTAGAGCAAATAATAGATTTTCGCTTACCTCAAAACTGGTCTGCTACAACTTGTTTCATCTGCAAAAGAATCTTCAGGCAGTGACAATATCGAAAGGGATGACCGCTTATTTATAGGCTTTCTGCCGGAAAGTGGGGGCGTATGTGGGGGACAAAGCATGAGGTCATGGCTTTGTTTGCGTTGATTACGCGAAATTTATTACGATGACGACACTGTGAAATTATTTCCGCTCTTTTGTTGAGTAAACTATTCTTATTTTTTTCTTTTAAAATACAAAATTTTTCTTCTAAACATAAATTGCATCGTTTTGATCCTCCTGTGTACGAAATAGAATGTTTTAGAATTTGCCAATTAATACTGAAATCTTTATTGTTTTCTTTCAATGTCCAAATATATTTCGAAAGTTCGGTGTCGTTTTCATGCTTTTTATGTTGAAAAGATTTAGTGTGGTTGGCCAATCGCTCTTTGAATGTGGTTGCAGTCATACCAATGTAGTGTTTTATTTCGTTTGTGATGTTTACTGTCACTGTTGCTTTGTATACTATGTCTCTAGTCATGCATTGTTCTTGAAGCGGGCAAATGGTGTTCTCTCTACAACTGCAATTAGTAGCGTCCCTATCCTGCGGTTTGATGTTCCTAGCTATGCGTGCATTGTGCTTAGTGATTATTGACTTAACATTGTTCATGCAGCTGTAACTTACTTTAACTGTATTTCTGTTAAAAATCTTATGGAGCTTGTGGTGCGGAGGGAAATGTTTGTCAATTAGGCTAAGGAAATTACGTCCTATGTTAGTGCTGACACTCTTGCTAAATGGTGGGTTGAACCAAATGATATTGCGTTGCCTATTCCTACGTGGTCGTTGCGGTGTATCATGAGTGTAGCTAAGTTCATGATTAAAGTTGCTGTGCCTAAGCGCGTTCTGATATAAGGGTGCAGATTCCTGAAAAGTTTGCTCATCTGACGAAAGGAGTTTAATGCGTTTGTTAATTGATGCAGGTAGTTGCCTTGTTATGCTTGGTGGATGGTTAGAGTGCATATTTATGTATAGCGGATCGTCATTGGGCTTCCTATAGGGCCTATAGTTTCCATTGTTAAGGTCGAAAGTTACATCTAAAAAGTTTACTATACGTAAATTTGATTCGGCGGTGATTTTTAGGTCAAATTGCTCGAAAATTTTGTGGAGATCTTTTCTTGTTTTGTCTGCTAAACGTGCTGATTTACTTTTTATGATAGCCAAACCGTCATCTCTATATAGGCCCATGCTTTCTTTGCCAAATTTCTTACTTAGGTGGTTTAAAATGAAAAGGCCTACGAGCTCACAAATTTCCGCGCCGTCGAAACTGCCCATGGTAACGTCGAACAAATTCTTGCTATCTTTTTTTATCCATGAAATTCCGCTATTGAAAAGGAGAGATTTTCTAGCGTGTTTTATTATTGAAATGTTGTTTTGAGGTATAGTAGCCAAATTTGAAAAACTATTGGACCAAGCTCTGTCCTGGGCTTCAAATTTGGCTACTATACCTCAAAACAACATTTCAATAATAAAACACGCTAGAAAATCTCTCCTTTTCAATAGCGGAATTTCATGGATAAAAAAAGATAGCAAGAATTTGTTCGACGTTACCATGGGCAGTTTCGACGGCGCGGAAATTTGTGAGCTCGTAGGCCTTTTCATTTTAAACCACCTAAGTAAGAAATTTGGCAAAGAAAGCATGGGCCTATATAGAGATGACGGTTTGGCTATCATAAAAAGTAAATCAGCACGTTTAGCAGACAAAACAAGAAAAGATCTCCACAAAATTTTCGAGCAATTTGACCTAAAAATCACCGCCGAATCAAATTTACGTATAGTAAACTTTTTAGATGTAACTTTCGACCTTAAACAATGGAAACTATAGGCCCTATAGGAAGCCCAATGACGATCCGCTATACATAAATATGCACTCTAACCATCCACCAAGCATAACAAGGCAACTACCTGCATCAATTAACAAACGCATTAAACTCCTTTCGTCAGATGAGCAAACTTTTCAGGAATCTGCACCCTTATATCAGAACGCGCTTAGGCACAGCAACTTTAATCATGAACTTAGCTACACTCATGATACACCGCAACGACCACGTAGGAATAGGCAACGCAATATCATTTGGTTCAACCCACCATTTAGCAAGAGTGTCAGCACTAACATAGGACGTAATTTCCTTAGCCTAATTGACAAACATTTCCCTCCGCACCACAAGCTCCATAAGATTTTTAACAGAAATACAGTTAAAGTAAGTTACAGCTGCATGAACAATGTTAAGTCAATAATCACTAAGCACAATGCACGCATAGCTAGGAACATCAAACCGCAGGATAGGGACGCTACTAATTGCAGTTGTAGAGAGAACACCATTTGCCCGCTTCAAGAACAATGCATGACTAGAGACATAGTATACAAAGCAACAGTGACAGTAAACATCACAAACGAAAATAAAACACTACATTGGTATGACTGCAACCACATTCAAAGAGCGATTGGCCAACCACACTAAATCTTTTCAACATAAAAAGCATGAAAACGACACCGAAACTTTCGAAATATATTTGGACATTGAAAGAAAACAATAAAGATTTCAGTATTAATTGGCAAATTCTAAAACATTCTATTTCGTACACAGGAGGATCAAAACGATGCAATTTATGTTTAGAAGAAAAATTTTGTATTTTAAAAGAAAAAAATAAGAATAGTTTACTCAACAAAAGAGCGGAAATAATTTCACAGTGTCGTCATCGTAATAAATTTCGCGTAATCAACGCAAACAAAGCCATGACCTCATGCTTTGTCCCCCACATACGCCCCCACTTTCCGGCAGAAAGCCTATAAATAAGCGGTCATCCCTTTCGATATTGTCACTGCCTGAAGATTCTTTTGCAGATGAAACAAGTTGTAGCAGACCAGTTTTGAGGTAAGCGAAAATATATATATATATATATATATATATATATATATATATATATATATATATATATATATATATATATATATATAAAAATATATATATATAGATTTTCGCTTACCTCAAAATTGGTCTGCTACAACTTGTTTCATCTGTAAAAGAATCTTCAGGCAGCCTGAAGATTCTTCTGCCTGAAGATTCTTTTACAGATGAAACAAGTTGTAGCAGACCAATTTTGAGGTAAGCGAAAATCTATTATTTGCTCTAACTATATGTTGTTGAGCACTCTTTGCATTTCGTAGACCAAAACCTACACGTATATATATATATATATATATATATATATATATATATATATATATATATATATATATATATATATATATATATATATATATATATATATATATATATATATATATATATATATATTATATATATATATATATATATATATATATATATATATATATATATATATATATATATATATATATATATATATATATATATATATATATATATATATATATATATATATATATAATATATATATATATATATATATATATATATATATATATATATATATATATACATACATACATACAATGTTCGTGGTTGTTTTCAGTTACTTGCAAGTAGTTTTCATATGAATTAGCCTCTATGATAGAGTATTCTAAAGTTTTGGGTGTGGTCGTACAGCTTACAAAACATTCAGAAAAACTAAAACAGTTTGATAATATTGACAACATTGTTAGTAATTTTTTATTTTTTGTAACCACAATGTAATTCAAATTCTTTTTGCGAAAATGTGGAATAAACATGATTATTATTATTATTATTATTATATTATTGTAATTTTGCCATGGATTTAATAAACAAGTAATCGTATAATTTTGTTCGTGCAATTAAGGATTGACACTACTTACAGGTATGATATTTAAAATTTTTGTCAAATTGCACTCGCCTAATGGCTAGTGCGCTATCATATCATTGCCTATATACATACAACTGGACTGAAAATGGCGGACATTGGACGTCAGTTTCACCCCACTACGCGGCCAAGACAACTGAAACGGACTGAAAACGAACTGAAACCGACGTCTAATTTGACCATGTAGGGCTGGAAATGACGTCCAAGTTGACCGCGTAAAGCCTGAAGCCGACATCCAAGTTGACCGCATAGGGCCCATATGTACGTATATATGTACGTATTCCATATAAGGAAGTGGCCTACGAGAAAATACAAGGCATTGACGAGAAAATACATTGCCCTCGTACCAGCCCACTGGATGTGGGATTGTTAACACGTTACGATATGTTCGATTATCCGCTCTTTTTACGAAAACTACGTTCGCTAGCCGGATAAGCTGTACGCACATTGTAAACAGATAATTTATTTTTGTTTTAATATATATTGTAGCTTTTGGAGTTGATTATTTCTCAAGAAAACGTTCGTCGAAGACAGCCGAAAGTTCGTGTTTTTGTTTACAAGATGGTATCCGTATTACGAAAATTATATGTTTGGGTATATTCGATTGTCCGCTTTTAAAGAGAACTAAGTTAGCTACCGGGATAAGCTGTACATATGTTGTAAATAGATCATTTAACGTTCCTTTAATATATTATATAGCTTTGGGGGTGGTTTATTTCTCAAGAAAACGTTTGACAAACATAGGCGAAAGTTTGTTTTGAAGATGGCGTGCGTATTACGAAAATTATATTTTGGTCATGTTTGAAAATCCAGATTTTTAAAAAAAAATACGTTAGCTATTTATAAAAGACTTTATAAAACACAGCCGGGGGGTTAGGGTTAGAAAACTCGTTAGGCGGGGGTTAGGGTTAGGACCTTTGTTGTTTTCGGGTCGGTTACAATCCAATTAACTAGGGGCTGGTACGAGGGTGCAACGTGTCAGCTATTTACGCGTTAATTCACTCTATTTGCTCGTCAATGACTTCTATTTACGCCAGATACCCCTAAAACTGACATCCAAGTTGACCGCGTTAGAGCCTGAAATCGACATCCAAGTTGACCGCGTAGGGCCTGTAACCGACGTCCAAAATATCTCCATGACGGTCATCGACTGGAATCAGCATTCTAGTTATACTTCAAAAACTCATTAATATTCATTAACCAAATTGTCCAATCACATTTCCGTATTTAGTCACGCGCAAGGCTTTTATACCTGATAAAATTCATGAATACTAATCAGCATGAAAATTATATGAAGTCTTTACGAACTTTATATAAAATTCCTGCTAATTTTCATTTCATACATCAAACCAATTTACCTCTAATAGAAAATAAAAACCAGTACACTCCCTAGTGATTACAATCAATTGTTTTTGAAGCTATTTAAAACACTCGAACTCGCGTTTTATCATATCTAAAATGCTCGCGCTGCGCGCTCGCATTCTAAATATGATAAAACGCTCCTTCTCATGTTTTAAATACTACATAGAGTTCAGTGGTCAACAGTCACGTACTATTTGGAACATTACAGTACCTGGGACCAGTTAAGAAGCGTTGATAATATCTGCGCTGTTTGATTGCAGTCATCATCGATGGCCTGTGAAACAAGACGGAGTTACTTTGCTGCGTGCTTGGAAAACGCAAGATACATGGTTATATCTCAAACAACGAATGACTAATCTTAAAGTGCCCATGACCCCAAATACGATATTACGGATATAGATGCTACATGAAGTGAAAAGTTGAATGCCAAAATATTTTATGATTTGAGCTTTGCGTTGATGTGCTATAAAGATTTGTTTGTCAGAAATGGTAATGAGTGTGACGTCATTTACGGCATTTGGCTTTCTTATCTGCTTTCCGTGTGATAGACTGGTTGAGGATTTGAGTGAAAAAGTTGATAAAATCTTTACTGTAGCGGTCAAGTACATCATCAACGTTTGAGTTAGATTAATTTGCTTTAACAGTAGAATATTGTATCCCAAATGATGCCGTAAATGACGTCACACTCATTAGCATTTCTGACAAACAAATCTTTATAGCACATCAACGCAAAGCTCAAATCATAAAATATTTTGGCATTCAACTTTTCACTTCATGTAGCATCTATATCAGTAATATCGCTAGTTTGAGATAACGACTATAACTTCTTTTTCTTTTTTTTTTCTTTTCTTTTTATTCATAATAAGAATATTAGGTTGCGACAAATCTTAAAGGGGAACTGCAGTCAGAAAATAAATAGACCTTACCCATTGTGACGTACGAATCTATTAGTGACTACTACTACCATAATTCCTAGCGAGATTTCCTTTCTCATGTTAATGTTAAACTCCCTCTGGGAGAAGGAAAACAATTGCCCAACTTAACATCACAAAAGATATACCGAAAAGGATTCTGGTAGTAGTAGTCACTAATAGATTCATGCGTCATAACGGGTAAGGTCTATTACTTTTAAATAAAAGGCCTTTATGCATAATGATTAGAATTACTAATAGTTTTACGGTATCTGCTCTTGTACTCGAGAAATAGCGTTTTCATTCTCGTATTTATGCTTCAGGACGCCGCCATTTTAGAGTTTGTCGACAGTTCAAAGTCGATGTACTGGTTTTGGTGGTTTTCTTTTCAATTTTGACGTCATTGAATGTTTGTCTTTTGCACTCAATGACGTCGAAATTCAAAAGAAACCTTCGCTATACATAGAGTTAGAGCCATCGAGTAAACTCTAAAATGGCGGCATCCAGTAGCATAAAATATGAGAATGAAAACGTTATTTTATTAGGGTAAGTTCTAGGTCGCATAATTAGTAATTACTAAACTAACTACCATAACACGGATATTTATAAATTTTAGTTTATTATTTAATTTAAAGGTGCAGTCCAGTCCGTTCTGCGCATGTATGATATTTCAAACGTTGGGGACCCCACTTGTCAACAAACTTTAACGGAATAGATTTGCGACTGTTTGAAAGCGAGTATTCGTTAAATGTGGCGAAGGCACGAGTGGTAGTTTGATATATTATCCACATTTAGGAACAGAACAACAGCTTATAACACGCTTTTTAGGCGGAGAAGCTCAAGCGTGTGAACAAAATCCGCAATACTTCATGTTCAATGTTTATATAACGCAATGTAAACAAACGATGTAAACAGAAACGTGGACATGCGCAGAACGGACTGGACGGCATCTTTAATTATTTTCAGTTTTATCTGTATATTTTCGTTCCTGTCAATTAGAATTAATAATATGTAAATTTAGAATAATTAGACTCGTTGAAGTTGCGACACCACCACGTTTGTAATGTTGACGTTAGCAAACTTTTATGCTAGTTTCTCTGAAGACGACTCGGGTACATGGGCCGAAAGCTCAGATTTAATAATTAAACATGGTGAAAACCACAAAGTTTATTGAATGATTTGATTTACTAACTGTTTACGACTCCATTTTTCGCCGCTGTCTAGTACTTCGTGCTGGCTCAACATTGTTTTGGCGACTATCCACACTCTTATCTCCACTGCACCGGCAGCGAAGGACAAGGTCGCGCACTCACCTGCTTTCCCAACAGAATAATATCGGGTTTCTCGTCTTCGGCTATTTTTGCAAATATTTTAGCAACAGCTAGCGGTTCCAATGTAGCTGCGTCTTTGTCAGTGACGACATGGATTGCACGATCCATTCCCATCGCAAGAGCAGTTCGTAATGTCTCCTATGAATATATATCGGAATATCTTTAAATTGCAGCAGATATTTCCCGAATCTACTTCAATGCAGGGTTCGATAATTCGAAATGTTGAGACAGGCAGACAGACAGACAGACAGACAGACAGACAGACAGACAGACAGACAGACAGACAGACAGACAGAACCTTTATTTGAATAGGGTAGCCTCATCAGACTACAACTAGTCTGTTATCAACGAGAGCCTATAAAAACATACTTAATTTACATAATTATTGATACACTAAATCCCGTTACAACAATATAAATTTGATACCTAGATTAAAAGCCAGCCATTACAATGTATCTATGGCAAACTGTCACATAAGCGATTAAAAACCTTGGATCCATTATAATAAAAAGATTTCTACGCAATTTCTGTTCTAACCCTTGGCAAGTGCAATAAATTGCTTTGCCGGGTGGTTCTTACTATTAACTGACGATTGAAAGTAAAGTAATTTATTACATAAGAATTGGGGAACAGTTCCCTTCACACATTTCTTAACTAATTTAAGATTACTGTAGACCTTCGCGGTGTGTTTTGGGGGAAACAATATAGCGCTCTGTGTATTAATGGAAATATATAAACCTATATATCATTGGATAGCTTATATAACTGGCTACAAGTCTCTGTTGAAATATGTTTGGTTGAATTGAAAAAAAAATAGAAATTCCCGCTCGCCTTTCTTGAACTAACTCCCCGGTTCAAGAAGCTAAAGCGTCGCGCAAGTTTGGAGTTTTGCATTCATTTAGATATGAGTCAAATCGGAATCGTCTGTTTTACAAAACGGTGTCTGGGAATTTCAAAATTCCGAATACTTAAAAAGTTATCGCGATTTTACTTCTTTCAGCGAGACTCGCGAAAAAGCCAAAGAGACTTCCGAAAAAGGCTTTAAAACGATGAATGGAAATTTCAAAATTCCCAGACACAGTTTTGTTACCAAAGATATCATTCTAAAAGACTGCCAATTTTTAGACGATTCTGATGATAGGACTCGACTTGGAAGTTTTTAAACTTTCTATTTTAGCCGAAAACATGTCCGGAGAAAACCGTGATTGAAGTAATAATTGTCTTATGCAAATCGACTTCCTGTGCAAAATAGATTGCCATTTTTGCTGCAAAGAATTTTTAAAAAAATTGAAAAAAATTTCTTATACAAAAGATTTAGCAAACTGCCACATTTAAAGCTAAAAAAATTTTTTTGCTAATTTTTGACCCGCGTTCTCTTCGGTTTTCCAAACTTTGCCATCGTAAATCATGTAACGCGTCATCACTACTGCTGACCTTCATCACTGTCCTTGCTGCTCTACGTTGGAGTTTCTCGAGCCTTTCTTCATCCCCAATATTGCAACAATTCCAAACAGTGTCACAATTGTCCAAAATTGGTAGAACATAGGATTTGTAAACAACATTAGCTGTGTGCATCGAAATACCATTCCTCAATCTTCTCAACATCCCAACTCTTGCAGATGCTTTCATCAGTATATGGCGAACACGATCTTTCCAGGACAAGCAATCATCCATTACCAGGGCCGGATTATCCAATAGGCACTATAGGCACTGTGCCTAGGGCCTACGAAAGTTACTGGGGCCTACGAAAATGATTACATTTTTTCTTTATATTTATATATTTTATAAACGATGGTCAGCAATAGGTAAAGTCGTAAAGATTTAGTTTTTTGTACAGTGTACTTAATCCCTACCTGAAGCAAAAAGTGCCTACTTGAAGCAAACAAATAATCTTCCTCTATAACTGATCATTTTTCGACAGTAAAACAGTTACATAAGCGGTGATAAGCACTTAAACTTTCCTATTTCTTGCGTTGAGGACGGCATTTTGTTAACAGAAAAATTTCGCGAATATTTCGCGAAAAGAAAGAGCCGAAAAATATCTCTATCAGATTCAGACCGATAGTGTATGATGTATCAAGGCCCTGCATTCTATAATTACGAATGTCAGACGGTTACAAAATGTAACCCCGAAAAGTATCACTATTATTGGGTATTATTGGGTATTATTATTATTATTATCACTATTATTGGGTATTATTGTATTATTTACGTAAAAATTATATTTCTTGAAAATGAATAATAAAAATTAATATACACTGTTAAAAAATGTGATTTAAGACCTTTATATTTTCCTCAAAAGTGCCCTCAGAATGCAGGAAATGTCATTTCCGGAGGGGACATGTGTTATCACTGGGGGCCTACTATATGCTGCTAAGTGCATAGGGCCTACGAAGTCGTTAATCCGGCCCTGTCCATGACGACACCAATGATGTACCTTACTGTACCTGTACTCCGATAATATCCCCGCACACTTGAAACAAACTTGAAACAAACTTGAAACAAACTTGAAACTTGAAACTTGAAACAAACTTGAAACTCAACACGTACTTAGTCTTTAAGCCCTTTGAGTATCAGCTTATAAATTCTCCTTATTGTCCTCCAAACATTTCTTAAAGCACTCGTTGGGAGAAGTTGTTTTAAAAACATGTCAGTTTATCTTTGGTGATCATTTCCTGTATTCTCATTGATCTCTGCTTGTTTTACCATTGATATTATTAGGAGAAGTTAGATTGTGATCAGAACTGGGGCTTAAAGGGTAAGTACAACATCGAATCTTGATTATCAATAAATAGACCGATTGCAAATATGGCGGCGATGTCATGAAAACGAGGCTTTTCGGTGGTTACCGTTGCTAGGGCCCGAATCACGTTAGTTGATTGGATCACAATTGTTGGACCAAAAACAACAGCCAATCAATCAACGTGATTCGGGTCCTAGCAACGGTAACCACTGAAAAGCGTTTTCATGACATCACCGCCATATTTGCAATCGGTCTATACGTCTTTTTCATCGATTTTTGTTCTGATTGCAGGCGAATGCGGTTGCTCCATTAATTTTTTGACGTCACTGAGTGATATAAACACTATGCAAAGAATACTAGCGTGGTTTTAGTCTATTGTGCAGGATTTCTAGTGTTTCTATAACTCAATGACGTCAAAAATTAATGGGAGCGACCGCATTCGCCCGCAATCAGAAGAAAAATGGCGGCCTTCAATTTACCAAAAATACGATAAACAAAGCTAAATTTCTCTAAAACTAAAAAGATTAGAAGAAAACTAACACGCATTCTCATATAAGGCGACAAAGAACTTTCATTTAAAGGGTATATAAACCCTCCACAGTTTGTAGTTCATTGTATAGAGGACAGGGGCGTAGGAAGCAGGGGGGGCCCAATATTATAAAAGGGGGGCCGGAATAGCTTTCGCCCCCCCCCCCCACCCCAAAAAAAATAATTGAATTTGAAAGAAAAATTGCAGGAAAAAAATTGAATTCGAAAGTAGAAGTATTTGAAATCGTATATTAATCGAATAGTATGAATGTATGATATTTCAGACAAGTTGGAAAACAACATCTTCCTATTAATGTTCTGTTAAACTGTCATATAGAAGTAATTAATATTTCTATTAGTACTCATATTTCTCTAGTTTTCGCAGCCCTACTCTAGTAGGCTTTCATTTTTAACTAAGCAGAAGGAATGATTGAGGAATTCGCGGAATGATTGAGGCTAAAATTCGTGGAATGATTGAGGCTAAAAGGTAGCCCGGTTGAAACAAAACGTCCATGTCGGACTCGCTGACCATGGCATTAATATGTTGTCAGTGGTTCCCAGGGGCAGCGTGGGCCCATGGCTCAAAAATAGGGCCCTGGAAAACTATTCGATTGGGGCCCACTGCTCACAGCAGGAGAGCAGGGTGTGTCATTGTTTAGGGCCTGCTTGGGGCCCACCATCACCAGATTTTCGGGGGCCACGCCGCCCCCTGGTGGTTCCTAAGTATGGTGATGAGCTCTGATATAGAGCGAAACAGTCAAAAATACGAAATTTTATAAACTTCTGAGCTGAAAAAATCACCGCTCAGAATGTAGGAAATGCCATTTGCGAGAATCTAGATACGGCGCTCGGATTATTAGTATCATGACCACTCATTTGGGACTAACTTCGGCGTACTTCGCCACTGAAAATTTTGCTTTGGACGCCCCCCCCCCCCCCCCCCCCCCCCCCCCCCCCAAGTTTGCAATGCTTCCTACGCCCATGATAGAGGATACGAAAATAGCTGTAAGTTATTTTACAGTATTCTATTTGATCATTATTTCCAGAAATATATCTATCTAAACATAGCCAATTGAATGAAAAAGCCGCGCGTCGATTAGATTTCACAGAACAAGGAAGAAAAGTTTCAAATTATTTAAAAATCATGCAGTCTTTGGACAACCAAGTTACATGTCCATTTACATGGCCAGGCACCTATTTATATTAGTGATTTACTAACCAAATATAAACCTACTCGTACTTTAAGATCATCTAACCGGAATCTGCTGCTTTAGCCAAAATCCAAAACGGTGACTCATGGAGACAGAACATTCTCACTTGCAGCACCAATACTGTGGAATTCATTCCACAGGAAATTAGAAGCATTGATATTTTAAGTAGTTTTAAGTCAACACTTAAGACTTTCTTTTTTAATGAAAATTTACAATTTTAATTTACATGTATGTAGTAGGCTTTATCTTATAGTGAAACTTTAATTAGTTTTATAAGTAACATTAAGAATATATTGTTGTAAGAGCATTGAGACTATTGTATAATGCTCCTAATACGTCTTTTATTATTATTATTATTATTATTATTATTATTATTATTATTATTATTATTATTATTATTAAGGAATACAGAAGCGTTTTGACCACGGAGTTAGCAAAAACTATATCCGGCATTACTACCAAAAACATTACTACCACAAGCTTGAACTGATAGGACGCCGTTTTTGGTAATCAGAGATCAGTGAGCGAGCGGCGTCGGTTCCTGGTTCCCAGGCCCTAAAGCATTGAAAACATTCTCGCCAATTTCTGGCGGGGATTCCAAAATTGGGCTTTTTGGAAGCAAATATCTCGGGAAATAACAGACTAAATAAAAAACTCTAAAGTAACTTACCAGCTCTTTTCGCATCCTCTATACAAACAACTAAAAACTGTGGAGTGTTTATATGCACATTTTAAAGCAACAATGGTTTTGTGGGCGCAGTGTCCGTTTAAGAAATCATTTTGAGTACTTTGAGAACATTAAAGTTTGCTGGTCATATGATAGAGAGATGAAAATTGCAAGTAGACCAGCATACCTATACTGTACGTGGTAAGTAGCTGAAAACAAGGAAGTACCAGACCTTGATATTGACACGAAAATGCAGGCGCATATACTAGTACAGGATTGTTTCTACCAAGCCCCTCACATTTGAGGAGTTAAATTATTACCCAGACTGCCCCCAGGGGACTTAACAGAAGACAAAACCAACTTTTAGGATTTTTATATGATTGTAAAACATTCTTTACAGTACCTCACATTTAGCAGGTCCACATGTTAATGCTACAATTTCTTTAGCTATCCCCTTTTCCTTCATTCGAACAGCCTGCAACAATTAAAGACCAATGTAATTTACGTAGACACAAATTACACACTGCAAAGGCCAAGCATTTTACAGGTACAGTACTTGTACAATGGATACATCTGGTTGTTTCAACACTTCACCCTTAGTATCCCCCAATTCAATGTTGGTCAGTGGACACCTAGTGGTTCAAGGGCGGATCCAGCCAACAATTTAACGGGTGCTTAATTTAAAAATAGGTACATGAATAATGATTATTATGCATTCTCTACTGCATCTTGATTTTGATTGGCTGTTGGCATACAGCTAATTTGTGACATCAGCTTCATATGACGTCAATGTTTAAAAATGTAGCTATGACATCATTATTCCAGTTGCTAGCTTGCTGTTGCCAGGTTATTTACGAAGAAAGAAAAAGGGAAAATGGCGGGTTCTTCGCAAAGATTCGCCAAGCGTCGCTTAGCACTTCTTATGCATAATAGAACAATTATTGGATTCGGCTTTCACATGATATCGAGAATTATCAAGGCCTCGGTTTGTGTCATCCGCCTCAGCCTTCGGCTCGATATCATGCTTCACCTCATCCAATAATTGTTAAACATGCGTACATAAGTCTGCTGATACTCATTAAAGTGCCCCTAAATTCAACATTTTTTATTGTCTTATTTGTAAGAACTTTTAAAATGATAAAGTAACTTCTGTTGCAGATTTTCACTTCTTCGCTTTCTTTTTGAGATATATCAGTTTGTTTGATATGCAAATGTCTGGAATTTCGTCACACATGCATAATGAGTTATCAGAGAATGTTATATATCTTTGCGTTCATGAAATAAAAACACTAAAGTGTGAATAGCACGTGTGTGCGTTTCTCCAACACCACCAAACTTCTCGATTTTAAAGGATTTCGTTCGAGAATAAAAGAGATATACACATTTCTCCAATAAGTCATTATGCATGCATGTGTGACGAAATTCCAGACATTTGCATATCAAACAAACTGATATATCTAAAAAAGAAAGCAAAGAAACGAAAATCTTCAAATGAAGTTACTTTATCATTTTAAAAGTTCTTCCAAACAAGACAATAAAACATTTTGAGGTTATGGGCACTTTGACGATAAATAGGTCCGCGGAACGCGTAGATGCCGCTCAGTTAAGGCGATATTAAACTGTGCAATGTTTCGACTTGTTTTGCAACGGCGTTGCGAAACCAAGTTGCATGAAAAAGTTGAAACAAGTTGCACAGTGTAACATACCTTGGAACGACGAAAACTGTTGCGACACAAGTTGTTGCAATCTTCGTTGTACAAAGTAGAATCGAGTTCTATACTTTCTGAAATTATCGCAGCAACTTTTTTAGCGTTACACAATGTAACACGCCAATCTGAAACTTGTCTCGCAATTTTCCTGTTTGGCAAATTGGCAAATCGGTGATCATGCGTAAGTTACTGTACACAAACAACAAAAAGATGGCGAAACTTTACGAGTCAAGTTGCACGAAACGTTACCTAGCGTAACCATGGATAATAATAAAAAGACTGGATAGGAAACTAGCTGACGTCTGCGAGAAAACGTAGTTGAAAATCGTGATATCACGAAGATGTCACGAGTGCAGATTTTGCTGAGTTTCTCTTTGACTTCTCCATATTTTCGTAGTCAGGTAGCTATATAGAGATTCCAAAAAGTTTCATCGTCTCACAAACCTGCCTAAGCCACGACTAAGTGTTCGCGGTAAATGTTGTTCGTCTTTGTCTCAGCTGTTTATTTTTTGTTGTGAAGAAACATGGCGTCGCAAAAACTACCGTTGTTTTAGTTAAAATTTGCGACGCGTTTTTCACCGTCTAAAGTTAGAACTTTTCGCCTAAAATGAGTAATGGTAGTCGGATATTCCATCGTAAAGTGACATTGTTATATTTTTCGGTAGTTTGACTATCATTTTTAGCTGTATTATTGCTAAAAGTTGCGATTTATGGAGATTTTGTGACATCACGATTTTCAACTAGGTTTTCACGCGATCAATTGGTGCCTTAACCAATCAGCACGCTGGAAACGTCACACGCGTGATCTTAGTTTCCTATCCAGTCTTTTTACTATACATGGTGTAACACTGTCGCTCATGTATAACTGCAACGTAGCAACAGCAACGTATTTTTGTGAGAAAATGCAAAAACTGCAACGTATTTTTGTTAGAAAATGCAAAAACTGCAACGTATTTTTGTGAGAAAAGCCGGAGCCGAAGTTGAGTTGTTTTCTTCCCGCTCCGGCTGGAAAGTCAGAATGACCAAAAATATGACAATTTCGACGAAGCTTTGTTCACAAATAATGGCAACACTGAATTTGCTGAATGTGCATATTATGATCTGAAGTCGTATCTGTTGAGTCAAACCATTTCAGCTACCGCAAACGGTCAAATTAACAAAGTTAATTTAAATTAATATCAACAAAGTTAATTATTGAACTATTGGTATCGCCACAAAAACGAATGGCCTGCTCTCTCGTATCTTTCTTGTCCACCGTTCTTTGTCACTTCTCAACGATCTTTTCGTTGACGTGGAACATCGTCTAAAAGAAACGTTGCGCACTCCTCCCAGGCAACAATTGGTCGCTTAGCGTTTGTTAAATTTAATTATAAGAATTAGTTTTAAAAACCCTTGGCAATTTATACTTGTATTTCGTTATTTGTGGTAGCATAACTTATTCGGTTCTATAAAGTTTCCATCATTCCTGGCATTCCTAGTTGTAGCATTGCGTTTGCTTGAGTTGAGTCGCTTGCCAGTTTTACGGCTTTCACCGAGAGAAGACCCTGGGGACAAATTCGAGGCAAATAATATCCGGTTGGACTTTATCCCCCATAAACCGGAGCCGAAAACTGGAATCTGCACACCTCTAGTAGCCGTTGCGAGACAAGTTGCATGAAACATTGCACAGTGTAACAGCGTCTTTACTACTTTGTGTGCTATCTGTATAATACGCTATCTTCAAGCATATTGAGGTCTTGGAGTGATGTTAAATAATTTCTAGTTTAGATCGAACGCGAACACAACCTGATCAAAATTTGTCAGGTGTTTGCGTGAATTAGGAATCGAATGTACACAAATACAAAACTACGTTTATTGTCTAGCTATATACTCTGACTTGAACTGCCCTTCGTGTCTGTTTACATTCGCTATTAGAGTCTGTTGATTACAAGTTGGTGATGACGTCAGTTAATATAGAATCATGACAAAATTGTCGTTTACTCTCGTGACGTTATTGTGTTAAAGTGTTTATAAACCCCAAATGGGTTTTTGGTGATTCGGATAGAGCATAAAAAGTTAGTTAATAAGTTCTAGATTAGTTTTTGCGTTAAACTTTTAGTTTCGGAGATATAAGGGCTCAAAGTCACAATTTGTGAAAAAAGTGCGCAGGCCGGGAGACTGGATCCGAGGAACGTGTTATGTTTCAATACTTATAAAAATATATTACAATTCGAGTAGACAAGGTAACATCGTAAAGACACATCGTTTGGGCATTTTTCAATAAAAACTCTTAAGATAGCTGTCTTCTCCTATACAAAAGCCTAGTTGTTGTTGAAGATGGGTTCCTCGGATCCAGGTCCCTGTGTGTTATTTTGGTGGCGCTACTTTTTTCCAAAAAATGGCACAATTTGCATGTTTGAGCTGTTATATCTCCGAAACTAAAAGTTTAACGCAAAAACTAATCCAGAACTTATTAACTAACTTTTTATGCTCTATCTGAATCACCAAAAACCCATTTTCGGTTTATAAGCACTTTAAGGTTAAGGTGTAATTGGATAAGGGGTTGTTGTTTAGACTTTTCAGAGACACCCCCCATACAACATCCTGCCTGTATGTCAATGCTATTGATGCATTGATGATGCAGCTATAACTGGGAAGATTCTTAAAGGCTTTATACAGTAGAGAGAATATTTTTTGGAATTGATCCGGAATGAGCTCATGAGCACAACTACAAGAGTTTTCTTGTGAGTTCCAGACTATTACGGAAAGTTCGTCATATACAATTGCTTCGTTCTATTTTAAAACCCCATTGAAACTCAAGTACAACATCATAAATTTTGATCGCTGCTTGCAGTACCATAGTTTTGAAACAGTTTAATTTTAGCATAACAATAATAATAGCATAAGTTGTCATAAGTTGTCATAAGTGCGACACCCCAAATATGTTTTTACAAGTTTTAGTCAGCAGAAGTTATATTTTAGTTGGCAGAAGTTATATTTTAGACGTGTTAGATTTACACACGGACAAGTAGAATCATTAACTTCTAAGCACTTATTAGTTTAAATTAATTTCAAACTACCAAATTTAAGACTAACAAATCAAATGTTGATGTTAAATGTTTTGTTTATATGTAAATGTAATCAACGAGAGAACACCAAAGACATAAATTTATTAAAATATCATCATGTTTTCATTCCGTATTGAGAGTACATTATTAACGTAGGATTAAATAACAATTTCACCAGCTGACCAGGGTCATTTTAGTAAAGACACCCAACGGAAACAATATATCGACAAGCGATACGTTGACGATCATCAAGCTCATATCCTCAGAAAAATGAGTCCCGTACAGGTATCGAACCTGTAACCTTCTGATTGCCGGTGAGACGCTCCAACCATTGAGCTAACGAGACTCAGATGGCGAGTTACAATGGTGTACTGAAGGTTACAATGATGTACTGGTTCGATTGATATGCGGTAGTCACTATATATCGTAATGCTTGGATACGTCCACGTATCGTCTGTCTACTCCGAGCTCTCCACATTCACTATAACATTGTGTATATTAATGCATATTGACAAGCTTCGATTGATAGGATGTAGTCGATACAAGCTTGTGCGTCAGTCGGTTGAAGTGAGCTTACACCCCCCTGTAAACTTTTCTGCAGACGCAAAGCATAATCCTACCATGTCAAAATATAATAATTGGCATACATGAAGTAGCTTACTTAAAAAAGTTATTAGTACAACATTTTACACTAAGAAATTCTTCCAATAACAATGTCTTTTCAACTACTACCGTACCCGTTAAAGCTCCTGCTACATGTATATATATAAAATGAAAGCTTGATTAACAGAGTCTTATATACGTACAGGATATCTTTGAAACTAAATGCAAATACCTTCAAAATAGCGAAAAAGAGTTGACCTGGCTTTGGACGCCATCTTGAATTTACTCTGGTTTGTCAATATTGAATTGAATTTATTTGATTTGTCACATGACAATATACAAGAATTGAAAAAAAATGGTATAACATAATCGAATGAAGTTGTTCCCCAGTAGCATATTGAAGATATATAAGTTCAAATCAAATGAGGCCAAGTAGCTACTGTTATGATAAATTTAATAAAATTGATTAAAACGTTAAAATTTTAGCTTTCGTTGTACTACAACATCGTAGTAGTATTTGTTAGTGGTACAACGAAAGCAAACTTTTTTAACATTTTAACCTAAAAAAGTTTAGCTTTCGTTGTACTACAACATCGTAGTAGTATTTGTTAGTGGTACAACAAAAGCAAACTTTTTTAACATTTTAACCTTTTATCAATTTTATTAAATTTATCATAACAGTAGCTATTTGGCCTCATTTGATTTGAACTGGTATAGAATAAATAGTGACAAGGAGCCTAAAAAAGTAGCTAAATTTTCTTCATTCAATACTACAACTTTTTATCAAGAATCACATTCATTTACTTATTTTACCACAGCGCTCATAAGCTGTTAGGTTTGAAAAATTATATACATTAGTCATTCAACATTACATTTATTTGAAATTGCTGAATTTTGTGACTTCTTACTCTTGACAGGCAGTTTTAGAAACAAGAAGCCTCGGTTGGAAATTAAATTTCTAAGGCCCTGTTTATAAGCGCTAACCATTTAACTGAAGAGAAGTAAGCACAGGTAGTAGAGAGATTAAAATTGATAATACAGCAAGATTTTCTTTCTTTCCGCCATGTTTACACTCGCATTTTCCGCATACATGCTTACCGGTACTTCACCCTAGTCCTAGGGTTTCCCTTGCCAGATCATTTCCTTATAAATGCAAGCTATCTTTTTAGCCTGGTGCTAGGGTAACCCTACTCCTAGTGTTACCCATTCTTCTTTGTTATTCAATCAACAACTAACACTCCTTCATGCAGCTCTACATTCCAACTCTGCCCTATCTCGACGACTTCGTCAAATAAATTTTGCATCAAAGCACAGATCGATCATCGATGATACGTAGGCCAGGGCAAACAGACAGGTGGTGGCTCAATTTATTCAAGGGGAAAATGCCTGATAAGGCCTGATACCTAAAAACTTGACCCGGGTGTCCGAGTTGTCCCTATCGATTGTGTTTATAAGGCAAAAACATAGCCCTAGTGCTAGGGTTTTCCTAGCTATGTGATAGGGTGACCTTACTAGTAGGGTAACCCTAGTTTGCTTATAAACGCAACATAGAAAAATAACTACAGGTACACTAGGGTCACCCGAACGCTAGGGTAACCCTATTCCTAGGGTAACCCTAGCGCCTTATAAAACTCTATTTTCTGCATTTTGGGGGAGAAAAATCACATTTTGGTGATTTTGATAGTATAATCAATAATAATCAGAAATAATCAGAAATGAAACTTTTGTAGTTCCAGTGGTTATTTATGAATGAAAAAACGTGGAAGAACAAAACAGGTAATTTTTCCAGTGGCAGATTTACGGTGACTGTGGGAAAGCAAATTCCATCACTGCGGGGGCATTTGTCTCCAGGTTTCATGCACTCTAACCAGAGATCTACGGCGTGGACTATCACTCTCCCCAGACCCCCATTTTTTATATTGCGTAATCTTTTTATATTGCGTAATTTTTATATTGCGTAATCTTGCATGGCGTTCGGAAGTATTCGGCGTATCTTCGGTGTACAGTTTACATGGAATGCACCCTGGCACGTCGATAGCAGTGGAGTAACTACTAGGGCTCAGACCGGGCGAACCCGGGGGCCCCAACCCTCAATGGGGGGCCCAACCCTCAATGGGGGGCCCCAACCCTCAATGGGGGGCCCAACCCTCAATGGGGGGCCCAACCCTCAATGGGGGGCCCAACCCTCAATGGGGGCCCAACCCTCAATGGGGGGGCCCAACCCTCAATGGGGGCCCCAACCCTCAATGGGGGGCCCAACCCTCAATGGGGGCCCAACCCTCAATGGGGGGCCCCAACCCTCAATGGGGGGCCCCAACCCTCAATGGGGGGCCCCAACCCTCAATGGGGGGCCCCAACCCTGAATGAGGGGCCCCAACCCTCAATGGGGGCCCCCAGGCAGCCAGGCTATCACCCCATTTAATACTGAGAAACGAAAAACGCACACGTATAAGAACAAAATATCCATATGGTAGTGTGTTACTAACATTTTTGTAAAATTTTACATGTTATATGTCGTTTTCTGACCATCAGAATTCTGTAAAATCTTCCCCCAAAGTGCATGAAATGGCATTTCAGAGACTCTAGATTTCAAAATTTTCTGGGGGAAATGTCCCCGGACCCCCTAGAGGTCTCGCGCTTTCGGCACTCGCCCTGGGGGCCCTCACAAACTTTCGCCCAGGGGCACCCTGGGTCAACGTTACGCCACTGGTCGATAGCAGTTGGAATTAACTACTGTATAAGTTTTCATAATACAGTGTATGTTCAATTTTTCTTTACAGGTTAATTGATGAACTGCCTCCTAATAGTTATATCATTTAAATTGCTCTTCAACTTGGGATAACTTTCATTAAAAAAAAACATCGAGATTGCGTAATTATAAATTATAATCGGACTTTGCCCAGCTGCAGAAAGGCTTGGAACCACGGTGCAGTACTGCAGGTTTAGAATGTTATAGGGATTCATGTAAGCAGCTCATAGTTACAGTTGAGGTTAAGCTCCATGGGAAAGTTCGTATGATCTCCATTTACGCCTTGTGAATCGTCCCTTGTCCCATTTTGACCCTGGCTACTTGCGACGTCTTTAGACTCAATTATTAAATAGCTAAGTACTATCTGTTTAAAGGTAATTTCTAATTTTCCGCTCAAACGCAATTTCTAATAAAGTGGAAAAGCTAAACTCAAATCTGGCCAACCTATTATAATAATATTACCTCTTCCACAGCGATTTCATCAAAAGGATTCAGGCTGTGCTTCACTCCATCGGTTACGACGCCCGTTTTGTCCGGTTTAATACGAACCTATTGGAGAAATATGATTGAGTTATTGCCTATCTGATAAAGATAGATTTAAGGTCATATTAATCACCAATTTACCTTCACAGCGTAGTCTATGACACGCTTGCAGCCAACAAGAACTCGCAAGTTGGACGCCATTTTGCAAAGGGAATGCAGTGCGATTAAGGGATAGTGAAGGTGATTGAGCGGTACAAAAGAAACCTGAGGTTCTCTCAAATCCCGAAATTTCTCTGGTTTCCACGGTAAACAAATTATTAGAATCGAATCAGGGAGCTTTTGAAAGGATAACTGAACGTTTGATTACGAAAATGCCTCCCAAAAAGGCTGTAAAGGTAAAAAAGAAGAAGAAGAAAACTGGTAAGGTTACTAGTTGATGTTTTTAATATTGGCATTTAATATACTGCCTACATCCATACGATTTTTCATATATTTGTTTATTCAGTATCAAATCAGAAACTTTACAAAACTGCGGCCAGTTGGGCAAGATTGAGGATACAACTTTTTTGCAGACTTCGCGGTCAGCCATAATACGGGAATGAGATTGTCATTACCACAGTATACATGACAAAATTACTGGATTCTGATTGGCTGAGAGGAGTGCAATAAATCATTAATTGCACTCGAGTGCAATAAATGCAATTATTTAATTAAAGTAATTTTGTCATGGAAATAATAAACAACAGCTCGTGCAATTTTCAAATATCACTTGTAGTGTAAATCCTTAATTGCATTCGCTATCATATGATTACAGTATGATGAAACCTAATCACTATCAGTATGTATAGGCTGTGCAACTGGGGGGAGGTGATATTTACCCTGTTATGAATCCATTGAAATATCGTTGATAATGATTCCATTTCCATCTAAAGATGAACACTGCTGATTAAAATTCCATTGGCTGCACCAGGGAATCTTTTAGTAGCCCTCCCCCTTGTAAATTTGAAACTCCAATTTTAAAACAGTAAGAATCAAGATTATAGCGATATTCTGCATATGGTATTCCGAACCGTACAGTATATAGTGTAGTATTTAATATATTATACAATCTGAATTCTGATAATATATGCAGTAATACCAGTAATACAATTACCTACAAATACTATGGAATATCATATATACTATATGTAATATTATTGTTTCAAACTTTCAATACTATTGCTATATTGCAATATTATATGAAGCTTACGGCATTCTGATTATGAATACAGGTATTGATGAATACTGGTATTGATTTAATAGAACACACTATTACATATATATATATGTATTAAATCGTAGAACCGACAGGTGTAGGTACCTGTATTGCAACATGTTACTCCATTGTCCAAACTTACCCCAGAGACTGTTCAGTCACATCTTAATTGGCAATATGGTGTCGCTTGTAATCCACTACTGTATTTGAACGCACGTTGTCACATCTATGTTGCTCTTGAATGCTCTTGGGTATTTTGAGTAGTACTATAATTGGATAGAGAGTAGAGACTATAGAAATTGACATATTTACCTGCCAAATCACCTTCCCTGAATGGTAGAGCAGCATCGTCACGTTGGTTTTAGCATTTCTGAAAAGGATTTGAAAAAGCCTTATATTGTAGCAAGTAGGACGACAACCTAAACAACCTTGGAACTCATAGACAGTGTTTGTGGATTCAGATTACTTACCTGTCTACAGCACTTAATTTACTGTCTGCTTTGCCACTACCACTTACGGACAATTTGCTAAATTTTAATGTGCTTTTTCAAACAACCTTGGATCCACAAATTAGTACCCTCTGAAAATCGTCCCCCTAACTTGATGAAGCTCACACCACTTCTAGTTTTCATTCCTTTGCATTGTTCGCAACTGGTTCCGGTTTGGTCTTAAAATGTATATATTCCAACACTTGAAATTTTCCTTCAACATGTGAACATGCAGTTTAATCGAGTGAAATGCCAAATATTACTTGTGATTATTAAACAAATATACACTTGTTTTGCAATTTGCAATAGATATTTTGCAATAGATATTTTGCAAGTACACTAGTGTGTGTTAAAAGCAATACTATTAGACAAAAGTTTTGTTGCTATATCTGTGGTTGTAGCTAACAATCTGTTTATAAACCATGCTGAAACTGGGACCGTATCCCATGTAAATAGCACACATGATCGCCAAAAACCCTTTCTGTTGACCTGCTGCTGGCAGCATGTATATATCACTTTCCCAGTCTCCCATCATTGACGACTAGCAGATGACCCATGGACAATGGCAGAGGTCATCAACCCCAGTTAGAGGGGCAACCAACATGCCGGGTCCGGTCATAGGTCCTTTTGGCTCTCCATCAGATAATCGGCAATTGAGATGCATGGTGTCTTTACAAAATTTGTGCAGTGATACAGTATGTACAATAATAATTTGAACTCGTTATTGCCAACTGGGGTTGTGGTTCGTGTAAATGCTACCGGAGAGGGGAACGCTGTACCTGCTCTTGTTGCCGATAATGGCGGGTCACTTCCAAACCCTTAAAGGGGGCTGATCTCGATGTCGTCATCAATGGACAGATCGATGCGCGCCCAAACACCAAACTACACCGATGCGGACGAGTCCATGAAAAGCTATCCGTCGCGAAATGGAACGTGTGAACATTGCTCAAGAAAGACCACCATGCACACAGACGTACTGCACTTGTACAGTAGCAAAGAAACTGGACCTATGGAATTCACCTGGTAGCCTTGTCAGAAACACGCTTTGAAGTGGCCGAAGAGGTTATCGATATACGTTCTTCTGGGCCAATTATTCAAGCGCCCACAAAGAAACATCTGCTGTCGGTTTCGCAATATCAAACCGAATCGTATATAAGCTAATCGTAAACATGCTGAAGATAGTCTCAGATTGGATCATCACTCTTACACTCCCCATCAGCATGTCCGAGAATATGACATCGTAAGTGTCTATACACCGACTTTACAGGCCTCTGAAGAGATAAAAAACGTTTTTTTACGAACAACTATTAAGATAAGTATGCGTTACCGACAAAATCCTAGTACTGTACTCGGCGATTTTAATGCCCGCGTCGGCAAGGACTACCAAACCTTCTCGGAAATTCGGCAGAGGTAACGCAAATGAAACGGAGTCCTGCTATTGTCTCTATGCATTAAATTTAATCTTTCCATCACGAACACATTTTTCAATATCCCCGACAAATGGTACAGTACCTTTCATGAACACCCCCGTTCAAATCTTTCCCATCTGCCCGACTACGTCCTGGTTAGACGAAACTATCTGAGAGACGTCTCCATCACTCGTGCGATGAGGGGTGCTGATTGCATGCTCAATCGACCATCAGATATTCCGTACCAAAGTTGCCTTACATGTACATCTACATGTGTACAGATGCCGCACAGCACGAAAACCCAGCCGGAACCTCCAGATCTCGGCACTACGCACTGATGAGGGGAAACATCAGTTACATTCAGCCGTTGACACCACTCTGGAATCCGTCGGTGTAGAATGACCTTTGGGTCATTTCGTTTTGACGAAATCAGGTCAACGTTCAGCTCCGCGGTTTATAACGCCGCACAACGGTCACTCGGTAAAACACCGTAAACATGCACGCCGACTTGTTCAACGAAAACGACGCAGAAATCGACCAACTGCTGCTATAGAACAACGATCAGCTCCTCCGCAGGCCCTTCTTTTGCAGCTCGATCGAGCAGAGTAATTCTGCTTGCAGGAAGGAAGGAAAATCGGGATTGTGCAGGCAGGGGGCGTCTACACGCAGGCTAGCACATAGAGCGCCAAATTTCCGCGCGCCCGCTCTCGTTATTTGTAGGCGAGCGGCTGGGGATGAGACAGGATCAGCCCATGCTGCCTACCTTAGCAACCCCACCGCTTCATCGAAAGCGCGATACTCTAAAGAAAAAAGCAATCGTTCAACGCTCACTTCGGCAGTTGGAAGACACCGGCTGGTGGGAACAGAAAACCGAACAGAAAACCAAATCCAAAATATTATTGATGTCAACGATTCCCTTGGCCTGTTCCAGGCTCTCAAAATGGTACATGACTCACCGCGTCCTATAGTCAGCCCCCTCCATCCTTCAGACGGCGACACCTTGCTTTCATTAAAATCTGAATTGTTGGCCGTTGGCAGCAACATTTTTCTCAGTTATTGAACCAAAAAACAACTCTATAACCCAAACCGTTTTAGACGACATCCTGTACCGCAACGCTCTATTCGACACAAGCTCGCAGTAATCCACGGTTGTCCACCATTACTGGAAGAAGTGGAAAACGCCATTAAAGTGCCACTACGATGAAAATGCACCCCCGTCTTTTAGATTTTCTTTAGCATAGAATAGTATTTCAGGGTCGAAAGTGATCATCGATGTAAAAAAAAACTAAAAAATGGTATTTTGAAGTAAGTATTTTGAGCTCTGAAATCATTATTATTTAGGCCACCATTACTAAGAACGTGTTCCAAGTGAGCCCGCAATTTCAAAAGGTAACATTGTTTGTGACGTCAGATTCTCAATGCTACGCCTGAATTTCTGTCGAGGTTATTTGTTTTCTTGTTTTTTTCGAGAAGTAGATGAAATGTCCAGCCTTTCAGACGAATAATTTGAAAAAACGACCTTGATTTACTTGAAGAATTAGCCACGTGGAGTCTTCGCGTTGAGAATCTGACGTCACTTCGTTACGCTGGTCAAGAACATGAACGATTAATGGCGGACATAACAACTCCAGATTCGGAGTAAGAAAAATAATACTTGCCATCGTCGAATCGCAAAACAGTTTCAACCGAGTCATATTTAGCAGCTCTGCTTTGTAAATACGTAAAAATATCGACAGGTAAAAATTTGATCGTTGTGGCGGGATCCCAGCCGAAGTATATAAGCACGGTGGAGACTCCGCGTGGCTATGTGGAAGATGTTCAAAGAGTTCTGGGACCGCGGCGAATTTCCCCAAGCTTTCAAGGTTGCTCTAATTGTTACCATTTTCAAACATAAAGGCAACATGCAAGACTGGGAATATAATGATAATAATAATGATAATGAAAATTTATTTATATTGCGCAATCGTTATATCCTAAAAAACCACTTACTAAATTAGTAAATGAAATCTACAATAAAATTACAGAAATAATAGCACTGATATAAAATAAACTAAGTTATAAATAATATATATATAGACCTAAAAAAATGCCCTACGGTATAAGAAGGTTTTGATAGAAGTTTTAAAGCTCGAAAGGGAAGAGCTGTTCCGTATTTCGCAAGGTAATCTGTTCCAAAGTGTTGGTGCAGCAATATAAAATGACCTGTCGCCTAGAGTACTAAGCGATTTACAATTAGGGTGTGCAAGTAAGATGCCATCATTAGAGCGCAAACTAATACCTACTGCATTGTTTAACAGTGATCCTGTATATATGATGGAGCCTGACCATGAATTGCTTTAAGGTAGCAAGATCCCTCTGAATACATTTTTAATACCATACAATATAACAATTAACCCTTACAACCATTTGATAGAACATATGACAAATAATATTTCCACACAAAAAGTTTGCATAAATTATGCTAATTAGCTGACGAAATGGCCGCCGATTGGTCAAAATCGGGATTACTTCAAACAAATTTGCCATTTTCCAAACACTATTTCTCCCTCATTTTCCCATATATTTCAATAAAATTTTCACCACAGCCTCCTAACAGGAATATCTAGGGAATGGTGGTAGGAATTTTGAATCTGATTCATACTTGTTGAATTATCTGACATAATTAATATAATTTAGGTGGTGGAAATTGAAAAAAAAAAAGCATGTCAGAAAATAGCTGAAAGTTTATATTGAAAATGCTACCACCAGAATATGCCTTAGTATATAAGCTATAAACTCAGAAACTTTCAGGACCTTATCTGTAAAACTGCCTGAGAAATCTTGTTTGAAGTATATCCCGATTTTGACCAATCGGCGGCCATTTCGTCAGCTAATTAGCATAATTTATGCAAACTTTTTGTGTGGAAATATTATTTGTCATATGTTCTATCAAATGGTTGTAAGGGTTAATTGTTATATTGTATGGTATTAAAAATGTATGTTCTATCAAATGGTTGTAAGGGTTAATTGTTATATTGTAATGGTATTAAAAATGTATTGTAAGGGTTAATTGTTATATTGTATGGTATTAAAAATGTATGTTCTATCAAATGGTTGTAAGGGTTAATTGTTATATTGTAATGGTATTAAAAATGTATTCAGAGGGATCTTGCTACCTTAAATGTTATTAATAAAATCTTTAAAGTCAATACGATACTTCACGGGCAACCAGTGTAGACAACGCAATAAAGGCGAAGTATGACAGTACTTGTTCTCACAATAAACTAAACGTGCAGCAGCGTTCTGAACCCGTTGGAGCTTATTAAGTTGATAGGCCGGTAAACCGAAAAATAAACTGTTACAGTAATCCACACGGCTGGAAATGAAGGCATGTACAAGGGTTTCAGTAGATGACTTAGATAAGTATTTTCGGATACGTCTTATATTATACAAGTAATAGAATGCCGCGGAGCTCGTCTTCGTTATATGAGCATTCATAGATAAGTTCGAGTCAACCCATACGCCGAGATTTCTCACAGGCGATTGCATTAGAATGTCAGTGTTCCCAACTGTAATGTGGCTGATATTTTGCAAGCTGCTGCTTCGTGCCAATCGAACTTTGCCAATCACGTTCATTAAGAGCTTATCCCTTGTCATTGTCAATATCTATCAAGTGAATTCGTTTCTGGGAGTTCCAACCACAGAACAATTTAATAAATTTGAAATCTGTTTGTTTTGCCGCACAACCACATACTTTTATTACAAAAGGGTGTCGGCGATGCAGTCTTCCCTTTCGTAAACGGTCTCTGCCATCCCGAACGGTATTTGCCATCCTAAACAATAATAATAATAATAATAAAAGACGTATTATAGGAGCATTATACAATAGTCTCAATGCTCTTACAACAATAATGCTCTTACAACAATGCTCAATGCTCTCACAACAATGACCCCAACCCTCCTGAATCCTAACCCCTCGGAATATTTCGCAACACTGCCACAGCTTGACACCGTTTTCCGTATATATTAGTAAAATATTCCGGGCGGTTAGTTACTTCATTTCTACGGAATATTTCTTTTTCGTAAATTTTTATTTCTGAAGGTGTACAATATAACCGTAATGCCGTTTCACTCTTTCACAAAATTCTAATGATTGGTTTTTCCTTTCTACCAGAAAACACTGAGCTGACGGTGGAGGATAAGTACAAGAGGACAATGGAAGAAATTGAATGTCTCAAAGTAGAGTTGGGTAATGGATTTTTTTGTTGAGTTCAAAATGATGATAATTCAGCTGATCTCATTTTTAAAGTACATTGGTAATAAAATATATTAGTATACCTTTAATATAAGTTTAATATAAGTTACTTTTAATATAAGTTTAGATCAAACTTCAAAGTAATAATAATAATAATAATAATAATTTATTTTTATATAGCGCCATTTCTACTAAAAAACCAATAGCGCTTTACAATGCTACAATAAATAGAATGCCAATAACTAGTACTAAAAACATATTACATATTATACAACTTATTTCTAAATAGTCTAGTAATTATAAATTCAAGAAAGAACGTTTAAAAAGTAATGTTTTGACATTAGTTTTAAAATTACTTAAGGACTTTACAGTTCTTATATATATATATCATCAGGCAGGTTGTTCCATAATATAGGTGCAATTATCGAAAAAGCTCGCTTTCCATATGTTTTAAGATTATATTTAGGGACAACTAGAAGTTCTTTGTTTGCCGAACGGAGCATCCTGCTAGGAGAATATTTAGTCACTATGTCAGTTAAATACCTAGGTCCAATACCATGATAGGCTCTGAAGGTAAGTATTAATATCTTAAATTCTATTCTAGCGGCGACAGGTAGCCAATGCAATTCCATCAGAATAGGTGTGATCTGTTCGAATTTCTTGGAATACGTAAGAAGACGTGCCAAGGTTTTGTAGTAAGCCAGATAACAAGGAATTGCAATAATCGAGTCTGGAGGAGGTTATAAAGGCGTGTATTAAAATTTCACAGTCTTTGTACGAGAGAAACCTTCTGATAGTTGATAAATTTCGTAGGTGAAAAATGGCTGTTTTGCACATTGAGTTCACTTGCTTTTCCATGGAGAGAGTGTTATCAAACCAAACACCAATGTTCTTGGCTGACTCGGATGCCTCTATCAGATCAGTCCCTACATAGATAGTGTTTAACGATGGTGATGGACGATGACGTGCATTCAGTACTAGTAACTTAAAGGACATTGGCAATAAAAAATAAGTACCTTTTCGATCAAAGCTAAGTACGTTTGTAAAAACGCTCGTAAAGCGTATTAATTGCACTGTCAAAGTTGCTATAACCTGAATTATTGTCCGCCATCTTGGATGTATTTTCGATATGCGTGTGACGTCACAACCCTAAAGCGAAATTTTTATCTAGCCATCCTTATATTTTCATAAGTCTGAAACTCATTTTTTGTAAATATCTTCCTTTTTCTATTGAACCATACCATTTTAAAAAGCATTCCGCGGAAACTCGGCTGACTACTGGATTCGAAAACTTTGTCTAACAAGCGATAACATATTTTGAACTCACCTTTCCCACAGAGTAGTTTCATCAGGTTTACCCCGGGTGAGACGTCACCAACTTCCCAGTTAATTAGTCAAAGTATTACAACAAAATGGCGGAGAACAGGATTGTCTTTGGTCAAAATTAGTGCTCTTGTTTTGTGCAATAATAGTTTAACTTTGTAAGCGTGTTTGTTAATCATAAAGTCAAACATTTGAAATTGCTATTTATGTTGCCAATGTCCTTTAAAGTGTCAATGTCCTTTAAAGCGTCTACCAATTTTGATCTTAGATTATCATAATTACGAAATGAGGAAGAAAGGCGTTCTCGGTTTCTCAATATCTTATCCCGTTCTCGAGATATTTAGGTTTTTGACATATGCAAATTAGACGGCTCGATTTCCATATAAATATCCCCAAATTTAAAACATAATGGCTAACCCAAACCTTACCCTAATCCTAACCCTAACCCTCCACCTAATATATACTAACCCTAACTCTTACGATAATGTATTATTTTAGAAATAACAGCTGATTTTAATTTCGACTTTTACTACCGATAGTCTATGTGACGTCATTTCGGGATTTTATATGGAAATTCAACCAATTAGGGCTATTAGACAGTGTATGACGTCATTTTCTCACATAGACGTAAATAAAATACACAAAATGAGGATTATCTCTGCAAATAATAGGTAGAAAGTTTTCAAACTTTGGACATTTATGGTAAGGTGGAATGTACACTCTACTGTACATATTATATAGTTGCCATGGAGATCGTTTGAAAATAAGCGTCTTTCGCCTAATAAAATTAAATCGTAATTTTTGTCACTTTTTAAAAAGAATAAGGTGATTTAAACCTCCGAAGTACAATATTTACGTGTCTACAAATATTCGTGTGTATGCATTACAATAAATGTTGTTTGATAAAGAAGAAATAAACACTTTTTGTTTTATAAATGACAGGTGCCTATTTCCAAACGATCTTCGTCGCAACAATATAATTTGTGCAGTACGGTGCACATTTCACCTTACCACAGATGTGTAAAGTTTGAAAATTTTCTACCTATATATTATTTGCAGAGATATTCCTCATTTTGTGAATTTTATTTTAGTCTATGTGAGAAAATGACGTCATACACTATCTAATTTGCATATGTCAAAACCTAAATATCTCGAGAACGGGATAAGATATTTAGGAACCGATAACGCCTTTCTTCTTCATTTTGTTATTATAATTTACTAAGATCAAAATTGGATAGACGATTTTTTTCGTCTTAGTGGCACTTTAAGCAAATTTTCAATGCAAACAATTATCTACAGTAATTGATATCATATTACTGTACGCTTACCACGTTTATGCTTTACTTGGACCAATATACTAAAGATGGACTGGTGAGTAGGTGAGGTTAGTACATAGAAGATATCATACAAGATCCTAGTTCATAGAAGGTCATAAAACGATCTACAAATAAAACCTTATTAAGGATCCTAAAAACATCCTGCATTTCAAACCAGACAATTCATGGCCTGAAATGGGGTTTCACGCGAGAACTATGCAATCATATGTAGTCACATATGTGACTATGTACAACTGTCGACTATATGTGACTATGTACAACTATTCACTTCTAGTAGAATCTATATCAGTAATATCGTATTTGGTGTCATAGCCTGGTACTTGAGCATTATTGAGCTACTTTTGTTATTATTGGTTATACTTTATTTTATACTTTGTTTTATTCATATATTTCTTTAGCTACTCGAACAGAGCATGCGCGTCGAGCACGTGACACGTCGGCGAGAATGAAGGAAAAAATGATCGAAGCCAAAGTTGAAGTGGAACAAGAGCAGCAAGATAAAATGGATATATCTTCAGGTAAAATGAATATGAATTGTAAAATCATACAGTGCAGACTAACACTTTCGCGTTCAAAAGCGAACACCCGATATGTTGAGCAAATTCACCAACGGAAAAGATGGTTGCTTATGGGAGCTAGGTGGTTGCTTGTGGAAAGCGGTTACAGGAACTTGTCGCTTACGGGAGGTGGTCACTTACGGAAGGCGGTCATTATAGCACGAGAGGTGGTCGCTATAATACGAGAGGTGGTCGCTATAGCATGGGTGGTGGTCGCTATACCTGTTGCACGGGAGGTGGTCGCCATAGTATTGCAGGTGGTCGTTATACTGTTATAGCACTAGAGGTGGTCGCTATAGCATGGGTGGGTGGTGCATGGGTGGGTGGTCGCTATACCTGTAGCACGGGAGGTGGTCGCTATAGCACTAGAGGTGGTCGCTATAGCACTATAGGTGGTCGCTATAGCACTAGAGATGGTCGCTATAGTACTAGAGATGGTCGCTATAGCACTAGAGATGGTCGCTATAGTACTAGAGATGGTCGCTATAGCATGGGTGGTGGTCGCCATAGCATGGCCGGTAGTCGTTATGCTGCTATAGCACTAGTCGCTTACCACGAATTTGAAAAGTCAAATTCAAATATGCAAAACATCCGTCACGTTAATTGTCACCTACCGTTAAGGGAGACGGCACAGTAACTGGAATAATTTGTGAAATCTTCTATATTATGGCAGAACTTCGCTTACAATTTGTAACTCATTGCCTATAGTACTGTTATACTTATACTTATTAAGGCACGCTTATGTTGGTTATTTTGTCAAAATTATTTCGAAAAACGAGACATAAGCATTGTTTTTTTGCGAGAACTCGACCTTGTCTGTCACCCCGTTAGATAGCCAATCAGATTGCAGCATTTGCATTAGAATACGGGTGAGTAAAATATCCGCAAGGAATTAGGATTACGGTTAGGACTAAGTCCGCCTCTTGATTGTTTCGAGATGCGTTTGTTCCGAGACGTGGTTCGGTTAAAGCGAGTTTAGTGGTTTGGGTTTGTTTACACCGGTTTGTTTCGAGTTTTGGTATTAAAGACAAAAAAGAACAAAAAAGCGGGCGGGCGAAAACGCGGGCGGGCGAAAAAAACGGGCTTTGAGAAAGTCTAAGGGTGAGACTACAGTTAAAACTGTTAAAAATTGAGGAATAGAGCAGTTCATCAGCGTCGTGGTGCTATTTTGAACAAAACACTCGGTGAGAAGAAACAGCATTCACTATTTCGTAGCGGTTTGCCCAACGAAAAGCGCAATTTGTTGGCCATTTGCAGAGAGCTAATGGGGAAATTATATATGAGCTTCCCACCGATGTCATATCAAGTAATCAAGGGACACAGGAATAGAAATTCAAGATATTTCAGTGGCAATGGCTGACAGCGAAGTCTGGAAAAAAGTTGCATCTTCCATCTCGGCCAAGAACACAAGATGATGATGATTGATGGTGGAGGAGGAGGAGGAGGAGGAGGAGGAGGAGGAGGAGGAGGAGGAGGAGGAGGAGGAGGAGGACTGGTACCTAACCGACGTTCAAATACGCTTGTTTTACCCCGAGTCAAGTCAAGTTGTATTCACACTATTTATATACAAGTATTATTTAATATAGTTGCAAAATATATACATAATTGAAGAGTTAAATAAAATTTGTGGAGATATTACAAAATATGCTATAATAATAGTGCGCAGTGATTAAAGTAGCAATAGCTTTTGAGTCAATCACTGCCTACTATGTATTTATTAAATGAGGTCAAGGACTAGCAGAGGAAGTAAGGAAATCGTAACGTAATTGTTAAGAGAATTAATTTAGTTCAATTATTTAACACAACAACGAGATTCAGGTCAAATTTGTTGATTTAGCAAATATTTTTTGTATTGAATTTTAAACTTCTTAAAAGAAAGAGTTTTTAAATTACTGGGAATATTTTCCCATATCTTTGTGGCTGAAAATCTAAATGTTTGAATACCATAATAAGTTCGAACTTTAGTACGGTAAAAATTTTGTTTGGATGTGACCCTTATGACATGCCTTACATTGTCGGTTAACGTTTGTTTAAAGAGTGAGTGTCAACCGTGACGCATTGCAAGCTCGGTCGGCCATTTTTCGAAGCACGAAATTCCCTTGGTGAACTGCATCCGTAAATATCTTGTCAATCCTTGATTTAAATTACTCATTTTGTCTTTTAATTAAAAGAAGATATACCTTAGAAAGTAATTATTTCTGTATTTTTCACAAAACTCGATGTTTTCTTGACTTTCGTTTCGAATTATGTCAGCCTCGACTGACGCGAAGCGTGGAAGACCAAGTGACGAGGTTCAAACAAACAAATCAGGTTCCGAATCGACGTATTTGGATTGTGGACGAATAAGAAAGCCTCTATATGGTTTTCTGAGAAGACTTGGCGAATTTCCGAAGTATTTACCACATCAAGTTGGCGACGAAGCACTTCAAAACACTTCGTTATCGTATAAAAAGATAAACACAAACGCGCAATGCACGACGGTTGAGACTCACTCTTTAAGGGCAAAACAAAATGTAAACAATAGAATGGAGGTCAATCAAGCGAATATGTTTTCCCTCAAAGTGATCTTAACCAATCACAGTAAGGCAGACCTCAGGATCACGTGAGGAGTGAAACAAGCATTTACAATTAGTGTATATGGTCAATTTGAGGAAGAGATTGGGTTTACAGAATAGGTCGGTTTCAATGTGACGTCAAAATGTCCAACTGGGGGTCTAATAAATGTAAATTATTTTTATTATAAGATGTTCCCTTCAACAAGGGAATTTATTGAAAACCTATACCATTTCGGAATCAAAAGTCGAAAAATGGAAGAAAAGTACTTATGAATGAGATCTTGGTCGAGAGTGTTTGAGCATTCTTTTTTATTCCCAGGCCCCAACATCTGCACCATATTTCGCTGGTTTTGTGTCTACTGGAACGGTAGACCACTATGTTATCATATAATTAAGTATTTGTTTGTTTACTTGTCTGTTTACCGAACACAGAGCCCAAGCTCACATTGTGAGAATTCATGAGTCAACTTCCAATATACGCATGTACGCATTGCGACCTATGTTGATAATTAGCTGTTGATTTGTATTGTATATTTATAGATCTTACACGCCAATACAAGATCATGCAGTCAGAACTGGGCTTAAAGATTCACATCCTGGAGCAAAATATCGCAAGCTTGCGCTCTCAATTAGGTAAGGGGTTTAAAACATCTCAATAGCGTTGCGCACAGATGACGTATTTGTCAATGTTTGTCTGAGTCTATAATTAAATTCACGTCCTAAACAATAGGGAATGGGAGTCAGACCTTGGCCTAACCAGTTATTGGCCTAACCAGTTATTGGCTTTACATGGCTGGTTCAATAAATATGAAGCCAAAAAATCACCATATCTCCATTATATCTTCCTTAGCCGCCACAGAAGCAGAGCTGGGAGAGACCAAGAAAGAACGTGATGACATTCGCAGAGAAAAAGATGAAATTATTGCTGAGTTACAATTCAAGATCGATACCATGGAGTCTGCATATGAAACCTTGCTCCACGTTAGTATATCTTGTTTAATTGTATTCCATAACTACAGACTTCCCTCTGCTCCAGGCAACTAGCCCAAGAAAATCAGAACCTACTTGGACACCTACAATCCAATATAGAGCTATTTCTCATTCACCATCCTGATGCTTTGGTTGTTTTCATGGGAGATTTCAACCCCAACAGTGCAAACCTTATGGATCATACCATCTCTAGACTGTTGCGTTTAACACAAATAATTAAAGTCTTGACTAGAGATACTGGAATTTTAGACCTGTGTTTTGTTAGCAAACCGAAATTATTTGAAAAACCGAAATAATTACCAAAGATTGGTAATAGCGACCATTATACAGTTATTGTTAAACCCGTCACTGTTGGTAAACCCAAGACAAATACCAATAAACCCGTCATTTATAATCGTGAAATGAAAGACAGTAATATCAGATATATCGGACAATGGATTACATCAAAGTCATGGAATGACGTTTTCGAACTTGAGGACTGTGCGGGAAAATACGCTCTTTTCCAGAAAACCATCTCTGATGCCATAAATAAATTATTTCCACAAAAAAGACGTCGAACGTCTAGCAAGGATAAACCATGGGTGACCTCGAATTTGAAGGTACTTATTTCACGGAAATAAATATAATATATCTTGAAAAAGAAATATAATATATCTTGAAAAAGAAATATAATATATCTTGAAAAAGAAATATAATATATCTTGAAAAAGAAATATAATATATGTTGAAAAAGAAATATAATATATCTTGAAAAAGAAATATAATATATCTTGAAAAAGAAATATAATATATCTTGAAAAAGAAATATAATATATCTTGAAAAAGAAATATAATATATCTTGAAAAAGAAATATAATATATGTTGAAAAAGAAATATAATATATCTTGAAAAAGAAATATAATATATCTTGAGAAAGAAATATAATATATCTTGAAAAAGAAATATAATATATCTTGAAAAAGAAATATAATATATCTTGAAAAAGAAATATAATATATCTTGAAAAAGAAATATAATATATCTTGAAAAAGAAATATAATATATCTTGAAAAAGAAATATAATATATCTTGAAAAAGAAATATAATATATGTTGAAAAAGAAATATAATATATCTTGAAAAAGAAATATAATATATCTTGAAAAAGAAATATAATATATCTTGAAAAAGAAATATAATATATCTTGAAAAAGAAATATAATATATCTTGTCGTTCGAAAATTTCATCTTCGTGCCATTTTCCTTTGCTAAAGTTGATTAACTATTCACAGGAAATGACGTCAAAGTAGGGACACGCGAAGTCATTGCGCACTAATTCAACAGTGAAATACGAAGAAAGTTTGGCTATGAACTTTAAACACACCTGTTTAGACAAAATTCGATTCCCTAACTTTCTTTGTATTTCACTTTAGTAGGGGGCTGGGGGAAAAGGCATGAAGATGAAATTTTCGCACGACAAGATATTTTACAATTATTATCAAGAGATTCCAAAGATTCCAAATATGTAAAATCCCCAAACCCCGGATAGACACTTTAAGGAAAAGGGCAACGTCTCTAAGTGGTGGAAGGAGACTAAACGTTTGGGTGGGACCACTCTACTATCACAGATTGGTGCCATTAATACTATAGCACAACTCTCTGAGAAAGTTAATGATTTTTTTCGTCATACATCAGATTTCCAACCTCCTTCGAAGTTTCTCGATGAATTCCTGGTAACGTCAAGTGTAACAAATCTCCAGGTCCTGACCTCATTCCTATAATAGATTACTAAAAGTGTGTGCGTTGGAGTTCGCACCTGTGGTGGCTGATACTTACAACTCATCAATGCTCCAGGGAGTGATACTGAATCAACATGTACTATTTACAATATGAGTGGCCGTGTTGTATTGGATATACAATGTAACACGGACACGAATATTGTAAATAGCTTAAGGTGGCTCCATACAGTTTCTTGAAAAGTGGAAAACACATGTTTCAGACCCAAAATCTTGTATATTGATATTTTGTTAGAAGAATGAATCTAAGTGTCTTGTATAGAACAACATTTTGAGAATCAGAAACTGTAACGAAAAAGTGCATGACTCTGGTTGCTATGGCAACAATGACGTTTCAAAATGGACACTAATTCGCGTTTATACTAGTTTAATTAAAAAATAACGTCGGTGACACCCAACTTTTATTTTGTTAAATATTTTCTTCTAATATGAGTAATCAATTAATTATTTTAACAAAATTAATTAATTATTCTAACAAAATATCAATGTATAAGATTTTGGGTCTGAAACATGTGATTTCCACTTTTCAAGAAACGGTATGGAGCCACCTTAAAATACTCCGAGTCTTTGGTGTGAATATGTGTAATATATGTTCAGATTAATTCAGAAAACGCTCAATTTCAATATTTTAGAGCTGAGATAGACCAGTGATATACAGTAACCATGCACGAATGGTTTGTACCAGATATACAACTACTGATTAAACATTCATTTCTTTTGAATTTTCTCATGAATTATTGCTGAGTATTTTAAATACATATAGAAGTTTTTAATGTGCTTTATATAGTTTTAGTTATAAATTAATCTTTTAAGTAGTTTTCTAGTACATTCTACTTGTAAAAATCTTGTAATTCAGTTTTCGGATATCAGATTTAATAAACCCATTACTGTTATTTATTGACTGTATAAGTGAATTTGAAGTAATAGATCAAACACGAGAAAGAGTGTTTCATCCGATATCAAGTCCCCGAGATTGAAAATCCGAGTTATAGGTTGAAAACGATTATAGGTTGAAAACGATTATAGGTTGAAAATGTTGATAGGTTGAAAACGAGGCGATAGACGAGTTATAGGTTGAAAACGATCATAGGTTGAAAACGTTGATAGGTTGAAAACGAGGCGATAGACGAGTTTTTTAACCGAATTCCAGGTGACTGGATAGAGGATGGAACACTCTTTCGAGTGTTTGATATTACATTTCGAACGAATCAGTATTTTAAGAGAAATTTGAGGTGGAACTTGTCAAAATTCTATGCTAATTAAGACCGGTAATCCAGTTGTCCGTCTCGGTACCCTAATTCCTTGCGGGTATATATCATCAATCAATACTTCGTTCTTAAAATTTCCAATCAACTTCATACGTTCACCCGGGTTCCAAATATATTAGCATATATTAGCAACAGAACGATCGATATGTTATGTATTACCTCGTTCTTTAAAAAAACCCGCTTAAATTTCTGTTTTTATTCAGAAAGTTAAGCGGGGTTTTTTAAAGAACAAGGTAATACATAACATATGTATCTTTCTGTTCCTAATATATGATAATATATTTGGAACCTCGTAACCTTCCTTCAACCTCATACTTGAAGAGGTTAGATGGGATGACTCTGTGGGACCTTTTTCCGAAGATGGCGCCCAGTACGTCACTGTCGGCTTAGTCTCGGCTCATCCTAACCCTGACTCTTTTCACAGAGTCATCCCATTTAACCTTTCTCCCCAGTGGTGTAGTCCTAAAATTTTAACAAGGGGGGCTCACCACAATTCCACAACGGTGCTAAGGTGCGAGACAACTAGGGTTGGGGGCGTGATCCGCCAGAAAATGTTGGATTCTTAGGGAAACACCATTTCCTGCATTTTGATGCGAGTTATAAAATAGTTTTATGGTTCTAAAAATGGTAAAAATACATTGACTACAGGGCTCACTGACATATCTTCCTAAATATAGGAAAAATTAGCATCAAAAACGTATCCTTCAAAAAATCGAATAGAAATTAATAGGAATGTCTGTATTTTAATTGTAAAAAGATATCAAACATGCCAAATTGGCATAATTTGTTATAATATGAAAGATTATTTCGGTCTTGATAAATAATATTAAGGGGGGCTGAGCCCCCCTCCACTGCACCCCTGTTTCCCCTCGGTACCCTGGATGGGGTTTACAAGTTCTTAGTGCCTTTTATGAATAAATCGACGTTCAAATTGAATGATATTTGCCCCGCACACACGGAGTCCTGGGAACAACATGGGGAGAGCGGCCGCGGCGAAGTTCTAAGTTTCATCGAGTTTTGTCTAAGATTCTGAAAGAACCAGGTCTACAGTATATTTCTTTTTTTTTGTTAGGACACTTTGGACAAAATGGGAGATAAAGTAGAGGAAGCCAAAAAGAAGTGGCTATCTGAATCAAATGCCATCCAAGAGGAGAACAAACGATTGCTTTTGGAGTTGGGACTTAATCCTTTAGAAATCTAGACAGTTACTCGTGATCTGTTATATTCGAATTATATTCAATCATATATTTATCCAAGTGTATATAGATAGCGTTTTATAAAATAAGGAGAACTCGATAAATGCTTTGATTAGTGGTGGTGTACCAGGACATGCTTGAATGGAGGATGAACATGCAATCAGCATGGTCAGGGGTCAGCTTTTGGCATTAACATCCAGCCAAACATAGGCGTACGAGATAACTTGCCCGAATAAATGATGACGTCAATATTAATCTATTTAATGCATAACCGTTGAAGAACACGAATTGCCATCGTTATACCTAAGCATTATGATACATGCATGTTTTTCGTTAAAACATCGACATGCACTAGAAACATGTACATTAGGGCACTGCACACATTACTGCAATTTGAGGGCACTTCTCCCGTTTTCTTCAGCCGCGGCAGTGTGCGAGATTCGAAGTACCATTACCGTTAAATTGCCTATGCAACGAAATTTTCAAGTTGGAGAAAATGGCATTAAAGTAAAGTTTGAGATTACTGCTTTCGATTGTGAAAGTTTCAGGGCGAATAATTAAGGAAAGTATGTTTGTTTAGCGTTTGAAAAACTGGCTTTTGGCTCAAAAGGTTGCGACATATTTTATTCCACAACTTATGACATCACTAGGATCGACATGAATTCTTATTGTTATCGAATACAGTGTGTATAAAAAAAAATGTGAATTAGCATTTTTTTCAAAGAAGCCATTGTAATAGTTTGAAGGCTTAGACAATGCGTAAAAAATAACTTGGATTGCATTCGTATTGAAAACTGCTTTCTCTCTTCTTGATTAACGCAGCGCTTGGACCATCTTAATTCCATCTTAAGTCCCGTTAAGAATGCTAATTCATTTTCTAAGGGCAGCGGTTTTTTTTATACAGACTGTAGACTGTTCAAAACACCCTTTAGAAAACTAAACTCTCGTGGGAAAGTGTGCACAAGGGTGTGTAAAATTTATTCATAACGAGTTATTTGTTTTAAAATATACATGGCCGAAGCCGTATCCAACTTGGTCGTCTTATGTACTGTCGATTTTCGACGACTAAAACATATTCGTGAATAGTTCATTTATGAACTTCGAAGTTTCTAACCACAAAATGAACGACAAAATACCTTTGTTTTCTTAATATACACGCCATTGCGGTAAGAGCTTAGAAAGCAATCAAAATTTGGGGTCTGGGTCGAGTGATGTCATTAGTTGTGCAAGTATGTCAACTATTTTAATGATGTCTCAATTTTTAGGGGAAAAGCACAGTCTTCAAACGCTAAATAAACATACTTCCATTTAATTGTTCGTACTAAAACTTTCACAGTCGAAAGAAGCGATACCAAACATTACTTCAATGCTATTATTTCCAAATTGGAAATTTCGTTGCATAGGCACTTTAAAGTAACACAGATCGATTTTCCAAATTAGTAGATATCCGCCGCGTGGATATCTCTCCCGCGCGTGGGGAATGCGTTGCACGACGGCAGAAGAGAAGGAAGGGATTAGCCATAGTGCAAAACCAAATGTATTAGGTATATTCAAGTTGAATACAGCTAAATCAACTAAGGTTGCCCTCCGACAAAGCTAAAAGGTCAAAGCCAAGCTCGAAAAGTACGATGGGTCGACCAGTTTTAACTGGCGGTCATGTGTAATGATGCCCGTTGAAACAGCGATGACTTGTGGTCGACTGCTATATAGTTTGGCAGACATGGTGGGGCTGGATGTTGAGGAAGTTGATTTTCCACTTTTATGTATAAATATCAAAAAGAACCGCTTCCGCGTGGGTTAATAAGCAGTTATTAATAGACTGTTTATGCTGAATTGTTGCGAAGTAAACATTAATTGTTATTAGTTGCAATGATTCCCAAAGGTATAAACAAATATTTCCCTGTTTTTGTTTGCAATATCCTAGCGCACAGTTGCTAATTAAAAGGCGGACAAACAAACTGAAATTGTGTCTCAAGGGATTTCAAATGATCGATTTTCTGTTGTTGAGAATGCAAGAATAAATCGTAAATGCGGTGACAAAATAATGATGAATACTGAAGGGCGGCGCTGTTAACGAAAAGCCAGTGTTTAATACCGTAATGTATATACAGTGTTTATCAAAAAAATCGGGACCGCCATATAATTAATTGATATTGGCTCAGAGGTGTCCAGGGCTTTCAAACTACGGTATAGCGTGCGTAAATGCTGGTTACGTCAATATTCATGATTTCATTAATAATCTCAAGGGAGTTAATTTCAACTTTAGGCGTATAAATATGCTAAATAAATAATTAAATAGAGTAATCCCCATCGTACATTTCGCGCTTGGCTTTGACCTTTGAGAACCTTAATTGATTTAGCTGTATTTGTATTTAATAATAATCTTTATACACGGTAGCTTATCAACCATACAGTTTTTAAAAAGAAAGAAAAGGAAATTAAAAGGTTGTTTTTCATAAGGCCGTGTGTTTACATATAAAAAGGTATATCTACAGAAGTGGAAACTAAATAAAATACACACTATAATTACAAGTAAAAAGAAATCGTAAAAAGAAAAGTTCATAAAAATTCAACTAACTATATTACAATAAAATAACTTATATAGCACCAATTTATTTTTGGTGGTCATTCCATGTGTCTTGGCAGCTGCATAACTAAAACTTCTCTTCATGTCATTAGTTTTCGGCTTTGACAACATCAGCATTTTGTTGTTACTTCTAAGATTGTACATGTTTCTATTTGCAAGTGTAAACATCTTAGAAATACCATCTGGGCAATTATCTTTTTTTAAAACATTGGTCACAAAAGAAATAGTTTGGGTTTCCCTTCTTTCATCGAGGGATTCCCATCCCAGTTTAGATAGTACAATTTTATACGAGATAACGTTTAGACAATACCCGGACCCAAGCCTGCAGGTTATGCCACTGTCGCTGACCATTGCTAATTCCCTCAATGAGAATCGTTATAATGTCATTAAGTTGCATTCAAATATTAGAATAATTTAAGACAGGACCCTTTTTTCCCGTTTTGCCCAAATAGAGCTAATTTTTCGGACGTGGTAGCGCATGCGTGTAACACTCAATTACAAGTCCCACAAAGTTTACCACTTATCCTTGTTACACATTCGCAGATTGTTAAAGTGGTTCTCCGATGAAAAAAATTCTGCTAAATTTTTTACATAATCTCAAAGATATCATTTAATATTTAATTTTAATTTATTAACTTCGCCTCAAAATAAATACAGGCTGGGTAACCATCAACAGCAATAGCCAATTACTGCGGCCCCAGTACATAATTACATGACTAATATACAAATAATAATAAATAAATAATTATTTTTGAAAAATATCACAACTGCCTTGGATTTCGAGGCAGCACTTCCCTTGCGATAGTAACTTCTAGTTATCTAAAAACAACATAATATAGCGGATGCTAGGCTACGTGGTGAGTTGCATGACATACATATAGTTTTCCAAGTACGTGGGTCTTCGGGGTCATACGATGTCGAAAGTGCGGTAAAATAATAATTAAACAGATTTCGACGAAAAGAACTTAAATCGACAATGTTAAGATTGTCAACAACACTCGTCAGGACATTCGTGGAAGAACCTCTGGCACCCAGGGAAATGACGCGGGAAGACCTATTAAAAAAAGATTTCTGGAAGGTAGAGGTCTTACACTTGCGGACTAGGTATTGGACAGATGCAGAATTACTAGTAAATCTAGTAGGGCGTGCAGTACGGACTTTCGGTATAATGGCTGGGTTGATGTCTACTAGTCCATTTATAACTTTAAAAAAACACTATATCTAAAAATTCGTGCCAGTAAGTTAACGGGAGAAGTTTTAGTTCAAGCAGTCTTTCTTTATACGACTGTTCACAGAAGAACGGCAACTTTAGTATATACTTAGTCGCACGCCGCTGGACACGTTCCACTTCTCTAATTGGATCTTTCATCTGCGCGGGGCCCACACCTGAGTTCGGCATATTCTAGGTGGGGCCACACGAGAGCAAGGAACATCGAGCGCCTTATACTGGTAGACTTTATTATGGTAATTAGAGGGTTATAAAGGGTAAAATGGGAACTGGGATTTGTCCATTTTAGCACTGCAACTGGGATTCTTAGGGATTTTCCCACTGATCTCTAAATAAAGACTGGATCGAGCAACTATTGTTCTAAAAAGGATGCCGGAAGTCCGCCATTACAAGGGACCAACTGAGAATCCTATGAGGTTTTTTGATGGTTTATGTGCTCTTATACCATCGACAAAATAAAATAATATTACTATAAAGAGGACCAGAAAACATTTTTCAAATTACTGGGTAAAACGATTCATCGCCTACCTACAGATTCACCACGACTTTGGTCCCTTAGCAATGGCCGCCGTTGGCTCTAATTATCCAGTGAGAGAAGCCTGATATATGAGACGTCAAATTAGGTTGACGATTTTATTCATTTAATGTTAACAAAGAAACTATATTGGCCAGACACTAAACCTATTTTGCTAGCGTCACAGTTTGATTTGCTTGCAAACTCGGAGTTTCTAATGATCTCTCGTTAATTTACATGATACAAATATGATTGCAGGCTTCAAAATCAGCTCATCAGATACAATAGAAAGCTCAATCCAGTCTTTATTTAGAGATCAGTGGATTTTCCTCACTGGGAATGGGATTAAAATGCCACTGGGAATGGGAAAACATTTAATAAAGAGCGCACGTGATTGGGATTTGAAGTGGGATTTGCTAAATTTTATGCATTGGGAAATGGATCCTCTAATTAGTGCCATAGACTCAACAGTTACAAAAGGGTCATTGTTATTGTCAACAAAAGGGTCGTTGTTGAGGCTATCACGCCATAAGCTCTCCTCAACTCATTCTTCTCGCTCTCGGCCACTTTAATGGCGGCGCTCCAAAATACAAACTTCACACGTAAAGTATAACCTTTCTTTCAACGAATTTTGAAGTGAAACTCTGCACGATTACTAATTACCATTATATCTTTGAGATTATGTAATTAGCAGAAGTTCTTTCATCAGAGAACCACTTTAACACCGTGCCCAGTTTTTAACTACAGAATTTACCAACAATTCGGACTAAATGTTCTGTACTGACTTTGCAGTTAGCTAAAGATTACGTTCTTCAGACTTACTAACGCGTCCTTTGCCAGCCTGACCTCCAGAAAAAACCCTACCTCTAAAAACATTACGAAGAAAATAAAAATTCGGTAGGAAACCTGTTTCAAGACCCTTCGCAGAGCCTGAAATAACGGCCGGCGGTCCGCGGTTTTCCGACCAAATTCCAGTTTTTCCGACCAAATGCTGAATTAATCGGAAGTTTTGTCCGGACAAGTTTGAAAAAAAATCCAATCATTTTTTTTCCAAAAGATTGGGTCTGATAAGCTGAGTAGTAAACTGGCTCAGCATCTCGCAAAGAATACGGGCTCAATAAACAAGATGGCGGCGTGTGGTTGTTGAACTGAAAGGTGAGCACCACACTGATCTTTGTCTACGAGATGACATGCTGGAAAGTGCTTCTTGCCTTATTTTAGAACATAATTTTGTATATTAAAAGATGTTAAATAATTTATGATAGTAAATACATATATTTGTAATATTGCAAGTTTGCAACAATTCCTCAAAGTCAAAATATGTCATTTATAACTGCTTCGTTTTTCAAAAGTAAGTGTTAAATATGATAAAAAATAAGATATTCTTGCAATTTCATCTTTAAACTTTGTGTAAACTCTATAGCATAGAGTTATTTACTGCTTGATGGGATTTACTCAACGAGGGGGTCAAACTAAAATCGAAAAATAATTTCCGATCAAATTTGAAAATTTCCGATCAAATGTCATTTTGTTCGGAAATTTTGTCCGGGCAAATTTTGAAATTATTTCAGGCTCTCCTTCGACTGATTTGATTTAATGATTTAATAAACTTTCCCAACTATTACATACAACAATGGATTACATATACGATACAATAAATAAATAAATAAAAATAAATAAACAAAGGGAGGATAACAGTAGGAGGAAACTAAATTCCCATTTTAAAACTGCTCTCCTGACATGAAGGTAAAAAAAATATTAAATCAAATCTAAGTCTTAGATAATAAAAAAGACATTACTTTTTTCTTGAAACTACTTAAAGATTTAGTTTCCACAACGTCAAATGGTAACGAGTTCCAATCGCTCACATATCTATTAAAAAATGAAAACATAAAGTAATTTGTACGTGCAAGTTTAGGTCTTAATTTGTACAATTTGTAATTTATAATTGTACAATTTTATAATTGAAACTGTCTTTGATACCATAAATGGTTCTCTTTCTACAATAAGTTTATTGTGCTGGTCAGATATCTGTACGTGTGTGTAGAACTGACTGAATTACCTGTCAGCTGATTATATATGGTCTGTAATCCTTGGGGAATATATAAAATGGCATGCGACAATCTTAATGGGGGGGCTGATCTCCCCACCATTTACAAATTATAGGTTACTAATTAGGGTAATATAACTGTTATAGCCTCGTTATTCCTGTGTACACAGTATACAACACATGATAAAGTACACAGTAAACACAAGATCGAAAAATTACAAAATGCAGTGATAACGAGAAATCCCAACCTCGTTCCCAGGGCATTTTGCCGGATCGGCTGGTCTATTCTACAACGCGATTGGCTTGGGGTCATCACCTACCTATACTATCAAGTTTTGTGATTGGTTGATTAAAACAATAAAACAATAGAATCAACCACAAAGAAACCAATGTCCTAATTACCTAACCACTTTTGTTCCATATAGCCAATCGCAAAACCTGTTCATTTTAGGTACGTATTTACTGTTGGCTTGTCATAAAACGCAATTAATTCAGCCGAGTATAATTTATTCATCTAAATCTGAATGCTGTCTTCAAATTTTAAGTAAATTAGAAGTGATAGCTTTCGCTAAATTGGATATATGCTTATTCATACCTTTTGTAAGAGATAACCTGGATGTATGGTGGATTATTAAGCTTGTTAGCTGCTTTTATGCCGACTAATGCTGACATGAACAACTCTGAAGAGAATTGAACATTTCTCAATTATTCAGGTCAACAAAGTAGACAAAGGCAATGGAACAGAGACCACAAAAATATCATATCTAAACACCCAGAAATTCTGGGTGTCATGTGACCAGCCGATCCCAAGGCCATTTTCGCCGACCTTCCACCGTGGAGGCAAAATGCCCTGGGAACGAGGTTGGAGAAATCCATATCCAAGACGTGTGTCCCGAGGGCACTGGGGACGAGAGTGGTACCGAGGGTGAAGCCGAAAGCGGCCCAGTATCTGGCGACTTGCAGCTAGAGACAGGAATGGCGCCGACTCCATATTGGTCAATAAAAATAGGGTCGTGGCTTTTTAGTATACCCAAAAGGTCGAAATGTGGAGAGAGGACTGTAACCAACCCCAAAACAACAAAGGTTAAAACCCTAACCCCCCGTCTAACTAACGAGTTTTCTAACCCTAACCCGTTTCCCCCATAGCCCCCACCACATCCATTCCCCTAAATCAGCAGTAAACGTTCGCTAGAATGCGGGAAATCGCGTTTCAGAGGTTCTAGATTTCAAAATTTTCCCCGGGGGAATTATCGCGAATTTGGCGCGATCTGCTTTACAAATATGTTTCAGCCCCCCCCCCCCCCCCCCGGACAAAAACAAAACTCTACGGCCTATGGAATTAACAAACCGTCGCAGCGTAATCCAACGCAGGTTATGCGACAGTGATAAGGGATCTATCATTATTTCACACGAAGCTATTGAAAGACAAGAAGGAATCTGATAATGTGGTACACGGCCGGCACACACTAGGCGGTGTTGCAACACAGAAATTTGTCTTTGCGACATGCTCCATGAATTCAAACTGGTTTGATTTTGTGGGGCTTGTTGCAGGGACAATTTGCACGAATCTTTCGATGTCGTATCGTGTGCACTGTTCTGGGGACATGTCTCCGCGACAAAATACAAACCAACCAATGAGAAAGAGTTATTTTTACCATAATCCTTCAGTAGACGTGTTTTCAAAATGGTGGCCGAAGGTGAAAAGTTGTGTGATATCGATGAGCCATTTGAGTGAAGCAATACCACTATACAATAATACTCCTTGTCTTCGATAATACCCCTTGTCTACAATAATACTCATTGCGCATGTGAGCATCTTCCTATGGAACATGCGCAATATAAATGTAAAATTATTATAAAATTATTTATTCCATAAGAAACACCGGTGTTTATGGGATAAAAACCACAAAGATTACGTAAAAAAGCGTACAACTGAAGGTCTTTGCTCTTTAAAAAATGTGTAGTATGCTCTTTTTTCTTCTCTTCTGGCTAACTATTGTCGTTGCCACTGCTTTCTCTCTACTTCTTTGGTTAAAGAATCCTCTTCAAGCAGCATTATATCATAAGAAGTACAAGCGACTTTCGTCTGTCGTCCGCCATCTTTATTTTCTGGAACTAGTTCCCAAGCGTCTACGGTAATATTTTCAAAATATGCGACTTGTCCCTGGGACAATGTTTCACGAGTAATCACACGAAAAAACACATTTCCCCGCGACATGTCCCTGCAAAGTAATGTGTGCCGACCTTTAAACATAGCACGTAGTCGTTTTGAAAGTGATTTGCGGTGAATGAAACTCACAATACGAAATCGAAAAAAAGGCCGTACTATCCCCTCTCTCTACTCTGGTAATTAGGGAATAGTAAACATAAAACCCATCAGTTAATAACACTTTTATAAAATAATAAGAAAACGAAAATTCCTTGTTTGGCTACGAGCCAATCAGAACTTCTGTAATGAAGAAGGAACTTATTCAATACATGAATACCGGAACCAGCATTTTCCCAAAACATATGAAGCATAACATAATTTATTCTTAAATATGTCGAAGCGACTTGAACATTTGCTTAGCCATTAGAGTCTCCTGGTACCGTGGTAAACCAGTAGTTTCTGGACTGTTTGTGAAAGTCAAAGAAAAACACTGGTAGGTTAGTAAGAGAATATAACGTCTGTTTTTGTAATATTCACTAATTCCGCTATTTTTGTCTGCTTTAAGATTCTACGTTATATGTGTAAGCGTTATATATACGGACCAAAAACAACTCTATTTATATAGTGTGTATATAGTGTGTATATAGTTCTTACCTTCGAGCGAAGCACCTGTTAGGGTTTCCTTCGATATCGAAACGTTAGATCTATAGACTATACACTGTTTATACAGACACATGACTGTTTCGATTTGTATTTCAATAACTACCTACGTAACACAACGCTTCACTATAAAATTATATACTGACATATGAGTTTCTATAGGTCTCACGGCAGTTTGGAATCCTGAACAAGACTTTCATAGCTAAAGTGATCAGAGTCAGAACTAGCTCATGTAAGTAATAAGTATATCGTTTCGTGCTTTGGTTAGTAGTTGATATATTCATTTTCCATTCGTGTTGTATCGATAATAGTGATCATTTGAATAAAAGAACACGAATATAAAATGTGTATGGTTAGAAAACATTAAGATGGCCTTGATAATCTATCAGTAATATTTCAAAATATTATTTGAAAGTTTATCTGCTGCCACAACCGCGGAAATCGAATCCAAAGGTCTCTGGCTTAACGTATACCAGCGCTAATCGCTATGGCATATACTGAGGAGACACGGTTAGAACAGTCAGAAAGATTTTCGACGCCGTTCTATTTTTTTGTCCAATCTTTGCAGGCCCACATAGCATCTACCGTTTCACATAGAGCTGAACGGCTAAGCCTGCAATCTTCCTTCGAAAGACTTTTTCAGTCGGCTATCAGAGCTGGAGCATACTATAACAGCTCTTGAATACAAAACTCTTTACACAGCATATGATAGCGTATAGTGTGTTAGTATAAACAATGTATTGAATCTATTGATTTAAAAAATGTCGGTCTGTATTTAAAAGCTTTGGATTTTGTATATGTTTTTAATGTTTTCTGATTGTTTTGTTTATCTTATCGCGCAGCACTTCGTATCGAGGGAAGATATTAGTGCTCTATGTTAGTCCCTTTGCCTATAGTCTCATCTCACTTTTGTCTTATCTATTGTCTCGATAATCAGTAATAATTTGAATAAAATAACACGAATTTTTGTTTTCGTGCAGGTTAGACTCAACAATAAGATGGCTTATGTATAATTTAACAAAACTCTTGTATGTTGACGACGGTTACTATAATATTTATATTAGTCTAATTATTGCATAACATTTAGACTAATTCAGGCCTATATCTATATAATCTAACGTTTTCGAGAAAGTTGTTGCAAGACAAGTTAAATTAATGATTATGTTGATGAGAATATTATAATCTGAATGAAATTCGCAATCTGCATATAAAGGAAGACATAACTGGCACGGAAACTGCTTTCGTCAAAGTTCATAATGATATCCTTCATTAGTCAACAATCAGTCATACTTTTGCCGCTAGACTTATCGGTCGCACCACCGTATTTTGTTGCGTAGACTTCCCGCAGATTTGGCTTCAAGAGTGGAATGCTTGATTGGTTTGGCTCATATTTATCAGGCAGAAAGCAGTTCGTAAGTGTAAATGGTGATGTTAGTTCAACACAGCGAGATTTACACTTTCGACTAATACAACGCTATAACCACACAGGGTTCAGTGCCTTAGCTCATGCTCTTTCTAATGTATATACAGTGCCCCTTGGGGCTTAGCTTGTAAATATTATCCACGGTCATGACGACTCATTCATGCATGGGTTTCCATCTATATGGGGACGATAGAATGATACCCATATATATATCTCGTTAAAGTCTTCAGAAGCTGACCTTGACTAGTGTGACATAGATCATTGCAGGATGTCCCAGAATATGCTCAAAATGAATTCAACATTTACTGACATAGTCTTAGTTCTGAATGCCCGTCATCGCTACTCTATACCGCCTGTTGTTTCTGTCTCTATTTGTAGTGAGCTTATTTTAAACCCTCTGCCACCGCTAGAAACATTGCAGTGTAATCTGGGATTCGTCAATATTCTTGCAGGAACCTCGAGTTAACTCTATGTACAAGTCAGCGTTTTTCTAAAACCGTTTTTCAGCGTTTTTCTGTAACCTTGCTCAGGTATATAATTAATGCCTGGCTCCCTCCATGTTCTAGAGAGTACTTCCCAATACGCGTTTCCTGTCTATAACAAAGGCGTTCTCGCTAGTCGCTATACCTTGGTATGACTTTTTACTGGGCTATATCCTCGTTCATAACTTATATCACTCAGGATATATGGCGCTTGCCTACTTCATCATGTGAATGATGACTCCTGGCCTTAGAATTACTGTCTCACGATTTAGTTTACAAGTTTGGCTTTATCAATCTACATTCATACATCTGTCAAAGCGCAAATCTTCCAAATTCACAAGATCATCTTTAAAAAATAGATCACTTATTGATCAACCTTATTGTTGCTATAGTAATAAATTAGTTCCCAGCCTCCTTTCATCCTGAAGAGAATATTTTCTACATGCATGCCTGGAGAGATTTTGATTGAACTGTTTTGTTGGAATAAAAGAGTCTGGGAACTAATCTGTTACTATGGCAATGAAAAAGTTGACATGTGGATATTCAATAATTTAGTGTATACTTGTGCAAGGTTTCAAGCAATTTCGTTCAATAATTAGGATTTGTTGTTTTGGGGTCAGTTACAATCCAATAATTTACTGCTCACAATGCCTTAACAAGTCCAGTAATTTGTGGCTTACAACGTGAGGTTTTGACTATCCTCTGCGACGATGATTGTCGGCTCATTAAAAATGGTGGAAATTACGACTAACTGTTTGCGTGAGAAAATACGTTTGCTTCGCGGACAAATAAAATATTAACTAACTTGGTAAAATCGACCTTAAGCTTATTCAAACTAATTATACACCGAATCAGTGGCGGAAATTCGCCTTTTTGTTGGTGGGGCAAATTAGCCTCACAAATTTCCGACAAGTTTATTCGCTACGTAACCAATTTTTTTGCAGACAAAAATGGACAAATAAAGAAACTAAAAAAGGTTTTGATACACAAAATGTTTTTAACCTTTTTGCTCCTGTAGTCGCTGTCGAATACTCTGTTGCAGGACAGGCATTCAATCTTCACTCTTTTTAGACTTTTCGACATATTTCGACGATTTCGATCGCTATTTCAACGTTTATTGATTTGGTTTGCAGTGGTACTATCGTAATAAGTTTATATTTAGTTTAGTTTATGATGAGATTTAGGTGACTCTTATAGGTGAACGGAATACCCCAACAGGCTAGAAGCCCAATTGATAGGGGTTCGGAGGGCCTATAGGATTTAACTTTAAGGTCGTTATCCGAGAAGACCCGAAAGTCTTACGATTTTCTGGTATTATTGCAAAGGCAGAACTTTCTCCTCAATTACTTGGTCCGACACAGGATTTGAACACTACACTACAACAGCTGGTTTGGCTCCTCATTTTGCATGTGTTTTACAAGATAACTTGAGATATTTATAAGTATTTATAAGTTGCTTCTGTAACATTTTTTCCCATTTTCAACACATTTTCCGAAATTCCGACAAAAAGTGAAACTTTCCGACAAATTAGCGATTTGACGACAGGTGCAGGTGGTGCGGTTGCCCCCCACCCCACCACAATTTCCACCACTGCACCGAATCCCTGTTACCCTGAATTAGTATAGACGTATAAAACCTCGCACAATTATTACATGTCAATTAAACAAACGTTTGCTAGAAACCTCGATATCTAATTAGTTCGATATATAGTTAATAAGAATTAATGCATCGAAATACTTCAAATCGCTACAATTAGAAGTGGTTCTGGGTCATGCGAGCGCTCTGTTTACAGCGAGCAGTCTTCTAGCTGTCAGGTGGCACGTGACATGTTTCTATGGCAACAACATGGAAATAAAACTTGCAAAATGTATGCTGTTATATTCAATTTATGATTACTCAAAGCATTCACATTTGGAATTTTTATCGAATGGATCCATGTAATTGTGACCTGGAGCCCGTACATGAATTTGTCACGCACTTCAAGGATTGACTTTTGTAATTTCACTATACTCTATGGTTTGCCGAAACACTGAGTTATTCCAAAAACGTTAGTGTGTCCAAAACTCTGCATCCAGATTTATAAGCCTGAAACACAAGTACGATCATATCATAGTATAATCATAACATGTAATGATATGATTATATTATGAATATATATGATCATATCATATAATACCTTACATTGGCTGCCAGTCAAACAAAGAATCAGATCATAGATCAGATTTAAGATTCTTTTATTAACATATAAAAATCTCTCAACAATAATGCTCCATCCTATCTCATAGACTAAATTCGTCTCTGTGTGCCGAAGCGCGATTTAAGATCTGCATCCAATTAAAGCTTTCTGGAGGTCTTGCTTTATAAATGAGAAAGTTATGGCCTTGGGCGTTCATGCAGCAAGACTTGGAATACTTTACCTGACACTATCAGAGACTATATATACAACCACTGGATAATTTTAAGAAGCATCTCAAGACATATCTTTTTAGCGAAGTTTATACATAATTTTTATTATTTTAAAATTTTCGGACTTTATTTTATAATTGTTAATATCAATTGTGCTGTTTATATGAGCTGGGTTAGCCCTAGCCTGCGTGGCAGGCGTTACGTTTGTGGGCGGGCGGATTTGGGGGCGGAAAATGGAGAGGCGAAAGTAACGCGCGGGCGAGGCTGGCACCCAGGTACAAACTTCATTAGCATGATTGACATTGTTTGCTTAGCAGTTCGCAAAACAATAAAAGCATTGCAATAATTAAAATTTACTATAAAAATAAACATTGCATTGCAAATAGGAGAGGTTTTTTTCCCCGATATTAAAGTAACTTCGAAACAAATTGTGAGATCTCGATCGCGAAGGACCTAAAAGTGCCGCTACTCCAAGAGACTGTCGACTATCTAGTCTCTCAAGCGGACAAATGGCAAGACAACCAGACGAAGTTGGTCTATCGTTATTCGTCTTGTGAAGGCCGAGATGGAATATCAAACTATTCCAAATGCGGTAGGAGCCTAGGGCTAGCCCGGCTCATAGAAACAGCCATTTGTAAAGCGCTAATGCAGGCCGATTAGCGCTATAGAAATTCACATTATTATTATTATTATTATTATTATTATAACAGTTGCAAATTATTGCAGTTTGTATTTTCTCCCATAATGCAACATGATAAAATGTGTTAATATACACAATGTCAACCTCGTTCCCAGGGCATTTTGCCCCACGGTGGAAGGTCGTCGAAAATGGCCCTGGGATCGGCTGGTCACACGACACCCAGAATTTCTGGGTGTTTAGATATGATAATTTTTGTGGTCTTTGTTCCATTGCCTTTGTCTACTTTGTTGACCTGAATAATTGAGAAATGTTCAATGCTCTTCAGAGTTGTTCATGCATGTCAGCATTCGTCGGCATAAAAGCAGCTAACAAGCTTAATAATCCACCATACATCCATGGTTATCTCTTATAAAAGGTATGAAGAAGCATATATCCAATTTAGCGAAAGCTATCACTTCTAATTTGCTGTAAAATTTGAAGACAGCATTCAGATTTAGATGAATAAATTATACTCGGCTGAATTAATTGAGTTTTATGACAAGCCAATCGCATTATAGAATGGACCAGCCGATCCCAGGGCCATTTTCGCCGACCTTCCGCCGTGGAGGCAAAATGCCCTGGGAACGAGGTTGACACAATGTATATATACACAATATATTAAATATACACTGCTGTAGAGAATGTGGGAGAGCTCGGAGTAGATAGACGATACGTGACGATCTTCAAGCTGATATCCTCAGAAAAATTATTCTGAATCCGTACGGGAATCGAACCTGTAACCTTCTGATTGCCGGTTAGATGCTCTAACCATTGAGCTAACGAGACTCAGATATGTACTGTTTTGATATATTTTCTGTTTTGATATATTTTCAATTGATATATGTTCAATTGATAGATGTACTGGTTCAATTGATATATGTATATGCCTGTTTTAACGCCTTTTTTGTTTGTTTCTCTTATCACGTAGGTCTTTCTGTGCGACAAAGATATTCGTTCGTTTTGTTGGTTTCTTTGCTTTTCTCCAACTGTCGTTTATCTTGGGAATACTTTTTTATGTTGGAAAAGACGCCAACCATGGAGTTGTGATAAATCTAAGAAATGACGAACGACAGACCCACTTTCATAGAATCCAATTGGAGAAAAAAGAATCAAATCTAAAATCAAAATTGCCGCTACCCAAGACAACTGCAATCCTAGTAAACCAACAAGTAAAACCTTCAGCTCATGAGATAAAGAAAGAGTTGCACGGAGGAAAATTTCAAGATTTAGTTGCCAAAGTAAAAAGTGGGTTTGGTAAGAATTTGAAAATAGATTATATTCAGAGGAAAGATAAGAAAAACGTTGATGTGACCTTTGACGTTGCTTCACCCTCATTCCCGAAGAAAATTAAATTCTCGGGACTTGAAACGAGTGTTCGAGCCATGGAACGGACTAAGTCTAGAAGATATCTCTTTGTCTATTGTCATTACTGGGAACAGATGACGATGACTATGCGGTCGATTCTAAGTCTCTGTGGGCAAGCTATAATTGGTGGGCGAAAAGTTGTGAAACCATTCGTCAAAGACTCGACGTTTAATCATCGTAAGGATTCCTGGCATTCTTTAGGAATCTACTTTAATATGAAGCATATGGACAGCGTCATTGAGGAAAGCGGGTACGCTGCTATGGTAGATAAAAAAGAATACGATACAGAATGTTCATCAAATAACTCCAGCCATGCGACTATACACTTTTTATACAACGCAAAGAACGCTATACAGTTCACTAAAGGCCATTTGCATTTGAGCGACGCAGAGTACGACAAGATCAGCCAAAGTGCAAAGGCGAAAGGTTGGACCAAGTGTTCATTTTTAGAAAAAGAAATCGTAAAAAGATCAGGTTCCAAGCAGTTTTGTGTTGATCCTTCTGTGATTAGAGATTGGAGTGTATTAGAGCGAGATGTTGTTCGCGGTGCCAAGTGTTTAACCATATACTTGTGGAGGGGGATTGGTGAAAGTTATCGAACGTATTTTAGCGAGAAAGATATGAAGGTGTCGTGTAGAGACCTCCAACTTGCTTTAAAACCAAGCATAGATATTCTAAACGAAGTACAACAACTTCGCAAGGATTTTCTTCCTGGTCGCTACATAGCGGTTCAGGTTCGCGGTGAAAAAGTTGTATACCATCATAGTCTAGACAGGCTTAGGAAATGCATTAGCCTTTTAATTGAAGTGACTCGAGCACTTAAAGAGACGTCAGGTATATCTCAAGTGCTGATTGCTACAGACATGTCAAACTTCGGGTCTGCATCTTGGGAATCAATATTAACTCTCAAAGGTGAAACATATAACGACAACACCTTAACGGACATTCATGATTCCCTAGTCTTAAACACTGGTGCGAAGGTTTATAAGCCGACCGCTGACAATCCTGATCATGGCGTAGTTGCACTGGTGGAAATGGCACTGATTTCTCAGGCCCAACATCTCATAACCATCGGCGAAGGATCTTTCCAAGAATGGATAATTGCAAAATTCTTGGAAAACCACCGTGGTGATGCACAATCGTTGTGGTCGCAGATTAGAATGTGCTCAAGATAATAGTCGACGACGTAATTCAAACCAAGATTGAGAATTGTTCATGCTAAACAAATAGCATGAGTGTGAAAATACAATCAGAAGGTTGGCTGATAAAATGGTACACTAATATTACTACAAATACGTATCCATAACAACCCCTCGCTCGCCTGTGTTCAAGAGCAAGAGCTCCTAGTCCAAATTTATTATATCAATAAAATGTAAAACCACTCTAAATCTAATGTTGTCGTATATATTATATATATTTATAGAATTCATTAATAATTCATGAAGAAAATTCAAAAGAAATTAATATTTAACAAGCATCTTTCACTAGTACTTGGAACATGAGCGGCAAATGTTTACGTATAGGATAAATACCGAGAACGGAGGTTTTACGCCAGATAAATCCCGAGGGCCGCAGGCCCCGAGGGATTTATCTGGCGTAAAGCCGACGTTCGAGACACGATTGAAAGAGGTTTTGAAGCCCCAAGGGTAAGATTATCGATATATTCATAATAGGTATGACATTTTCTTGTTTGGTGCAGTGGTTCTGTTGTGAAGCGAACGAGGATATTCTTAGGTCGAATGCACGGGATTTTATGAAATAAAAAGACTCCAAAGCAACGTTTGAATAAAAGTTTATTACAGAACTTCAGAAGTAAGGTGAATATATGTACGGACTTCTACAAGTTTGTTTGAATGATTAGCATGAATAATGTGTATAAATAATGTTCGAGATTCTTACGCATACGCATTGATTTAGTATCACTCCCACATTTTATATTGAACGGTCGGTGTCATAAAGTACTGACTAAACCAACAATTTTTCAAGAAACGAAATCGCTTGTCTCTTGTATTACCAGCGTCGCTACCTGAGATAGGCGAAACCTTGCTCTCCTTCTGGTTTGGGATCGCTACCAGCGTACTCAACTCGGGAAAGTTGTGGCAGGGATCCTATGAATTTCGGTATTATAATTCATATAGGGATTGTATATATAGTCCCGGGTACTGTATATATAATCCCTGCCACGTATGTCAATCAGCTAATCATTTCATTGTTAACCCCTATTTCCCCCGGGACTATTACTAAGATAAGAAACGAAGAAAAAACTAAGAAAATCTTTGTCCAAGGTGGACAAAATCGACAAAACTTTGTTGTTGGAAACCTCCCCAATGTAATAATAAGTCAGACAAACACCTCGAACGTCGGGATTTATGCGATATACAGCCCTCGGACGCTACGCGTCCTCGGGGTTGTATGCCGCATAAATCCCTCGTTCTCGGTGTACGTTTATCTATTACTTATTTCATGATTGAGTCGGTTTTCTTTGATGTACCGCGGGCTTTATATAGCATAAAGCCCATGAATACTAATTAGATAAGAAATGAAGATAAAACTAGGAAAATCTTTGTCCAAGGGGAAAAAATAGACAAAACTTTGTTGGAAAACCTCATCAATCATGAAATAAGTCAAATAAAGCCCTCGAACGTCGGGATTTATGCTATATAAAGCATAAATTTATATAGCATAAATCTCGCGTTCTCGGGCTTTATCTCTTCATAAACATCGTCCGCGAATGTTTTAACGAACGTGTAAAATGAATAGAATATATGATGCATACTTTGTTTGGAAGTTGTAGAAACGGTACAAACAAATTATTTTACTCCGAAAAATCCGCACAATTTGAGCAAGTTAACTTTGATAAAACATTGATGTTTTATTAATCAATGTTTTATCCTGTGCTAAAGATGCTGATTAGATATTAATTTGTAACTGCCCATAAACATCGGCCGCGAATATTTTAACGGAACTTGTAAAATGAATAAAATTATCCCCTCGCCCGGGCGAAGCGCCGGCCGAAGGCCTGAGGGTGCTAATATTGACCGGCGTTTAGTCCCTTATCACGGGATATGCTAGCGTTCCTGATCTCGGATCGAGTTTATTTGATTATATATATATATATATATATATATATATATGGTCAACGGCCGTCCGCGCGACATCAGAAAATTTGGTCCTGGTAACTAGATACTCAGCATTTGAATTAATATTTCAATTTAAATACCGTCACATGATTGCGAATGCAAAAATTGAAACGGATTCAAAGGTTTTTTTTCAAAAAGAGACATAGTTTTTTGAGGAAATAGAAATCCGAGTCCAAGTACGTATTTTGACTCGCTAATTCAAAATCTGTTTTCAGAATTGAAAACGGTTATATATTGATCGAGATATTCAAAATAATATATGACGAAGTGACCGGCTTATATAGCCGTCGTTTAGCCGACTAATTTCTAAGTACATAAACCATTTTTATGAAGGATATTCACGTTCTCGTAATATAGTAGACACATATGTTATGTATTTTGACTCGCTAATTCCAAATCTGTTTTCAGAATTGAAAACGGTTATTATTGATCGAGATATATTACCGGCTTATACTATAGCCGACTAATTTCTCAACCGTTTTTACGAAGGGTATTCATGTTCTCGTAATATAGTAGACAAGTATGTTATGTATGTTGACTCGCTAATTCCAAATATGTTTTCAGAGTTTAAATCGGTTAAATATTGGCCGAGATAACGTTCAAACATTTCTTCAACGAAACGGGCTTTTGCAAATTGTGAATTTTTGCAAAACACAAATACACGGCCACGGCGTGCGAGGTCTGGGCACCATGGATGGGGAAATTCCCGTAGGGAGGGGGGTAGAAAAGGCGGGCGAGGGGATTATTGCGGATTCGTATTTCTAGTATGATGCATACTTTGTTTGGAAGTTGTAGAAACGGTACAAACAAATTGTTTTAACTCCGAAAAAGCTCAATTTGAGCAAGTTAACTTTGATAAAACATTGATGTTTTATTAATCAATGTTTTATCCTGTGCTAAAGATGCTGATTAAATATTAAGTTCTTTCAATTTTCTTCATGAATTATTAATGATTTTACAACACAGGATAAAACATTCATTAATAAAACATCAATGTTTTATCCAAGTTAATTATAGACACCTGGGTAAATTTCGAGATAAAATGACTTGTTTTTACCTTTCACTCTTGTCCAGGAATTCTATAAGTCAGATAAAATATTCGCGTCCGATCTTTATTGACATTTAATAATAATAATAATAATAATAATAATGATAAAGACGTATTAGGAGCATTATACAATAGTCTCAATGCTCTTAAAACAGATTTGGAATTGCCGAGTATTTCTTAACATACGTGCCTGTTGTTACGCAAACGTGCATACCCTTTGTAAAAACCTGTTTATTTTAATTTAATTTTTTTTTAATTTAATGTTTTCAATGTGCTAATTACAGAATAGTATAAATAATAATGTATATGTACAAAATTAAAATTGTAAATAAAATAAAATAATAAATAAATAAATAATGGCACATTGAGGCCACTGGCAACAGAGCGAAGCCCCAATCAAGGCCAGTGACCCATCTATAAATAATATTAATACAACATTAAAAATAAGAATAAATAAAATAGGAATAAAAACACTTTTAACCGCAACAGAAGTTCATTTTCAATAAGTTTGCAACATTCCCGCATCTATAACATGTCGACTTCCAAGTTCTATGATGAGCACTATCGAATGTAATCCTCGTAATTTCTTCATATTTTTTTAATGTAGATTTAAAGTTTCCATATGACTTCTGGGATTGAGTGGAACTAGGTAACATATTCCATATTCTCGCAGTTCTTATAAAAAAGCTGCGTTGAAATGCTTGAGTTCTGCATTTGGGAATTAGAAACGAATCTGAAGAACTTCTCGTAGACATGTATTTTTTCTGTTGAAAAATGTAGTTCTGTAGTTGAAAAATGTATAGTTATGTAGTTCGTCAGATCACAACTGACCGCCATTGCCCGTTTCGCGTTGTCTGCCAAGGCCCAAGTATTGTCTGATTCAAATGGATCACCTAAATTTAATGGTCCTACCATTTTACACTTTATATTATCACCTTCGCTCGCGAGGGGATAAGTTTCTAATTCAAGATACTACATTTTATTTCATATATGTCATAACAAAATGTAATATTCTTTCGAAATCTCACGACTTTTATGCCAGCGAATATAAAAATATTACTAAATAAAAAAATAAAAAAATAAAAATAAAAAGACGTATTAGGAGCATTATACAATAGTCTCAATGCTCTTACAACAATATATATAAATATATATAAATATAAACGGCGGGCGATTTCGGAACGTATTTCTAGTAAATATTGTAAATTCTAGGTATGAGAATATGCTGGAAATGTAGCAATAAATGGTAGGACCCCATCTTTTTATGAGGAAGTAAAACGTCATTTTGGAGGATCCGTTTGAATCGGACAATATTTCGGCCTTGGCAGACAAAGCGGTCAATAATAGAGATTATAAATAAAACTAGAGAGGGCGTTAATGGGCCTGATTTCAGTCATCCGAGGGGAACCAATTGAAGGCTACCATCTCGGATAAATTGGTGGCAATTTTATACTTAAATGTAATATTAAAGCAATCATTTTGATCTTTTACTCAGCCAAAAATGGTCCAAGTAACAATAGAATAGCAGGCTTAATAGCCAAATAGGCAAATAGTTAGAAACGCAAAAATTGTGGAATTTACGACGATTCCTTGTTTTGGATCGCGAGGTTCTCGAATTTGCAGAAAAGGCCTGGAACCAAGACGTTTGCCCCCCAATTTTCCCAAGACGGCGCCATTCAGGCCCCAATCCGTAGGTCGTGGCCGCCATCTTGTTGGGACATATACTTTTACTATAGGCGACAGAGACTATCTGTCTCTGATCATTTAAGATGCTAAAATGAATCAGTTGTCCAAGGTTTCCCATAATATAGAACACAAACTACAGATCCATAACAGTAACTATGAAGCCGGAATTAGCGCGTGGCGGCCATATTGGAGTGACCATGGTGGTATCTGTCGCCTACACTGATCTCTAAATAACGACTGGATTGAGCTTTCTGTTGTATCTGATGAGCTGATTTTGAAGCCTGTATATTTGCATAATGTAAATTAACGAGAGATCATTAGAAACTCCGAGTTTGCAAGCAAATCAAACTGTGACGCTAGCAAAATAGGTTTAGTGTCTGGCCAATATAGTTTCTTTGTTTTTCTGGTCCTCTTTATAGTAATATTATTTTATTTTGTCGATGGTAAGAGCACATAACCCATCAAAAAACCTCATAGGATTCTCAGTTGGTCCCTTAGTAATGGCGGACGTCCGGCTTCATTTTCTGAACAATAGTTGCTCGATCCAGTCTTTATTTAATAGAGATGAGTGGTCGCCTACAGTAAACTATATAGCATGGTTCATTCAAGATGGCCGCCGCGAAATATTCCCGGCTCTCTTTTTTCGCAGCATCTAAACAATAGTTGCTCGATGCAGTCTTTATTTAGAGATCAGTATGCAAATGATCAACTTTGAGAAAATAAACTCAAAATTTGGCAGCTTTAAGGTGGCTCCCTATAGTTAGCGTTTACTAATAACAAAAAATAACTGTTCGCATCTGAGCATGCTACTTGCTGTCACAATTTAGATAGCGTAATTTATTGGCTTTCGAAGTGTTAAATAACTATACTTCTTCTAATAACTTTCTTAAATACGAATAATATGGTTGTTTCCATCGCAACAATGACGTTTGAAATTTCGCAACTTTTCCTCCAATTTTTTTTAAAGAGCATTATCTCGTATTTCCAACGGTCAACTTCTTCGAAACTTTGCAAAAGCAGTTATATTGTACTATTGGATGTTTTATCAAATATTAAGGGAAATTTTAAATGCAGTTTTTTAGATATTGATGTATGTTGTTTTTAAGAATATGGCTTTATAGAATTTTTTTTAATTTGAATATGTTGTTATATTCACTTTGTTTGTTTATTTCACAAAGTTTAAAAACATTTGACCGTAGTACGGAATTCACAAAAACGTCCTGCAAATTCGGCGCTGCCGTATAAAAAGTCTGCTGACGTGATATAATTTCAATTGTGGAAGATCGCTATCTACGCATGTGCAGTAGTTGTCGCGCGAGACAACACGTGAAACGCGTGCTATTTCACGAGACTCGATTGTTGTGAGGGTTCGGTTCTCTTTGGATGTGCTTATATATCGAACTCAGAATTCACGTTTGTTTAAATAATCTGTGTTGATGCGGCCATTGGCTAGCGGTAGTTAATTGGCGGTTATTTCCTCCCGAATTTGGTAAATAATGTAGTGCTGATAACTCGTTTTCATATAGTTTATTGAATATTCTTTGATGCCACGTTTAATGTGAAAAAAAAATTTCGTGGATAAAAAATGTCAAATACATGTACTTGTCATTCTTTTTTGCTGTTTTGCAAGAATACCATACTTACTTATTTTTCCCTTTACAAAGTCTGCTCGATAAAAAAAGACAGTTACGAGCGGCATGAATATGAAAACAAATGTTTGACTTGCTTGAGCACCACACGCGAGAGCCACGAACAGCCGCCACGTGATATTTAGTTACCAATCCCCGTTAAAATAATTATAGGGAGCCACCTTAAAAATTTATTATTTCACTGCAATACTAGAGTGAATGTAGTTATTTGATGATGTACTTCCATTATATGAAAAAATCGCAACCAAATTTCAATCGCAGTATCACTTTAAAAAAGACAACCTAAAGTATACAAATGACTTGCAGAAAAGAAAGACAAGCAGACAAACAGGGTTGAGGATACCAGGATAACTTCGATAAACATGCAGTTAAATAATAGAAATCATTTTACAGTAAACTTTTATTTACAGTACTTAAAGTGCCACTACGACCAAATTTTTACCTATCGATATTTTTACTTATTTATAAAGCAGAGCTTCTAAATATTACTCGGTCGAAACCGTTTTGCGATTCGACGATGGCAAGTATTATTTTTCTTACTCCGAATCTGGAGTTGTTATGTCCGCCATTAATCGTTCATGTTCCTGACCAGCGTAACGAAGTGACGTCAGATTCTCAACGCGAAGACTCCACAATTCTTCAAGTTAATCAGGCTAATTCTTCAAGAAAATCAAGGTCGTTTTTTCAAATTATTCGTCTGAAAGGCTGGACATTTCATCTACTTCTCGAAAAAACAAGAAAACAAATAACCTCGACCGAAATTCAGGCGTAGCATTGAGAATCTGACGTCACAATCAATATTACCTTTTGAAATTGCGGGCTCACTTGGAACACGTTTTTAGTAATGGTGGGCTAAATAATAGTGATTTCAGAGCTCAAAATACTTACTTCAAAATACCATTTTTTAGTTTTTTTTTACATCGATGATCACTTTCGACCCTGAAATACTATTCTATGCTAAAGAAAATCCAAAAGACGGGGGTGAATTTTCATCGTAGTGGCACTTTAAAAGGTTTACTGTAAGTTACTTACAGTAAACCTATTTCGCATAGGAATAAATACAACTAAATACATAACTCTAATATTACATTGTCCATACGAAATCCTCATTCGAAATTCAATGATTGTCCTTCTGTTTCTTGCTTTACTTCGTTTTGACCATTTCGTTTCAGAGCATTGTCCAACTTATTATCATTGGCCAATTGATTGAAGTGCTGTAAAAATATTTTGTTCAGTTTTAGTTGAAGTGCCCCTATGTCTATGTTGGTGCATTTTTACATATTTGTTACCTCCCAGCATGCAAATAACATATACTCTCCATTGTATTAAATATTTTAATAGACTCCCTCTTGTATTAAATATTTTAATAGACTCTCTCTTGTATTAAATATTTTAATAGACTCTCTCTTGTATTAAATATTTTAATAGACTCCTTCTTGTATTAAATATTTTAATAGACTCCCTCTTGTATTAAATATTTTAATAGACTCTCTCTTGTATTAAATATTTTAATAGACTCTCTCTTGTATTAAATATTTTAATACACTCTCTCTTGTATTAAATATTTTAATACACTCTCTCTTGTATTAAATATTTTAATACACTCTCTCTTGTATTAAATATTTTAATAGACTCTCTCTCTTGTATTAAATTTTTTAATAGACTCTTTCTTGTATTAAATGTCTTAATAGACTCTCTTGTATTAAATATTTTAATAGACTCTCTCTTGTATTAAATATTTTAATAGACTCTCTCTTGTATTAAATATTTTAATAGACTCCTTGTATTAATAAATATGTTAATAGACTCCTTGTATCAAATATTTTAATAGACACTCTTGTATTAAATATTTTAATAGACTCTCTCTTGTATTAAATATTTTAATAGACTCCTTCTTGTATTAAATATTTTAATAGACTCCCTCTTGTATTAAATATTTTAATAGACTCTCTCTTGTATTAAATATTTTAATAGACTCTCTCTTGTATTAAATATTTTAATAGAATCTCTGTTGTATTAAATATTTTAATACACTCTCTCTTGTATTAAATATGTTAATACACTCTCTCTTGTATTACATTTTTTAATAGACTCTCTCTTGTATTAAATATTTTAATAGACTCTCTCTTGTATTAAATATTTTAATAGACTCCTTGTATTAAATATGTTAATAGACTCCTTCTTGTATCAAATATTTTAATAGACACTCTCTTGTATTAAATATTTTAATAGACTCTCTCTTGTATTAAATATTTTAATACACTCTCTCTTGTATTACATTTTTTAATAGAATCTCTCTTGTATTAAATATTTTAATAGACTCTCTCTTGTATTAAATATTTTAATAGACTCCTTGTATTAAATATGTTAATAGACTCCTTCTTGTATCAAATATTTTAATAGACACTCTCTTGTATTAAATATTTTAATAGACTCTCTCTTGTATTAAATATTTTAATAGACTCTCTCTTGTATTAAATATTTTAATAGACTCTCTCTTTCATTAAATATTTTAATAGACTCTCTCTTGTATTAAATATTCTAACACACTCTCTCTTGTATTAAACATTTTAACACACTCTCTCTTGTATTAAATGTTTTAATAGACTCTCTCTTGTATTGAATAATATTTTAATAGACTCTCTCTTGTATTAAATATTTTAATAGACTCCCTCTTGTATTAAATATTTTAATAGACTCCTTCTTGTATTAAATATTTTAATATACTCTCTCTTGTATTTGGCATTTTAATAGACTCCTTCTTGTATCAAATATTTTAATAGACACTCTCTTGTATTAAATATTTTAATAGACTCTCTCTTGTATTAAATATTTTAATACACTCTCTCTTGTATTACATTTTTTAATAGACTCTCTCTTGTATTAAATATTTTAATAGACTCTCTCTTCTATTAAATATTTTAATAGACTCCTTGTATTAAATATGTTAATAGACTCCTTCTTGTATCAAATATTTTAATAGACACTCTCTTCTATTAAATATTTTAATAGACTCTCTCTTGTATTAAATATTTTAATAGACTCTCTCTTGTATTAAATATTTTAATAGACTCTCTCTTTCATTAAATATTTTAATAGACTCTCTCTTGTATTAAATATTCTAACACACTCTCTCTTGTATTAAATATTTTAACACACTCTCTCTTGTATTAAATATTTTAATAGACTCTCTCTTGTATTGAATAATATTTTAATAGACTCTCTCTTGTATTAAATATTTTAATAGACTCCCTCTTGTATTAAATATTTTAATAGACTCCTTCTTGTATTAAATATTTTAATATACTCTCTCTTGTATTTGGCATTTTAATAGACTCTCTCATGTATTAACAATTTTAATAGACTCTATCTTGTATTAAATATTTTAATAGCTCTCTCTTGTATTAGGCATTTTAATAGACTCTATCTTGTATTAAATATTTTAATAGACTCTCTCTTGTATTAAAATTTTTAATAGACTCTCTCTTGTATTAAATATTTTAATAGACTCCCTCTTGTATTAAATATTTTAATAGACTCCTCCTTGTATTAAATATTTTAAGACTCTCTCTTGTATTAGGCATTTTAATAGACTCTCTCTTGTATTAAATATTTTAATAGACTCTCTCTTGTATTAAATGTCTTAATAGACTCTCTCTCTTTTATTAAGTATTTTAATAGACTCTCTCTTGCATTAAATATCTTAATAGACTCCTTCTTGTATTAAATATTTTAATAGACACTCTCTTGTATTAAATATTTTAATAGACTCTCTCTTGTATTAAATATTTTAATAGACTCTCTCTTGTATTAAATATTTTAATAGACTCTCTCTTGTATTGAATAATATTTTAATAGACTCTCTCTTGTATTAAATATTTTAATAGACTCCCTCTTGTATTAAATATTTTAATAGACTCCTCCTTGTATTAAATATTTTAAGACTCTCTCTTGTATTAGGCATTTTAATAGACTCTCTCTTGTATTAAATATTTTAATAGACTCTCTCTTGTATTAAATGTCTTAATAGACTCTCTCTCTTTTATTAAGTATTTTAATAGACTCTCTCTTGCATTAAATATCTTAATAGACTCCTTCTTGTATTAAATATTTTAATAGACACTCTCTTGTATTAAATATTTTAATAGACTCTCTCTTGTATTAAATATTTTAATAGACTCTCTCTTGTATTAAATATTTTAATAGACTCTCTCTTGTATTGAATAATATTTTAATAGACTCTCTCTTGTATTAAATATTTTAATAGACTCCCTCTTGTATTAAATATTTTAATAGACTCCTTCTTGTATTAAATATTTTAATATACTCTCTCTTGTATTTGGCATTTTAATAGACTCTCTCATGTATTAAAAATTTTAATAGACTCTATCTTGTATTAAATATTTTAATAGCTCTCTCTTGTATTAGGCATTTTAATAGACTCTATCTTGTATTAAATATTTTAATAGACTCTCTCTTGTATTAAAATTTTTAATAGACTCTCTCTTGTATTAAATATTTTAATAGACTCCCTCTTGTATTAAATATTTTAATAGACTCCTCCTTGTATTAAATATTTTAAGACTCTCTCTTGTATTAGGCATTTTAATAGACTCTCTCTTGTATTAAATATTTTAATAGACTCTCTCTTGTATTAAATGTCTTAATAGACTCTCTCTCTTTTATTAAGTATTTTAATAGACTCTCTCTTGCATTAAATATCTTAATAGACTCCTTCTTGTATTAAATATTTTAATAGACACTCTCTTGTATTAAATATTTTAATAGACTCTCTCTTGTATTAAATATTTTAATAGACTCTCTCTTGTATTAAATATTTTAATAGACTCTCTCTTGCATTAAATATTTTAATAGACTCTCTCTTGTATTAAATATTTTAATAGACTCCTTCTTGTATTAAATATTTTAATACACTCTCTCTTGTATTAAATATTTTAAGACTCTCTCTTGTATTAAATATTTTAATAGACTCTCTCTTGTATTAAATATTTTAATAAACTCTCTCTTGTATTAAATATTTTAATAGACTCCTTCTTGTATTAAATATTTTAATACACTCTCTCTTGTATTAAATTTTTAATAGACTCTCTCTTGTATTAAATGTCTTAATAGACTCTCTCTTTCATTAAGTATTTTAATAGACTCTCTCTTGCATTAAATATCTTAATAGACTCCTTCTTGTATTAAATATTTTAATAGACACTCTTGTATTAAATATTTTAATAGACTCTCTCTTGTATTAAATATTTTAATAGACTCTCTCTTGTATTAAATATTTTAATAGACTCTCTCTTGCATTAAATATTTTAATAGACTCTCTCTTGTATTAAATATTCTAACACACTCTCTCTTGTATTAAATATTTTAACACACTCTCTCTTGTATTAAATATTTTAATGACTCTCTCTTGTATTAAATATTTTAATAGACTCTCTCTTGTATTAAATATTTTAATAGACTACCTCTTGTATTAAATATTTTAATAGACTCTCTCTTGTATTAGGCATTTTAATAGACTCTCTCATGTATTAAAAATTTTAATAGACTCTATCTCGTATTAAATATTTTAATAGCTCTCTCTTGTATTAGGCATTTTAATAGACTCCTTCTTGTATTAAATATTTTAATACACTCTCTCTTGTATTAAATATTTTAAGACTCTCTCTTGTATTAAATATTTTAATAGACTCTCTCTTGTATTAAATGTCTTAATAGACTCCTTCTTGTATTAAATATTTTAATAGACTCCTTCTTGCATTAAATATTTTAATAGACTCTCTATTGTATTAAATATTTTAATAGACTCCTTCTTGTATTAAATATTTTAATAGACTCTCTCTTGTACTAAATATTTTAATAGACTCCTTCTTGTATAAAATATTTTAATAGACTCCCTCTTGTATTAAATATTTTAATAGACTCCTTCTTGTATTAAATATGTTAATAGACTCTCTCTTGTATTCGGCATTTTAATAGACTCTCTCTTGTATTAAATATTTTAATAGGCTCTTTCTTGTTTTACATATTTTAATAGCTCTCTCTTGTATTAGGCATTTTGATAGACTCTCTCTTGTATTAAATATTTTAATAGACTCCTTCTTGTATTAAATATTTTAATACACTCTCTCTTGTATTAAATATTTTAATACACTCTCTCTTGTATTAAATATTTTAATACACTCTCTCTTGTATTACATTTTTTAATAGACTCTCTCTTGTATTAAATATTTTAATAGACTCTCTCTTCTATTAAATATTTTAATAGACTCCTTGTATTAAATATGTTAATAGACTCCTTCTTGTATCAAATATTTTAATAGACACTCTCTTCTATTAAATATTTTAATAGACTCTCTCTTGTATTAAATATTTTAATAGACTCTCTCTTGTATTAAATATTTTAATAGACTCTCTCTTTCATTAAATATTTTAATAGACTCTCTCTTGTATTAAATATTCTAACACACTCTCTCTTGTATTAAATATTTTAACACACTCTCTCTTGTATTAAATATTTTAATAGACTCTCTCTTGTATTGAATAATATTTTAATAGACTCTCTCTTGTATTAAATATTTTAATAGACTCCCTCTTGTATTAAATATTTTAATAGACTCCTTCTTGTATTAAATATTTTAATATACTCTCTCTTGTATTTGGCATTTTAATAGACTCTCTCATGTATTAAAAATTTTAATAGACTCTATCTTGTATTAAATATTTTAATAGCTCTCTCTTGTATTAGGCATTTTAATAGACTCTATCTTGTATTAAATATTTTAATAGACTCTCTCTTGTATTAAAATTTTTAATAGACTCTCTCTTGTATTAAATATTTTAATAGACTCCCTCTTGTATTAAATATTTTAATAGACTCCTCCTTGTATTAAATATTTTAAGACTCTCTCTTGTATTAGGCATTTTAATAGACTCTCTCTTGTATTAAATATTTTAATAGACTCTCTCTTGTATTAAATGTCTTAATAGACTCTCTCTCTTTTATTAAGTATTTTAATAGACTCTCTCTTGCATTAAATATCTTAATAGACTCCTTCTTGTATTAAATATTTTAATAGACACTCTCTTGTATTAAATATTTTAATAGACTCTCTCTTGTATTAAATATTTTAATAGACTCTCTCTTGTATTAAATATTTTAATAGACTCTCTCTTGCATTAAATATTTTAATAGACTCTCTCTTGTATTAAATATTTTAATAGACTCCTTCTTGTATTAAATATTTTAATACACTCTCTCTTGTATTAAATATTTTAAGACTCTCTCTTGTATTAAATATTTTAATAGACTCTCTCTTGTATTAAATATTTTAATAAACTCTCTCTTGTATTAAATATTTTAATAGACTCCTTCTTGTATTAAATATTTTAATACACTCTCTCTTGTATTAAATTTTTAATAGACTCTCTCTTGTATTAAATGTCTTAATAGACTCTCTCTTTCATTAAGTATTTTAATAGACTCTCTCTTGCATTAAATATCTTAATAGACTCCTTCTTGTATTAAATATTTTAATAGACACTCTTGTATTAAATATTTTAATAGACTCTCTCTTGTATTAAATATTTTAATAGACTCTCTCTTGTATTAAATATTTTAATAGACTCTCTCTTGCATTAAATATTTTAATAGACTCTCTCTTGTATTAAATATTCTAACACACTCTCTCTTGTATTAAATATTTTAACACACTCTCTCTTGTATTAAATATTTTAATGACTCTCTCTTGTATTAAATATTTTAATAGACTCTCTCTTGTATTAAATATTTTAATAGACTACCTCTTGTATTAAATATTTTAATAGACTCTCTCTTGTATTAGGCATTTTAATAGACTCTCTCATGTATTAAAAATTTTAATAGACTCTATCTCGTATTAAATATTTTAATAGCTCTCTCTTGTATTAGGCATTTTAATAGACTCCTTCTTGTATTAAATATTTTAATACACTCTCTCTTGTATTAAATATTTTAAGACTCTCTCTTGTATTAAATATTTTAATAGACTCTCTCTTGTATTAAATGTCTTAATAGACTCCTTCTTGTATTAAATATTTTAATAGACTCCTTCTTGCATTAAATATTTTAATAGACTCTCTATTGTATTAAATATTTTAATAGACTCCTTCTTGTATTAAATATTTTAATAGACTCTCTCTTGTATTAAATATTTTAATAGACTCCTTCTTGTATAAAATATTTTAATAGACTCCCTCTTGTATTAAATATTTTAATAGACTCCTTCTTGTATTAAATATGTTAATAGACTCTCTCTTGTATTCGGCATTTTAATAGACTCTCTCTTGTATTAAATATTTTAATAGGCTCTTTCTTGTTTTACATATTTTAATAGCTCTCTCTTGTATTAGGCATTTTGATAGACTCTCTCTTGTATTAAATATTTTAATAGACTCCTTCTTGTATTAAATATTTTAATACACTCTCTCTTGTATTAAATATTTTAATACACTCTCTCTTGTATTAAATATTTTAATACACTCTCTCTTGTATTAAATATTTTACTAGACTCCCTCTTGTATTAAATATTTTAATAGACTCTCTCTTATATTAAATATGTTAATAGACTCCTTCTTGTATTAAATATTTTAATAGACACTCTCTTGTATTAAATATTTTAATAGACTCTCTCTTGTATTACATATTTTAATAGACTCTCTCTTGTATTAAATATTTTAATAGACTCTCTCTTGCATTAAATATTTTAATAGACTCTCTCTTGCATTAAATATTTTAATAGACTCTCTCTTGTATTAAATATTTTAATAGACTCCTTCTTGTATTAAATATTTTAATACACTCTCTCTTGTATTAAATATTTTAAGACTCTCTCTTGTATTAAATATTTTAATAGACTCTCTCTTGTATTAAATATTTTAATAAACTCTCTCTTGTATTAAATATTTTAATAGACTCCTTCTTGTATTAAATATTTTAATACACTCTCTCTTGTATTAAATATTTTAATAGACTCTCTCTTGTATTAAATGTCTTAATAGACTCTCTCTTTTATTAAGTATTTTAATAGACTCTCTCTTGCATTAAATATCTTAATAGACTCCTTCTTGTATTAAATATTTTAATAGACACTCTTGTATTAAATATTTTAATAGACTCCTTCTTGCATTAAATATTTTAATAGACTCTCTCTTGTATTAAATATTTTAATAGACTCCTTCTTGTATTAAATATTTTAATAGACTCTCTCTTGTATTAAATATTTTAATAGACTCCTTCTTGTATAAAATATTTTAATAGACTCCCTCTTGTATTAAATATTTTAATAGACTCCTTCTTGTATTAAATATGTTAATAGACTCTCTCTTGTATTCGGCATTTTAATAGACTCTCTCTTGTATTAAATATTTTAATAGACTCCTTCTTGTATTAAATATTTTAATACACTCTCTCTTGTATTAAATATTTTAATACACTCTCTCTTGTATTAAATATTTTAATACACTCTCTCTTGTATTAAATATTTTACTAGACTCCCTCTTGTATTAAATATTTTAATAGACTCTCTCTTATATTAAATATGTCAATAGACTCCTTCTTGTATTAAATATTTTAATAGACACTCTCTTGTATTAAATATTTTAATAGACTCTCTCTTGTATTAAATATTTTAATAGACTCTCTCTTGTATTAAATATTTTAATAGACTCTCTCTTGCATTAAATATTTTAATAGACTCTCTCTTGTATTAAATATTCTAACACACTCTCTCTTGTATTAAATATTTTAACACACTCTCTCTTGTATTAAATATTTTAATAGACTCTCTCTTGTATTAAATATTTTAATAGACTCCCTCTTGTATTAAATATTTTAATAGACTCCTTCTTGTATTAAATATTTTAATAGACTCTCTCTTGTATTAGGCATTTTAATAGACTCTCTCATGTATTAAACATTTTAATAGACTCTATCTTGTATTAAATATTTTAATAGCTCTCTCTTGTATTAGGCATTTTAATAGACTCTGTCTTGTATTAAATATTTTAATAGACTCTCTCTTGTATTAAAATTTTTAATAGACTCTCTCTTGTATTAAATATTTTAATAGACTCCCTCTTGTATTAAATATTTTAATAGACTCCTTCTTGTATTAAATATTTTAAGACTCTCTCTTGTATTAGGCATTTTAATAGACTCTCTCTTGTATTAAATATTTTAATAGACTCTCTCTTGTATTAAATATTTTAATAGACTCCTTCTTGTATTAAATATTTTAATACACTCTCTCTTGTATTAAATATTTTAATAGACTCTCTCTTGTATTAAATATTTTAATAGACTCTCTCTTAATAGACTCTCTCTTTTATTAAGTATTTTAATAGACTCTCTCTTGTATTAAATATCTTAATAGACTCCTTCTTGTATTAAATATTTTAATAGACTCTCTCTTGTATTAAATATTTTAATAGACTCTCTCATGTATTAAAAATTTTAATAGACTCTCTCTTGTATTAAATATTTTAATAGACTCCTTCTTGCATTAAATATTTTAATAGACTCTCTCTTGTATTAAATATGTTAATAGACTCCTTCTTGTATTAAATATTTTAATAGACTCTCTCTCGTATTAAATATTTTAGTAGACTCCTTCTTGTATAAAATATTTTAATAGACTCCCTCTTGTATTAAATATTTTAATAGACTCCTTCTTGTATTAAATATGTTAATAGACTCTCTCTTGTATTAGGCATTTTAATAGACTCTCTCTTGTATTAAATATTTTAATAGGCTCTTTCTTGTTTTAAATATTTTAATAGACTCTCTCTTGTATTAAATACTTTAATAGACTTCCTCTTGTATTAAATATTGTAATAGACTATTAAATATTGTAATAGTATTAAATATGCAGATACATGAAATTAATAATCGAAGGTTTTCAATAGTTCAAAGGTTAGAGCGCCTTTATCTCAATAGCTCAAAAGTTAGTGTCTCAATAGCTCAAAGGTTAGAGCGCCGAAACGTTGTTTCGGAGACCAGGGTTCGAATCCCGGTTGGGGCAGTCACTTTTTCCACATACGTATTTGACTATATTAAATCCTCTCTAATATTAATTATTATTTTCATAACTATTCGAATCCTATAACGGAGTCATAGAATTTTGCGATAACCATGCAAAATCATCCAGTTTACGTTTCACTCGAAAAGAAAGGGGGTATATTTACCTGGGAGTTTTTGAACTCGGAGTACAATGTGAAGAGAACATGAAGAGAATGTATCCTATTCTTCTGTACCGGAATATCAAGGATTGCTAAAGAAAAGATACAGTTTAGTAAAATTTACAACCCACTCTTGGTTGGTACATGAACAAGTGAATTTAACTTCAGAATGCAACAAAGATTTTTTCATCGAATTGACGCGTATATCGTTGCTTTCAATTACATAATTTATTTACTGTGATAATCAACAGTTTTGCATATTATCTTAAAATGTTTACTAGCTATATTATAAAACAATTATACCATTCTCCCTTGCCGCATATGAACTAGCCACCAGCTCGGTGCTAAGCACCTCGTTGGCTACTATGAGCTCATATACGATTATGAACTATGAGCTCATATACGACTATGAGCTATATGAGCTATGAGCTCATATACGATGCGCCGTGGATAACAAACGATTTTAAAAAGTTGATTAGACCATAGTTAGGGGCTGGTTACATGGAGAAATTTCAGCCCGGCTACTGAGGTATGGTAAAGAGGGAGAATAGAAATCACGGTGTCGAAAGCGGTCAAGCGGTAACAAATATGGCATAAAAACAAAGCTATTTAAATGATTTTCGATACTCCGTAATTTACCATACCTCAGTAGCCGGGCTGAAACCCCAGCCCGGGCTGAAATTTCTCCATGTAATCAGCCCCTTAGTAGAAGGAGATGGTTTGGAAGCTTCATTGTCTTTCAAGATGAGGCAATCATCATGTTATTGTATTGGAGAAAGTGTTTGTTATTGGTTGGAGAAAGGAATTTCTATGGACACGTGACGGCGAACGACTCACAACACGTGACGATGAAGGACTACACTAATTAAATCTGAACGTTGTTATTGGATGTAGGCTTGGGCGGTTTACCGGTTTTTTTCGGTTTTATTTATTAAAACCGGTTTTTCGGTTTCGCTTTCAGAAAAACCGGAAAACCGTGATCATTACATATACTGTCATCGCCCAGTAATTTGATTATTATTTTGACGTTAAACGGTTAAAGAAACTCGACACTCGACTCGACTTTTGACATATAACCAATCACGCAATGCGCATCTCACGGTGTCAATTTCATGCCACGCTGTTTGGTAAAAACATTGCGCGCAAATCCTCATGGCTGCCACAAACGCAAACGTCGAATTGCGATCAAAAAAGGTTTCTTCTGCGACTACTGCCTCTCCTGCCTGGCAATATTTTGGCTTTGGGCTAGAAGAAGACGACAATGACCTGCCGACATGCAAGCTTTGCATGAGAAAAGTCCGTGCTGCTGGGGGAAATACATCCAATCTGCTTAGACATCTCAGAGACCATCATCCAGTCGAGTCGAGCAGGATTGCCAAAGCAAAACCAGTCAAACGTGGAGCTGCTGGACCGTCAACTTCTCAAAGCCAACAATTGCCCATTGTCGAGGCGTTTTCCAAGCTGAAAAAATATGAAAGGGGAGGTAAACAGTGGCAGAATCTGACCAACTCAGTCACGAACTGCCTTGCGAAGGATATGATGCCCATATACACCGTGGAAAAACCTGGATTTCAGCAGCTGTTAAAGGATTTCGACCCGAAATATCAACTTCCAAGCCGAAAGTATTTCAGCCAGCAAGCCATTCCAAAACTGTACAACGAAACGAGAGAGAAGATATTACAGCAACTTGGATCAGCTGAATTCTTTTCGGCCACATCGGACATGTGGTCAAGTAACACAATGGAGCCGTATATGTCTTACACTGTGCACTTCATCGACCCCGACTGGAAGCTGCAAAGCAGATGCCTACAAACCCTATACATGCCTGTCGACCATACTGCCGAAAATCTCGCTGATGGGATGAAGGAGGTCTTAGAGCACTGGCATCTCTCATCCACAAGACAAGTGTGCATCACCACCGACAGCGGAGCGAATGTCGTGAAGGCGGTTCGTGATCTAGATTGGCCATGGATGTCGTGTTTTGGCCACAATCTTCATCTCGCCATTACCAATGCCATGAAGGATGAACCCCGCATCTCACGGGCAATTGGGGTGTGTAAACGCATCGTGACGGCATTCAGCCAGAGCTGGAAGAGACGTCGCGAACTTAGCAAGACACAGCTAGAGCTCGAACTTCCAGTCAAGTCTCTAGTTTCGGTAAATAAGTCTTCTAAAATTTCACACTTTTAATAAAATAGCATAATATATTTACTAAAAAAATACAATATTGAATATTTGACAAAGACTACAAAGTAAATATTAATTATTATCTTGTAATTTTATCTTGTATTACAGGAATCACCAACAAGATGGGGTTCTACGCACAAGATGATTGCTCGCATATTGGAGCAAGAGAGAGCCATTCGGCGAGTGTTGTCTGAAGATCGTAAAGTCGCCCATCTTGTCCTGACCTGGCAGGATATAGATGTCTTAACGTCGATTCACACAGCCCTGGAGCCTATGGCAGACTTCACAGATGCATTATCGGGAGACTCGTACGTCACCGTTAGCTCTATCAAGCCTACCCTGGCGTTCATAAATGATGCTACAATGCCCACCGATGATGACACAAGTCTGACAGCAGATCTGAAGACGAGAATGAAAGCGGACTTTCAGAAACGCTATACCGGCGATGTAACTCAGAGCCTCCAGAATACGGCCACGTGGTTGGACCCTCGGTACAAAGCTGCATACCTGACCGAGGAAGAGCGCAGAGATGCCACGGAGAAAATAAAGGAGGAGATGATGGCGCTAGAAGTAGAGCAGGCAGGTGCCGATGCCCCAGAAGGCCCAGATGTAGCTTGTCAACGGCAGGACAACGACCCCAGCGCACCAGCCAAGAAAAGGAAGAGATCTCTTGCAAATCTTCTGGGTCAAGTAAAAAAATCAACAGCATCAGCTAACCCAACAAATCCTGCTGCTCGGATCGATCTTGAGATGTCGCGGTACATCTCTGCGCCCGAAATTGGTCTAGATGCGGACCCTCTCGAGTGGTGGAGTATGCACGCAGTTGCATATCCTTTGTTAGCCAAACTTGCACGAAAGTACTTGTGTGTTTGTGGTACAAGCTCTGCCTCCGAACGACTTTTCAGTGTCGCTGGCAACATTGTTACTGCCAAGCGGTCGCTACTGAAACCACACAAAGTTGATATGTTGGTTTTCTTGGCGAAAAACCTGTGAATCCTGTATTATTAAAATGTTTCTGACTTTTTCTAACAAGTTACAATCCATAATTTTGTTCAGTTTTTTTTTTAAATTTCGTTTCATTTTCGCTGCACGTTCGTTTTTTGTTCAATGATTTACCGTAATTTACACAGTCCTTTATAAATGTACAGTCAAATTACAACGTATTTAAGCGCTATTAAAATTTTGAAATTGCGTTTCATGGCTTTTCGATTATTTAAAAACGGAAATGACGTCATTTTCCGAAATTTTGAAAAACCGGTTTTACGGTTTTACCGGTTTTGAATCGGACGGTTTTTCGGTTTTTATTTTAAGCAAAACCGCCCAAGCCTAATTGGATGACTGCTTCATTATACTGAAAATACAATACGTTCAGTGACCGTGAAAGTGAACATAGAACAATGACTTTTACGAACCTTCCAAACCATCCCTTCTACTAATTAACAATTAGTCACTGAAGTCGAGGTGATTATCGGTGAATATTCGGAAGTCGTTTCGCAGACTACGGAAGTCGCGTACGTGAGATCACATGATTTTACGTAATCAACATTCAATTCAACAGAATATTAAAACGAACATACGAACATGCTCTTGCAAGTGGAGGCCAAAATGTGCTTAACAAAAAGCGTGTTTAATTCTCTTCCTCGATTTCCAAATTAATATGGATGGAGATACAGAACCACGCTGTTTCGAGTAAAACTCGGGGATAATTCTGTGTATCAGCATTCTGTCTCGTACAATTTTTGGATTGTTTCACGGCTGTCAATGTTTTTTTCTGAACCATTTCACCGCTATTTTTCCTTCACTGACGAGCAGCTCGAGGTAGGAACTTAGTACTGTATTGAATAAGTAATACTGTCACAGATTGACATTTGTTTGTTGTACGGAGGAAGACGGTCAAGACTGCAGCTCGGATTGACAACAAACTTGTTTTTTGTAAAAACTGCCGTCTTTTTTCGGGCAGAGTCGTAAAATATCGAAAAGCATTTGTTCATCTCTTCAACAATCATGCTAATAAGCTTTCAAATGTTGTCTAAAATGTTTGTTGTTCAAACTATTCTGTTAAATAAAGATTTTTTTCACAAAATTACTTGTTGTTTTTATATCATTTCGCCGACTGCCGTAACGTTGACACCACCACTAAGAGTTTAGCTATGAGATTTGGGAAATTCTTACATCTTAATTCTTACATCTTACATCTTCACCTCGCGCGAGGTGACTATCACAAAATAGGGCGTCCATCTCGACCAATCACGGCACGAGAAACTCTATAGTCACCTGTCAATTTCTACTAACTATTCCAAAATTGGTAATATGAACCAAGCAAATCACAGGCGATGGTGGTCGGAGGTGAAATGCCTTGGCAGTATGTCGTCGTCTAACGGGCCAATTAATCGCCTCTCAATTCCAGATTGAAAGTACCGACCCCCTTCTGATGACGGGCTCCACTCGAAACGTCAGTATTTCGTTACTAAAAATCTCGGCAGTTCATCACCTTTTCACTTTGCTAATAGTACTAACCTGAATATAATTTGTCGTTTTTGACGAATTTTAAGTGGTTTTAATTAACCATGTGATTATATAGAGGGCAAAATTACTCGAATATGATTGGATAATGAGGGCATTTTTCCTAAATTCAGGGAAATATATTATGTTGTTTTACTTGTAAATCCAAGCTCCCCTGTTCACTTTAGTTGATGTTTGACTCAATAAAATTCGCTGTAATGTACCGTTTACTTTCGGTGGATTGTATAGTTGTTTTTCATGCTTGCCTTTGATATTTAGCTGGCTTCCTCATGTTGTTCACGTACATAGCTAACTTATTTATGGATACATTTTGCCCTCTATATGATTAACATTATTTCACTTGTGTTTTCAAAGTTTCAAAACTTTAAAATTTTGAAAACACGCATGAAATTAAACCTTAAGTTTCCTCGGCCCCATGCGATTACCTATACTAATCTTTGATTAGCTATAATCTGTAAAATTATCGGTGTGAGAATAACTGATCTACAACACTCTGCTTACCACAAATGAGGTCCACATACTCTGGAAGCTCCACGTCAAGTTCGGCAGTCGGAAGTCCAACCTAAGGAAAATGTACATTTGGATGATTTAAAATGCTTGGGTAAGATGTTAAATATTGAACTAAACGAATGCAGGTGGAGTCTACCTGATTCAGCAACTCCTCAAATTCTGGGGGCCACTCTTGCATAAGGTTTTCAATATCTGGCATGTTTCTGTGACATGAAATAAATTATGGTCAAGCAAATGAAGTAAAATTTTAGATGAAACTAACCCAAGACAAACAAAAAAAGTAAAGTAAAGTAAAGTAAAGTAAAGTAAAGTAAAGTAAAGTAAAGTAAAGTAAAGTAAAGTAAAGTAAAGTAAAGTAAAGTAAAGTAAAGTAAAGTAAATCAAAGTAAATCAAAGTAAAGTAAATCAAAGTAAAGTAAAGTAAATCAAAGTAAAGTAAATCAAAGTAAAGTAAATCAAAGTAAAGTAAATCAAAGTAAAGTAAATCAAAGTAAAGTAAATCAAAGTAAAGTAAATCAAAGTAAAGTAAATCAAAGTAAAGTAAATCAAAGTAAAGTAAATCAAAGTAAAGTAAAGTAAATCAAAGTAAAGTAAAGTAAATCAAAGTAAAGTAAATCAAAGTAAAGTAAATCAAAGTAAATTGTAAAAGCAAAGTTTATTGTAGTTAAATATAATTAAATGATAAATATAATTATTCTCTTACCGTTGGTAATGCACTGTAGGAGGAGGTTTTTGACGATGCAGTTCCCTTAAAATAAAACCCAAGAACATCCTTATCAAATTACTAGAAATACGTATACGCAACAACCCCTCGCCAGCTTACTGTTTGAAACTTGTATAGCATAATTGAAGTAAAATAAGTACTGTAAGCAACTAGGTAATAGTCCAAACTGAATAGATTTTCAGTGGACAATATCTCTGAGAGCTTTGTGTTGTCTGAATTTAATTGTTTCATAGGACGTCAAACTAAATAGCCCAAGCGTTTAAATTTTTGGGTGTAATGTAAGTGCAGGATTTATACAACTTTTGTCTTTTGAGTTAAAATTAGTTTTTGTAACATTGTACATAATATGAATATGACAATATGTTTATATTTTTAATAATTGTAATTTGTTAGGAAACACTAGGACCCCCATTGATACGAGTGTTAGCATTGAAGGGGCTTAATCTTGTATAAATATTATTGTGTTATTATTATTATTATTATTATTATTACTATTATTACTATTATTATTATTATTAATAATAACAATAATTGCTCTGTGGAGAACGAGTACAAGCTAACCAAGATCAAAGCAGGTATCAAGATGTATAGAAATACAGATCCCACAGTACAGTTGGTTCGGGAGTTTGAAGAAAGAGCAGTTGATCAAGGCCATCAATCGTTAGTAAAGGAGGTGTTAAATATGCTAACGACATTGGAATCACTGTAAACTTAAGTCACCCGCACCCCACGTCCAGTAACAACAAAGGGGAAATGGATCTGGAGAGAAGGTTAAGAAACAACTGAAGACAGCAGTTGAGAAACAGCTTCGAGATAAAATCCGAGGTGAAAGGGAAATTTCTAAAATCCAGATGGGATGATGAAAAACTGAACCAAACAGGATGCTTTGCATGGCTGAAGGAGTGGAAACATGCACCCTCGCACACCATAGCTGGGATGATGGAGCTCTACGAACAGATAACTCCAACGAAGTTGTACACATCACATAAAACGAAGACAAGCCAGATTGATGCCATGTGCAGATTGTGTGGTAAGGCCGCGGAGAGCCTTGCACATGTGTTAGCAGGGTGTTCAGCACTGGCACAAAACAAATACCTCTCAAGACACAATGCAGCCTTGAAAATCCTCTTCTTCGAAATGCCGAAGGTGATGAAGCTAGCGAGTACAGTTCTACCGTGTACCAGGCCAGATTTACGAATCTGAGGAACGGCCATTATAAATTGTTACCACTGTGTTAATTGTTGTGGCACTTGCTAATATCTTGGATATTAATTTTATCATTTGCAATATTAATTATTTGTTTATTATCTTGGATATTAATGTATCCCTCGAGTTTGACCCCAGTCCGTCACTGAATTTGGTCGCCATGTTGGATACGTTATCTGGCAGAGGCTTATTTTTTCTCTCTTCCCGTCATTCCCTGCGCGCCTCCGATTTTCCTCCCGCTAACGCGCGCCTTTTCTAGTAATATATATATATATATGTATATAAGCCTCTGCGGAGGAGAGAGATGCAAGTGTAATTTGGCACAATATTCAAATATCACGAGTAGTGTAAATCCTTAATTGCAGAAGCAAAATCACATCGTTATTATATCCATGACCAAATTACGATGCTCTCCATATTATATAGACCATGTGACATCTTTTATGACCCCCTACCAGAGTACCAATTAAAACAACGTCAACGTTTCCAAAATGCTTGTGCCTCATTTGTAACTGGGACATTCTCCACAATTGATGATGTCATCAATCTTAGATGGTTACCAATTCGTCCATAAGGCTCTATATCAGACTTTATTATACCCTCCAATAAAATCCACCAATCACCTGTCTCTATTAGCATCACGTGGCAGCCCAATATTTTACGATGTAGGGCACTACATATTGGGCAGTAACCTTTGGACTATTTACACGGGCTGTTCACGTGCAAAGCAACGTCACTCGCATGCCTTTTATCTGAATCGAAATTTCATTGGTTGAAGTACTTTCTCGCGGAACGTGATGTGTTTTTTCGAGTCTTTTTATTATTCTTTTTAATGACGAGCAACTTTTTGACTGTTTACGTGCGAAGAAACATTTTTATGTTAAGATATTTTGTTCGATATAATAAAACACCTATTGGATTCATCTTCGCCCAATAGTACAAAATATTTAAGTCTCGACTTGCAATATTAGGCTCGACCTTCGGTCTCGCCCAATATTGAATTCTCGACTTAAATATTTTGTAATATTGGGCTCAGAGGAATTCAATAAGTAATAATATGGCCTGCTTATTTAAGGCTAGAGAAGGTCAATAGTACTCCGACTACTCGTTCGAGTAGTGGAGTTAATTTATATATTCCGATGGAAAAACACTTTTCAGGACATAACTCACTTCCTATAAATATTCGAAACGAGGTGAACTATTTTTCTTTTATCTTAAGTTAAAGCCTTTTTGTTAACCAGTATCATTAGTGATATCTAATTCATTGTTCTTATTAATCCTATCCTAATTCTTAACATTACTGTGTAATATATTTAGCCTTATTTGTACATTTGTACTAATACTAATATTTATTTATCATGCATGTATTCCAAATGTAGAGCTCTAAGTTGACACATGTCGTCGTTGACATAATCGGGTGGCAGTCGTTCATCTTCGTTCCATTTTTCTATGTTTTGATTGGCTGCGAAAGCATTCTATTGTTAACTTAACAAAAACTGAAATCTTGACACTAATGACATCATACGATACGTGGACGATCGTCAAGCTCGTATCCTCAGAAAAATGATTCTGAGTCCCGTACAGGAATCGAACCTGTAACCTTCTGATTGCCTGTGAGACGCTCTAACCATTGAGCCTCCAAGACTCAGATGGAGAGCGAAGGTTACAATGACTGTACTGGTTCGATTGATATATGTACTGCTTATGCGGCAGTCACTATATATCGGTAATGCTTGGATGCGTTAATATACACCATGTTGTAATGGTAATATACTCAATGGTTAGAGCGTCTCACGGGCAATCAGAAGGTTACAGGTTCGATTCCTGTCCGGGACTCAGAATCATTTTTATGAGGATATGAGCTTGACGATCGTCCACGTATCGTCTGTCTACTCCGAGCTCTGCCATATTCATTACAACATTGTGTATATTAACGCAATGACATCATAATTACGTCGATGTTGCGATGGTAACATATACTAGATTTTGGTATGCCATCAACATGTAAAATTTCGTTACCATACGAGTACGACCCCTGGCATATTCCGCCCCATGCCTGGGATTTTTGTTTTCAAGTATCTGCATACTTTTGTAAATACCTTATGCTTTCAATCCAGTTGGAGATTGCTTTAGGATTCTTTTCAGGATCCAGAACTGTTTTAACAGCCTAAACGAAGAAAAAGTGTTATTACATGTATTTCATATTTCAGATATTTTTTTTTTGTCTGTCAACGGCGTTAGGAATATTTGAAACAAATCCAATGAGAGTACATTAGTCTTCATCTCTAATGTATTTTGGATTTGGATTTTTACAACATATCTACGTAGCACAACACGTTGACATCACATTTGATTGAAGGTGCGTAGATAGTTAGTTAGATAGTTAGATAGATAGATAGTTAGTTAGTTAGTTAGTTAGTTAGTTAGTTAGTTAGTTAGTTAGTTAGTTAGTTAGTTAGTTAGTTAGTTAGTTAGTTAGTTAGTTGGGGCGAGCCCTGGGGCGAGCCCCTTAGTTAGGAGTTCAAGTGCGGCTCTGATCTGATTTGGTACGTCCCGGCAGTTCGTACTCCCCTTTCTTCCCGTCGTATTTTAATACTCACTCATCGGCTGTTGTCCTGGCATCGCGCAATTTTAGACTTTTTGCTACTTCTGTATGTATACTATACATGAAATAGACGAATTTGTGCAAATAAAAAGGCAGTTAACACAGCAGAACAAAGGGAAGTAAGGTTTTTATCGAGGCGAATATCAACGTTCCGACCCTTTTTCTCCGCTCGGATTGTAATACTCTACGAAGGTATTGCTGGCGGCCAGCTGGCGGCTGGCGGATTAATATTACATGTAAAATCCGCTAAAGTTTTATTTATCTCAAACAGTACACTTACCAGGTGTACATGTATGTCTTGCTGCACGTTGCGCTCGGTACCTTTGCCTTCGTCTCGATAGTCTTCCCTTTCTTCTGCTGTTTCGTCTGCCCTTCGCTGTCTCTCTCGCTCATTTCTTCTTTGCCTCCCTTGCTTCCTGCATATATATTTATTTATATATATATATAATTCTCCTGAACAGAGACCATTACACAGGAATTGCGAAGAGTGACACAACAACAAAGGAGAACATCTGGTAATAATTATAATAAAGTGCGCTGCAACGTACTTGTTGTTTGTTATCAAATTGAACGGGATCAGTTTTTTAAATTTCACTCGAATATTGATATATTTACGTGTTTATCCAGAGATTCTTCAACAAAGAGACCATGATATAATTCAAGATACTATTTTTTGTTAACTCGGTCAATCAACGATCAGAGCATCCTAAAAGCATTCAATTACCAAGATCGAAAGTGAAATGTCAGTTTGCCTGATAGAAACAAATTTGTTTGATATTTTGATGATCTCGTTTTCCACACCATATTTTTTCAACAAAATATTTTCTCTATTTTTTCAGCCAAAAATTGCTCTCTTTGATTGCCCACACAAACAAAATTTTAATATATTGTTGCTCACAAGCACTTGATATAATTGTGTATATTATGTTTTATATAAAAGTTGATTACTTTTCAAAGCTTCCACTAATCGTACTCATATTGGTCATATATCTTTAAATTTATATTGCCATTCTTATATACAATTACAAACAAATACCATTCAACTTTGGCTCGCCCCATGATGCTTTGCATCTCCCTAGTTAGTTAGTTAGGTAGGTAGGTAGGTAGGTAGGTAGGTAGAGATGATTTCAAAGAAGTTACATTGCGCAACTATTTACATACAATAAAAAAATATGTGTGGTTAGAGCGTCTAACCGGAGATCACGAAGGTTGCGGGTTCGATTCCCGTCTGGGGGCTCAGAAACATTTTCTGAGTTTGCGTTAAAAGCTCGAGTAGCAAACAATTTACCATATTAAAATAACCAAGCAGCAAGTCACATTTAATATAAACATTTAAATGTTTTATAGATATTTGCGATTATAAATATTAAACAATAACTAAATATGTATATTTTATGTTTTTACTTGGGGATTTTACTTGAGTCGTAGTTGGTTAATTGTTGATGTAGCAAACAATAGACCTTTTACAAAAATACCAGCATGCATCATTTTCCGCGTTGACGTCATAGATATTCCTTCGAATTCTCAATAAATTCAAATACGCCTGACGTTAAGTGCGGGGAATAACAAAATGTTTATCAAAGGAATCATGTATACTACTACCAATATTTGCTGCGAAATTGCTCAGGTACTCCGAAATGTTGTCGCATAAATAACAAGACGCCCGCTAGGCAATAACTCGGGCTAGTTTGGGGCTAGAAAGGCCGCTTCGTCGTAGATTTTTGAACGTTATCTCGGTCAATATTTACTCGATTTCAATTCTGAAAACAGATTTTGAATTACCGAGTCCAAGTATGTATACTTTTGGCATTCAAAACTAACTTGGCATTTATTATTGTCTCATTGAGATCGCGGACCAACCAGTTTCGAAATCGCTCGTGATCTTTTAGCATAGGTCTATCGCGATCGGCGTGTGCAGTTGTAAGCATAGTGAGCGTGTTCACGATCAACACAGTTGTTAGCCACATTGCTGATTAAGTCAGTTACTTTCAAAATCTACCAATAGAATCAGAGAACTCGACCAAAAGCAAAGCTGTCGAAAAGAAAGAACTCGGCTATTGACCTGCAACATGCCTCACGGTTCGCAAAAGCCTGACGGGAAATATTATTGCGCAATTTAGCAAATTTGTGGAACCCCAAAAATAATAAAAATAATAACAATGAAGCCGAATTTAAGACTCGTGCTACCACACGTAGCCCGAGTAATAAATTTCATGCAAACGGTGAAGATCTTACTACTGCTTTCTTGATTGTTTGTTTGGAAACGGTAACCAACTGCAAACCCAAAACTGTAATAAAAAATTTAAAATATATTATGAGTACACTAAAGTAATACATGTTTATAAACCGGAGCGAGCGAAATTCAACAAAACATTACCCCGAGGAATCATTCAATGTTTCGAGGAATTCCCCGAACGCAGAGTCTATAAATGATATATTATACAGCTGAAACAATCTTGAATACTGTCTTGATACGTCTTCTTGTTCCTCCATTGTTGACAGCCTCGTTTTGGTTTACGCGAGTGGTATTTGGTTTTCGCGAGATGGTATTTGGTTTTCGCGAGTGGTGTTTGGTTTTCGCACGTGGTGTTTGGTTTTCGCGCGTGGTATTCGAGTTCGAAAATATACCGGAAATTAGCAATTGTAAAAATTACGAGACATCTCTGGTGTGCCCTCTTCAGATATCGGTCACAGGAGACTGAAAATCAGTGTTGCCATAAATTGTTGGGACAAGCTCTGGCTGGGATAAGTGGTTAATTCAAGGGATAGGAGTAGATACCCTAGGGATCGCCTCCGGCTACGGTTGGCCACATTTTTGGGGGGTTCATTTTAAGCTCAACCGACATGGCTACTTTTAACTGTCGACGTGGTGTTCACCAAACTCTCTACTTTGCTTTGCAGACCACAAATCCATTTTGTTTTTGCTTATATGTTGTCGGAACTACCAAGTTCAGCTAGTGTACATAATGTCACACATTGTACAAAAGAAATACAAAATGGTTTTCCGTATAGGATACTGTAATACACGCTAGATAACACGAGCAAATAGGCGAGTGTTTTTTAGTTTAGTTTAGTTTATTATGTTTAGCACTCTTACGTAAACGGAATACCCCAATAGGGGTACCGAGGGCCTACGATTTAAGGTTGTTATCCGAGAAGACGCAAATGTCTTACCATTTGCTGGTATTATTGCAAAGGCACCACTTGCTCCTCAATTATTAAGACCCTGAGTGGTGGTGCGACACAGGATTTTAACCTGTGTCTCCCAGCTCATGTAGACATGTCACATGTGTGGTAACCATTAGACCATCAAATGTGACCCTGCACGGGGAAAACGTACCTTAACGCTTTAGCGAACGGTATGAAAATACTGTTCGAACACCGTTCGGTAAGCGTTCGAACGCTGTTCGAACGGCGTAGGCAACCATTGCGAACGCCTAGCGAACGGCGTTCGAACGCTAGTAGGCAGTCGTTCGGTATTTTCACCAAACCGTTCCAACGCTTTCTCTAGCCGTTCGAACGCCGTTTTTTTGCCGTTTGAACGCAATTTCGATAAGGTACGTTTTCCCAAAAGAGGGTCACAAATGTCGAGCAACATCCCAAGTGTTTGGATCACAATATCCTACAGGGAAAACCAGTTGGTATTTGTTTTATAAAATAACCACAGAGAAATAGCAGTTCACTTTATTAAAAATTGGATGAAGTTAAGGCGGGTAAATTTCCGTGTTGGATACTCTGTATTGACTGAGAGCGCTTGTTGTGTACATGTTATTTACTAAAATACATTATATTTACTTCACTAATACCTGTTGGATCTGACTGTCTGGCGCAAGGTTCATCTAAAACAGTAAGACCGAGGACTTCCGGTTTTCCATCTGGTTTTGTGACCTAACATTGAGAGGTGAATAAGTCGGTCTTAAGCCTCTTTTACAGTCATTGCAGCTCGCTGCGAGCGGATCAGTATTGATCCCACCCGTCTAAGCTCCAAAATCGAGAGAGGATCATTCATCATTCTTATAGTACGTATTAGGGTTATAGTATTAGGGTTGTGTACAATTCGTTGTTGGCCATCTTGTAAACCTACCTCGTGCCTGGTAACGAAGGCAATGTATTTGCTCATCAGGGCAACGTATGTGTTCCTGTTCTTCCTTATATGACCTTGTATGGAATACGTAGTATAAAGACCTATACAAGCGTAAGCTTCGTTCTCGATTTTGGAGCTTATAATATTGCGGTGAAGGGCCTGCATGCATTTTATGTCAGGAAAATGAACACATTTTATACCTTTAAAAAAGCATCAATGTCACCAACAGCTGGGATGAAATCTGGAATAAACGGCTTCAGCTTATAGTCCAAATCAATTGACTGTGGAGTATACCTGAAAAGAAATAAAATTTCAACAGAATTGGGAACATAACTCTATAATGTTCATGACCCTATAATCTTCAAAACAGTCCAACTATTTACATCACATCAGTAAACATATATTTTGTTTCTCATTGCCACAAGAGAAAAACAAAAAATACGCAGTGCATGAAAACAAACAACTGAATTGCAGTACATGCTCTGTAAATGACAGTTTGTTGACAACAAATGAGGTCTATTAAATTCTCAAGTCAAAACAAGCTGTTGTGGTCTAGTGGTTACCACACATGTTTATGAGCTGGGAGACACAGGTTCAAATCCTGGGTCGGATCACCACTGGGAGAGAGAGAAAGTGCTGCCTTTTCAATAATATTAGCGAATTGTAATAGCGTTAAATCGTATGCCGTCGAAACTCTTATCAATTGGGCGTCTAGCATGTTTGGGTATTTCGTTCACCTAAAGAGTCATGAACACAAACTAAACAAACGAAATAACGTCAAACAAATTTTGTTTTCAGCTTTTCTTCCAATTCCAGGCACCCCCTTCCAGATAAATTTTGTGTTTCGGTTTTCTTTTCAATTTTGACGTCATCGAGTACAAGGAACAAAAGACAATCACTGAATGACGTCAACATTGAATAGAAAACCGCCGCTGTACAGTACATCAACTTTGAGCCGTCGAGAAAACTCTAAAATGGCGGCGTCCAGAAGCATTAAATACTCAAGAATCATGAAAACGTTATTTCTCAAGTACAAGAAGAGACACTGTAAAACTATATATTCACACTTCTAAACATTATACTTAAAGTAATTCCTCAGTAATTCTTTCCGAAATGAAAATTTGCTGAAACTTCCCAGTCTTCAAGTTATTGACATACTTATATTAAAACCAAAAAAATAGTTGGTGTCACCGACCATGTTTAGAAGATATGGCATATCGCAGATCACCTCTTACTCAGTATGGTGACGTCATTGTGACCAATTTACGACTCGAGTAAAAACCGCATTACACAACTTTTTCTTGAACCTTTTGACAAAGATATTTTTTTATTTTTCGCAACTAGTAATTTTATACAAGAAAACATGGTATTTTAGGGAAAAAGAAACAGCTAACAGGGTTTATTATGATAAAGAAAGGTCGTTTCCCATAGAAATGATTTTTCGCTAAGTTTCTGTTATAACACGTAAAAGTGGTAGAAGAAAATAATTATTAAGGAAAAAATCATGGTCACCGACCTTCTTTAAGAACTATGGCCTTAAACCTGCATTACCAAGTAGTTTACAAACCTACTTGCACAGCGACCCTAGCTAGACTTGTGTAAATGTTCTCGAAAAAAAATTGATTTAGTCCCGTAATAACTCTTCCCTACCAGTACATAAGCGTCCATTGTTAGATTTGGCACTAAATTGTTCTAAAATGGTCGGAATTTTTAGAAAGTGTTGCATAATGGCCATAAAAACACTGATTATTGATGTGCGCAGTAAATGTGCGCAATGCAAAAATTTCACCTGCATGCAGTGTATCAACTGTAAGTTAGTCAAAAGCAGGTTACTTACCTGATAATATACTGAAACAGCTCTTTAATGTCTTGACCAACAGGTAGATGTTCATAATCAGCAGGATCATAAGCCCTGGAGGAAAACGGGGAGGGAATTATAATGGCGCCCGGGAATTATAATGGGGCCAATATATATTGTACATATTAATAGATTTACATTTTAAGTCTACTTTTATATATTGTTGTAAATCTACCGTATATTTTATTTAAGGTCGATAAATAAAGCATATTATTATTAGGTAAGATTTTGCATACTGTATGTAATAGATACAAGGTGAGCCATTGTAAATCCCATACAGCTCTGGGCCGTGAATATTAAACACTTAATGACTGGTCCCGAAGGTAACAGTGAGATTTAATTACCTCGAATCTCGATGTTTCAAATCATCGAGATTCGAGGTAATTAAATCTCACTGCTTTCCCGAAGGACCAGTCATTAAAGTGCCTATAAATTATAATGTGATGATGTGGATTCACTTCAAATGATGGATTCACTTCAAGTTCTTCAAAGCCGTGCAGCCAAATTGATTCTTGGCAGAGATTATTACTCTTCTGCATCTTCTGCACTTACTCTTGAAACTAAACGTTCCTATGACCGCTGCTTATTTGTTTTCAAATGTATTGATGGAATTATTGATTTTGATTTTAACTTTCAATACGGCCATAATGTATAATAACGATTTAAGACGATCTGCCTGTCACACTAATTGGGGGACTTTTAGAAACTCTTTCCATTGTGCGACAGACTGGAATAAGTTGGATGCTTCAATAAGAAAAATCACATGTTTCAAAACTTTGAAGCGCTTTCTTACACGTAATTAACAATTGACTGTACATAATACTGAAAATCATCTATTTGATGAGTGTGGCTCCCTCGTAAAATATCATTTTAACAAATAATAATAAAATGTCTGTGGGGATTTAAAGTGGATATTTTTACGTATTTATAAAGCAGAGCTTCTAAATATTATTTGGTCGAAACCGTTTTGCGATTCGACGATGGTAAGTATTATTTTTCTGACTCCGAATCTGGAGTTGTTACAGTATGTCCGCCATTAATCGTTCATGTTCCTGACCAGCGTAACGAAGTGACGTCAGATTCTCGACGCGAAGACTCGTACATCAAGTAAATCAAGGTCGTTTTTTCAAATTCTTCGTCTGAAAGAAAGGCTGAACATTTCATCTACTTCTCGAAAAAAACAAGAAACCTCGACTGAAATTCAGGCGTAGCATTGAGAATCTGACGTCACAAACAATACTACCTTTTGAAATTGCGGGCTCACTTGGAACACGTTTTTAGTAATGGTGGCCTAAATAATAGTGAATTCAGAGCTCAAAATATACTTACTTCAAAATACCATTTTTTAATTTTTTACATCGATGATCACTTTCGACCCTGAAATACTATTTTATGCTAAAGAAAATCTAAAAGATGGGGGTGAATTTTTATCGTAGTGCCACTTTAACATATTTGTAATCTATGGATTCTCCTGAGATTTATCAGCTGAACATTTCATCTTCGTTGACTTTTTCCTGTTAAAGTTGACAGAAGTGATGTCATATATAGCGGGCATCTGTCTACATGAAAACCTCTTTACAGATGCCCGCAGTGACGTAATTTCCGTCAACTTTAACAGCAAAAAAGTCTATGTTCAAGATGACATTTTCAGCTGACAAGATATATTACAATTTATCTCAGGAGAATCCATAGATTACAAATACTGTATGTCAAATCCCCACAGACGTTATAGGCACTTTAAGTGATTTGTTTCAACGCAGCTGATTGGGAAGCGAAAGGTATTACACGCGGGATTGGGAAATTTCCACCTAAACTATGAATACAGGTACATCTATACATTTATAAACAGATTTACCGACTATTTAGGTGATTCAAGCAATTTTAAAGGAAAAGTTGATGTAAATCAGGACAACGCTGTATCCGATTTACAACTATTAATTAGGAAGCCACTTCTTTTTTTCTTTATTAAATGATAATTTAAATGGACGTTATCGAAAGTGTTATAACGTCAATTTCTAAAAATATATGTGCTTTTACAAATTGGTGAAAAACAATGGCTAGTACTGTAAATACAGGTACCAAAGTTACAATTCAATCAATTTGGGAAATTGTAGGAATCCATCATTGTTTACTGAATAAATATTATCATAGTTTTCATATTGGCGCAGTTATACTGTACAACAGCAGCCGCTGGTGATCACTTAATCCAAGTTTTAGGACGGTGGACTAGTAACGCTTACATGTCGTATATTCGTACTCCTCGTAACATTCTAGTAAATGTGGCGAAGATCATCTGTTAATGCAATTAAAGGTCTTTGTTATTACAATTTTTGGTTCATGTAATAACAGTTCTTCTCTGTTACTCCTAATGCACGGACAGGTATAGGTGCCTCTTGTTAGGTAGTGCAGTTTCGCAGTAGTTTGGTCAGTTTTGGGGATTGATTCCATGGCAATCTGCCACGGCATCTCCTTCGAGCATGTGATGTTACTCATTCATCACTGCAGGTGCTCGAAGGACTGACCAGTTGTTGGGATTCTGCTTTGGCAGAGTTGTCATGGTGACCTCATATTGCTTCCAATCTTATCCAGAACCCAGGATTGGCTGGATTGCTCAATTGCTTGCTCATTCCTTGGCTCGATTGCTATGGCTAGCTTGCTTACTAGCCTTTGCTCCAGAACCCAGGATTGCTCAATTGCTTGCTCATTGCTTAGCTCGATTGCTATGGCCAGCTTGCTTACTAGCGTTTGCTACCTACGGCACCTACCTCCAATTTCAACGAATATCTAGCAGTTAAATGTGGTTGAATTTATTTAGGCAAAGTTAACTGCAGATGTAGTTAGCCAGTGGTCTTCTCCTTCATAGTTCTTGGGAGTCCCAAGTTCTTAAGAAGTCAACGATTGGCATGTTGCTGCTCGTTGGTCACTTTTGCTTGCTAGTTGATAACATTGCTTAAAGGTTTATTGCTATACAGCTTCCAGCTGTGGATTGCTTGCTTGCTTCACCCATAACCAACCCTCCCCCTTTTTCAGGTGAGTAATCTTTTATATAGACATGTGCTATATACTTACTATTCCACTGAGTATTTCAGTGTGACAGGTGCTGGGAGGTCTGCCTTGGCAGAGTTGTCATGGTGTCCTCATATTGCTTCCAATCTTATCCAGAACCCAGGATTGGCTGGATTGCTCAATTTCTTGCTCATTCCTTATCTCGATTACTATGGCCAGCTTGCTTACTAGCGTTTGCTACAGACCTACAGCACCTACCTATCTAGCAGTTATAAATATATTTAAATGATATAACCTTAAAATAGAGCGAATAAATAATATCTTTAGTGGCTTGGTGCCGGCTACTGTATATGTACTTGCTGTGTGCAGTGTAGTACTAAAGTAGTAAATAATTTGAACCATTGATCTAAGAAAACACACCCTTCTAAAGCTCCTCTGTGTCCATCCTCATCATCTTCATCATCTGAAGATTCACTCTGATCATCTCCTTCATCATCACTTGCTACTTGTTTCCCCTTTGGTTGCAACGATGCAGGTTTACCATGCTTCACTGGACCTTCTCCTGTCTTTTAAAACAACCAGAAAATAGGAGTTTGGGTTGTAATTCTTTTTATAATTTTGTTAGTTAATATTTAAAAATAACGTTACTTAATATTGAAGCGAAATAGTAAATTTAGGCTGCCAAGCAGAATAGTATTATATTTCTTTTAGTTAGGTACTGTATATACATGGTTTAGAAAGTTGAGGAAGTAGTATCAGTAGTATAGAGAACAGGGCTGCGGGCTCAATTGATGTCAGCCGTGAGTATAAATACCAAAACGTCACCAAATTTATAACAAATCACGATTCGACAAAATTTAGTGTCGTTTCGGTAAATCTACGTTTACGGAAAACATCGGAAAACATCGAATAAGCCCACAACCCTGTTCTCTATACTACTACAGCAATCGTTAATCGAGCTAAACACCCCTCCCGTTTTCTACTCAATTGATGTCAAACACATGCGAGACTAGCGAAACAACACCAAATTTATACCAAATCACAATTTTCACTAAATTTGGTGTTATTTCAGTCATATTTTAAAATAGAGAGTGTCGTTTCAAAATTCTCGCAAATTACATTTAGGAAAAAATAGAAAGTGTCATTTCAACATTTTCGCGTGTTAAAATAAAATGTGGTGCGAGCGGTCTTACATATTAAAAATAGAAAGTGTCATTTCAACATTTTCACAAATTTGTCGAATCACGTTTAAAAAATAGAAAGTGTCGTCTCAACATTTTCACAAATTTGTCAAACCGCATTTAAAAAATAGAAAGTGTCGTTTCAACATTTTCACAAATTTGTCAAATCACATTTTCACAAATTTGTCAAATCACATTTAAAAATAGAAAGTGTCGTTTCAACATTTTCACAAATTTATGTATCGTAAAAGTGTCTCACGCGTGATAAAATTGCCACCTGTTATGCAAATTAGGTTATTGCCACCTGTTAATAATAGATTAGTCCGTTTGTTCACTATTTTCAACGTTTGTTGCCTTACTTTTAAAACGGTGGTCGTACACATATTTCGACGTTGTGATCCCTCCTGACAACAAACCCAAGAAAGGCACGCTCGGCGTCATAATCGCGACAATGCTCTCAACGTCTTTCTTTAGTAACGGGTCTTTTTGCAACTCGTCGTTTAGTTCGTCAGGATTTTCAATAGCGTTCAACCCATCTAGTAAGCTGGCGAATTTGCTGATTAGCAAGTCAGTGAGAAAAGCGTTTGCGATTTCCATTCTCTTCAACTCGTATTGACGCCATATCTTATCAATAACTTTTGCGGACGCTTTTTTAATGTACGCTTCGGACTGACTCACCACACCATCGCCAGACAGTCTAATTAGTTCGGATCTCCTAACGTCAATGTTGTCTTCCACAGTCGAAGTGTCAGCGGTCTCCTCGACTAGTTCCTCAATTATAGGATCTTCATCGCTTTTGCGTTTCACCATCACGTTACTACTTATACCTATATTTTATTGCGGAATAACAACTTCGTGACTGTATGGATAGCGCAGTGAGATTTCGAGTCTAGCGTACTTGTTATTTTTTAATGCGGTCACAATCGTCGATGCTTCTTCTTTGCTAATGTCTCCAAGGTAATCGTCAATAACAACCTTCATATCACTCTTACTCGGGCAGTAAAAGCAAATAAGCTTACTAATGTTTTCTCTATACGGTTTTGCGATCGACGTCAGTTGTTGCGTGATGACAATAACGCTTAACATAAAATGTCGCGCACTAAAAGCTAAGTTGACCAATTGACTAGTCCTATTCTTGACATCTTGAGAACTCGCACAGTCATCCAACACAATCAGAGTGTTAGTGCCTTTAAAAACATTTGTCACACACTTGAGAACAGCGTCGACTTTGTCTTGTGTGCAGTCTATCGCTAACACATCGGGGTCACACACATATTTCCAATCTTGATACGCTTTGTTCCACTCGAAAGTAGGACAAATCAACACAATGTAGTCAAACTTACCGCGATACTCAGACTCTAATGTGTTGAGTAAATAATGTGTCTTACCACAAGCTGTCATACCAACAATTAGCGCATTAAACGGGGTCTCCATTAACTTACGTTTGATTTAATACTGGATTGACTGCAACCCATTGTTCATGAAGTTGACCAACCCATCACTCATCACAAACACCCTGCACATAACGTTCGCAGTCGTCGCTTTCTTAGTGATCTCAAGAAGCACGCCGGATTGTGTGTTCACAATTTTTTTACCAGTGGCGACGTTGTAATTATCTTGAACGCTCCTCAAGTCAATGACTAACGCAAAACTGCTTTTGTAGAATTTCTGTATGGTCATGAACTGAGCGTGTTCTTCACCCAACCCAAACAATCGTTTCGCTTCTGCGTAGAACTTCGACTTTGGGATGCCTTGTGAGTGCACACTATTTGGCACACCTTCAATTGTGATTCTAACACTCTCGATATTTGGGTAAAGAAACTCCTCACTGTCTGTTCGCACCTTATTCGTGAATAGCAACACAATCGCCTTCATGCTTTTTCTTGGGAGATTAATGTTTTCGTTCACAATGGTTGTGCCCTTATCCCATTCAGTGGTTTTCATCAATGTAACGTGTTCGTATGACAAACTACGACCACTTGCATAGCCTGACGTTATTTCGTCAGCGAGCTCCTGGTTATCAATCGTTTCATACTCAAGCTCAAGGTTCTCCAGAGTGTATCCACCCACAGCGCTACCGGATTGCGCCACCATGATGTCTGTGGCCTTCGGAAGTGTGATCACATACTGCAAGTTGTTGTTCATGCTAAAAGGAGCGTACAACCCGTGGTCGTTCATGATCTTACCGAGCTTAATCCGCTGCTTCGTCCCAATCACACCAAACATCAACGCGTCACTAACCTTAACAACGTCTCCACTTGTCGCGCCACTATCGTCCTTAGAGATTAGCTTTCTCAAGTTCTCACCAGCAATACCATAATCAATCATTTGATTTCGCATAGTGATGCTTTCCCAAAGGTCGCGATAGACACTAGTGTAATTTTCCCCACTGTTGTCGTACACAGCTTCTCCAGCTAGTCTCACAACAAGTTTCTCAACCAACAACTTGCTAACGTTATTCAAGAACCAGCTTTTAGCGTTCGCGTTCTTAAAGTCGAACACTAGACCCAACGATCCAGGCACCAAACAGCTGCTAACCTTGAGCTTTGGTATATCAATGTAAAGTTCCTCACCAGGACTGACCTTATTAGGGTTCAACGTGATTACGTGTTGCGTTCTCACCCCTCTTATGACACCCATGGTCGCTCGTCTAAAACCAGGGCTCAACTCTGCTGACGTGACGTTCATATACTTTACATATGTTTTATCACTACCGTTTTAGCTTGTAATAATCATAGGCAAACCACGCAAGTACCACCGCGAGTACCCACAGATTTTGAGCCAACCAAGCGAGACCCTTCGCACCCAACGTCAACGCATTGTAAACTAAATTAGCCAACCCAACAGCCCATGGACCCATCTTCATTATCGCGTTCTTAACAGCCTGTGCGAATGACCTCGTGGTCATAGCGCCTTTCATAACAGCAGACCTCCCAGCGATAATAATAGTTGTTATAATCCCAGCCACTGAAATTGCCACAGCGCTCAACCCAACCATATTTTCTTTAGCCCATTCCTTGAATCTCTGAAACCTGTCAATGTCGACTTCCTGCTGCTCTCTAACCTCTTCTATCTCTCGCTGTCCTAAAGTTCTATCTCGCGCTTCTTCAAGCCCTACAATACGTTCTCTCAATCCAAGGATAATGCTTTCGTCGTCCTCGCCGTCTAGTTTGTCTGATGTTGTATTTATCGCTTCTTGAAAGTGGTCTGCTTGTATTTGCAGTGTGCCACCATCACCTACTCTCGATTCGCGCAACACACTATCGCTTGGATTAAGCACACCATTCAGCTCGCGGTTTTCGTTTTGTGATAGCCCACGTATGTCATCGTGACCCACTCTTGTTTCAATTACTGGGAAGTCATCTGAGGTCGCTTCTGTTGTGACGGCTGTTGTTTCTGCACTCTCAGGGATTTGACCAATTAACTGTTTGAACTGCTCAATAGCCTTTTTATTATTGTTGTCTTTACTGTAGATTAGAGGTGAGCCGATGTTAAAAAAAAGCCGATTGCCGATACCGATTGTTAAGAGCCGATGTTTAGTCACAATCGGCCGATTAATCGGCAAAAACCGATGTTTGCGAACGGTTGCTCAGTGCTTCCGTTTTGCGGTCGTTTTATAATTTTATTAAGCAAACAACTAAACAACTAAACAAGGTAAAGATTAATGAAAAAATGTAAAACCAAAATGCAAAATTACATTTACAGGCCTGTCAGGCCTTAATACTAATAGTCAAACTGTAATCTCGGCAATTGTGATGTAAAAATAATAAATTGTCTGCTTTGTGTGGAGCAAGCGAACTTCTCTTCTCTGTATATATGTTGCCTTGTTCACTGAACAGACACTCCGAGTCGACGCTAGAGCTGGGAGCACTCAAATATTTTGAAGCAACTCGGAAGAGGTTTGGGTATGCCAGACGATATTTACACCACCATGCGTATGGGCAGGAGACTCGTGGTTGTAATGGAAGTGCCAGGAAAGCGGAAATTTCACTAGTGACATCGTCGTGAAGTGGCTCCTCAGTTTCGTTGTTGTCGTTGACAATCTCGTCAAAACAAGCCCAGAGGTCATCGTGGTTTTGTGCTTGCGATGTATTTTGAACCTCTGGCTCTGGTATAGCGGGCGTTTCTTCGTTTTCTGCTGGCTTTAAACGATTGGTTTCGCGGATCATGACTGCTTGCGATGCACTGGGTAGAAACTTGAATTTAAATCTTGGGTCAACAGCAGTGGCCAGCAAGAAGTTTTTGTCCGTCGCGTTGGATTCGAATCGAGTTGTTAAGGCTTTTGGCAGTTCTGCTCTTAGAGTTTTTACGCCACTACTTGCTTCTCCGTCGTCCCTGTTAAGAAATCGTTGAAGCACGCAAACCGTTGGAATGACTTCGGAGATGCACGCATTTGGCTTGCTCATAATCTTAGTGCACTCTTCAAACATTTGCAGTACGCGAAGAAGCCGTTTCATAATGTCCCACTCGTTTGAAGTAAGACACGGGATCGTTTTCTCAGCCGAGTACAAAGCCACGGCACGTTTCATTTCCAACAATCTTTCCAACATATAATATGTGGAGTTCCATCTGGAATAATAAATCATGCGAAAACATATTGTTTAGTCACAACTTACAAGCAAAATATAAACTGTTTAGTGTTAGATGTACAAGGGGCTCTTTTACAGCCGTCAAAAACAAAACTTTCCCACTTCCGCTTCTGTAATCTGTTGCGCATTTAAAAAAATATAAAATAATTGACTTGATTGATTGAATGACTGACTCAGTCTGACTGTCAATCAGACTGTTTAAAATTATTTTAATCTCACCTCGTTGACACATCTTGCAACAATTTTTTCTTTGGCAAACCCAATTCTGCTTGAATTTCCAAAAGTCTCGTACATCCAAGAGCAGAGTGGTGAAAGTGGCCAACGATTTTGCGACTCTTGGCTATCATGTCAGTGACAGATCGCTGGGAAGTAATGGCATCTTTAATGGCCAGTTGTAAAGTATGTATAAAGCAGGGAGCCTGCTTCATGCCACAAATTGATACGCCATTTGCAATATTCGAAGCGTTGTCGGTGACTACAAGGTGACACACTGATGGATCCAGTTTCCATTTTTCCAACATTAAATTAAACTTTTCGGCAATCCGTTCACCGGTATGCGAGCCAGGAAAGTAGCTGGATTGCAGGACAAACGATTGTCTAGCCGCTTGTTTTTCCCAGTCAACCCAGTGGGCAGTTAACGAGATAAATGAGTTGTTGTTGTGGGAACATGTCCAGATGTCCGAAGTGAAGGAAATGTCGGTAACATTCTCGAGAAATGTTCCAACAGCTGTTTCTGCGCGATTCACCAGCTCAGGTATGACAGTATCGCTGAAATAATGACGGCTGGGCACTTTGTATTTTGGGCAGACATTGTTTATTAGGCGCAAGAAACCCAAATCTTCTACTAACATGAAAGGCTGATTGTCTATAGCAATCATCTCACCAATGAGCTTGCTAACACGCTTGGCAGGGGCGCTATCGAAATCCCAGCCAGCTTGCGCGTTAAAGCTTTCTTTGAGACTCATCTGACTTTTTAGCTTTTTCCTCATGGTTGCGGTAGTATTTTCTTCTGCACTGTCATCTTTTCTTTTCGTTGCTCGAGCCGTCTCATTGCTTGTCATTTCAATGTACTTGCTGGGATGTAGCGAGTGTAGATGATTTCTCAAATTGGTTGTTGTGAAACTCTTTTTCTGCTTTCCACCTCGTGACAACAAAGAACGAACACCACTGCTTTTACAAATCAGACATTCTGCCTTCGTTTCGTCATTTTCGCAAATTTTAAAATACTCCCAAACGATACTTTTAGAATTAGAAGAGCTTGCCATTACACAACTCTGACGACTGAGTGTAATGCTATTGCTGGAATCTCAGGATATATGATATCCGATACTGCAATTGTCACAAATACATTCTATTTATAATTTCTCACACCAAACCTTGCGGACGTGCGGTTATTTCTCAATAATAAATCGCGCCTGAAAAAGGTTAATCGGTTTTAGCGTTGGCGCAATACCTGAAGAACCGACATAAAAAAAGAGTATAAATAGTAGTGCGAGGATGAGAAAGCAGAAATACAAAAACGATAGTTAACAAAGACAATCGGCAGCCGTTGGGCCGATGGTGAAAGACAATCGGCCGATGACCGATTGTGAGAAAACTAGCCGATTAATCGGCTCTGCCGATGTTTTGCCGATGTTCGGCTCACCTCTACTGTAGATCAAACCTTTTTTCCCAGGTATTAGAACTCGTTTGGGTGTCTCATATTTACCATCTTTACCCACCGGTTTGAAAAGAATAGCCCCCGAGTCCGCCACGTACGACCTGTTGACTATACTCCTTGACGCGTCATCTTGACCGAGTCTTTTTTTATACAACCTACGTATTTTCTTATTTATTAGCTTGGCTCTTTTTACTTGATTTTTTACTATCTCTTTGTTGAGTGCATTTAGCTCATCAACTCTCCTATAAAGCCGACTTCTCTCCAAAAGCTACATTGAAACTTATGTCTTTGACGTCACCATATGACCCCTGCTTGACGAACTCCGCTGTTTGGACTTCTGTGTTGGTTCCCCTTATTGTCACCGTCTTACCATCATCAGTGTCGATAAATGACGTCTCTTTTTCTCGAAACCTTCTCTCTTGCTCATCCTGAAATCTGTCTATTCTCTCAGACAATTTATCGTACTCGACACGCTCGATGTGTGACATGCCACCGCTGGGGTACTTATCATCAAGTAAGTTGTAAGCTTTAGTGGTACTTTCAAGTTCGGCGTTTAATTGATCATCAGTGTAAGCTCTACCAAGGTTCTCCATCTCAATCTCGTCAAAACCTTCCCCACCTTCAGCCATATTACATTAGCTCACATTTTGAACGTCACTTTCTGGTGTCCATGAATCACATTTGCTTTTAGTTTAAATAATTGTACGCAAGCCACGCGAATGTCACCGCAAACACCCACAGATTTTGAGCTAACCAAGCGAGACCCTTTGCACCTGTCACCAGCGCGTCGTAAACTAAGTTAGCTAATCCAACAGCCCATGGACCCATCTCAGCTATCGCGTTTTTAACAGCCTGTGCGAACGACCTCGTGACCATAGCGCCTTTCATAACATTAGACCTCCCAGCGATAATAATGGTTGTTATAATCGCAGCTACTGAAATCGCTAAAGCACTCAACCCAACCATGTTTTCTCTAGCCCATTTCTTGAACTTCTGCAATCTGTTAATATCGACTTCCTGTTGCTCTCTAACCTCCTCTATTTGTCGCTGTTCAATAACCATGTCTCTAGCTTTTCTAAGTCCAATCACTCTTTCAGCTAGATTGACGAACTCCTCATTCTCCGCGGTCGTGAGGTCTTTCCCCTCAAGCTCTGCTATTCTTTTGTTCGCTTCATTTATCAAGTCTCGATAGCGATCTACCTCTATTTGTAACGTACCAGTGTCGCCTATTCTTGACTCAGACATCACACTCTCACTTGGATTGAGTAGCGCGCTCAACTCACGGTTCTCGATTGGTGTTAGTTCAGGTATGTTGACGTACTCTGCGTGTGTGGTGTCTAACAATGGCGCACTCCTCGCGACGTCTTCGTAGTCTTTTGCGTTGTTATTAATCCGCGTCTCAATATCTCTAAAGGCCTCCTCCATGTGTTGACGCGTTCTTCTACCACGTTCACGAGCCAGCCCACTTCTCACTTTAGTTAGTCTAACTCTCTCACCGACTGCGACGTCTGGGTCACCCCAAGCTAGCTCACTGTCTTGGGTGGCTTTCTCAAGACTACGCTCTAGTTCATCGTCAGTGACATCTTTGTATTCATCAGAGCCCTCCGTCTCGAGGTCGTCGAAGCCACTCTCAGCCATATTACATTAGCTCACATTTTGAATGTCGCTTTCTGGTATCCACGAATTATGTTTGCTCTCATAACCCAACCATTTGACCAGCGCCATCTTCTTCCCTCTGACTTTCTTTCTTTTCAACACCTTTTCAACTCTGTACACATCGTCGCCACGTTTCTTCTCTAGTTCATCGTCAGTGACATCTTTGTATTCATCAGAGCCCTCCGTCTCGAGGTCGTCGAAGCCACTCTCAGCCATATTACATTAGCTCACATTTTGAATGTCGCTTTCTGGTATCCACGAATTATGTTTGCTCTCATAACCCAACCATTTGACCAGCGCCATCTTCTTCCCTCTGACTTTCTTTCTTTTCAACACCTTTTCAACTCTGTACACATCGTCGCCACGTTTCTTCTCTAGTTCATCGTCAGTGACATCTTTGTATTCATCAGAGCCCTCCGTCTCGAGGTCGTCGAAGCCACTCTCAGCCATATTACATTAGCTCACATTTTGAATGTCGCTTTCTGGTATCCACGAATTATGTTTGCTCTCATAACCCAACCATTTGACCAGCGCCATCTTCTTCCCTCTGACTTTCTTTCTTTTCAACACCTTTTCAACTCTGTACACATCGTCGCCACGTTCCCTATTGACCAGCGATAACTCCTGTTCATAAAATTTACCAATAATCTGTTCACCGGTGTGGTCCTCAATTTCATACACATTCGGATCACCACGAATAACCTTTACCACTTTAAACAGCTCTTCAGTGAAGTTGGCTTCATAGCCCTTTGTGAACACACTCTTGTATTTACTAATTCTCACCGATTGACCAATCTTGAACTTTGGCAATGGGTTGTCTGCAAATTGATAACCAAACAAAGTGGTCCAAACTTCACCCTCATTTGACTTATCGACATCCTTTGGCTTCATCATAATGCTTCGGTTCACATTGCTATTGTAATTGCTTACAAACTGATCCAAAACGTCAATCCATTTGTACGTCCCACGAGCGTAAAAGTACTTCCACATAATGCTCTTGAGACTTCTGTTAAAACGCTCAACAACAGCAGCCTTTTTATCGCTCTTAGTGCTGAAATATTTAACGTCGTGTTCTTTCAACAAACTTTTCACCCCAACATTGTAGAACTCAAGTCCATCGTCAAATTGCGCTAACTTAGGCATGGTTCCAAACCGATCTTTAAAGTCAACCAACAATTTTCCAACAGCCTTAGTCATGTTCTTAGTGTCTTTTCTATAAACTGCAATTCCAAAAGCATATCTACTCAATATTTCAATGCCTGTTAGTATCCAATAATAACCACCGTTCTGTTTTGAGTACTTACTCATGTCCACTAAGTCCATTTGGAGCTCTTCACCAAGAAATCCAACGAAAGTCGCGCGGGACTTATGTCTTCTCACAATGGGTTTGTACCTAGTGTAAGTGTCCTGCGCTGTCAACCATTCTTTCACTGTTTTTCTAGTTACTTTCAATCCACCCCCCAACGCACTTTGATACAACCTCTCTGCACCACTGTACCCAGTCTTAGGGTTATAATAGATGTCTCGCAACCCTTGCTCTGTCTCCACACCAAGCTCCATATAATTCACACAATATACAGTTCCAATAACACCGCGCCAATTTTGACGCCGCCGTTATTTGGTTTGACGCGAAACGTCATACTTGAGTAAACACCTTTTTTAACACCCACCTTGGATTCAATGTCCACATGACGTTGCACCGACCCATTCAAAGACTGTTCAGTGGGTATTGGCAACGTTGTGATCACACTACTTCGCTTCCCATCAATACCCACATTGCTCTCCGTCTCAACAATATCACATAAGATTTCTATGTACTTCAGACCTCTGAGCATGTCGACCTCGTTTGGGCTGATGTGCGCCTGTGAGTCACCCTCAATCACCCTATCCCTCGCGAAACCAAATAGAGGCCCAAGGCCGCCAAGCTTAAATGGGACGCTAACCTTAATCGCGCATCTACTTGTGAACGGTATTTTCTCTATCTCAAGGTCCACACCCTTTATTTCTTTAAAGTCTTTTTTTAACAGTCTGACTAGTGTGTCGAAGTTAGCATACCCGCCACTCGTTATCGTACTTTTAAGATCACTCGAAGGGTGTCTCGACGCGGAGAGAAGAGGGGCGTCACTATCTAATATGTTATTGTAGTCCCAAAACACAGTGGCTGTCTTGACCATAATGTATGGGTTATCATGCATGATCATCACACTGTTGTCAAAGGACACAACTTTTTCTGCGCCTTCAATGAATACCGTCAACTTTCGCATTATGTATAACATACGGTATATTATATGCAGAAAGCCCTTCGTGACTACTATGGAAAGTACTACAAACGTGCGATGGCTAACACATCAAAGGCTACACACGACGCGAAGGCAGACCTCATCAAAAAAGTACATCTGAGCCAAACGTCAAAAGTGCCTCTGGTAGATCCACAGTCTCCGTTGGACCTCTAATCAACACTACAACCCTGACCATATAATATAGTGTGTGTTATGTAGATGCTAACAAAAAGAAAGCAAGGTGAACTAATTCTTCTTAGTGAGTTTCCAAACGCGCAACTAAACAAGTTTGAGTTTGGGTACAACCTTGCAGACGACAATAAAACAGTCAAGACCGTCGACATTTACTTCAAGTCAGGTCCAAAGTACTCTGACATGATAAACATAAAGTCATCAAAGTTCACGAAGAACAAGGGCTTCACGAAATTCATTAGCAACACACCAAGATTCCCAAAAATATGGTCGAGCGATGGGCGTGTCCTAAAGTTACTACTGACGGAGACCCACAAGAGCTACAGAGAAGTCGCAACGTTTCCACCATATGTCCTAAATTACCCAACCCACAATTTTGACGTCTTTGTTGATGACAATAATTCCTTCAAATCAAATCTACCGAAAATATTCATCGACACCAAAAAACGTTACGACGACAAAGCAATTGGTGGTAACGTTAACACAGTTTGGACTCTAACGGAGAGTTACTATCAAGCGATCGCAGGTATGTACATCGCTACATATCGCTCAGGGGTGTCTCTACAAAACTTAAGTTATCACGTCGACGTCCCAAAGCAAGTCGTGGGTCTCATGAGGTTTCACGTGTACTTCACCATTCGTCGTGTGATGTTTCGTTTGAGTAAGAGTCAAGTTGACATTAACAACATCTTAAGACTGTACCTCCCTGACTGGCGACTTTTGAAAGGTCACCTACCATTGACTGATGTTGACAATAGATACATCAAAGACATCCAAGGTGATTATCGTCGGTATTGCCCGAGACACTCTGACGGGTTCACACCATTAGGACAAGAACTACTAAACCAATCGATTGAAGTTTACATGTACGCCATTCTTGGAGCCCAAGCGAGGTCAAAGCAAAGCATCGTCGGAACTAGAGCTAGTGCTCGAGAAACGCAACAAATCTTTAGAGACATCGTTGAAAACGCTGTGGTTCAATATTCACCGAGTGTTTGGATCAACCTTATGAACAAAGCGATTAGTGACACCAACGTTAAGCTAGACACAGCTGTGACACCCAACACTTGGCTGATCCCCAGAAGCATGGTCTTGTTAAAGGACCCCATCATTGGTTACAATAACGTGCTAAGAACTTCGTCCGAAACTGGGATGACGTTTGGGTATAATGATGGGTTGAACTACCACCGAGTGCCAAAAGCGAAGCATAAAAAAGTCCACCAAGCGGCAGGACTTCACTTGGAAACTCTAGCTACACCACCTGCAAAGAAAACAGTGGTCACCACCAATCAAATAGCGCAGACCACCACAAGTAAGTCAGACACGACAACGTTGGCGATAATCTTAGGGTTCTCAGCGGTCTCTGGCTATTTAGTAACCAAATACACCTTGAAGTAGTAATGAGTCTAAACTATGGGTATGAGTCTGACGACCCTCACGATAAAATACTAAAGAGAACGAAAAGACATCTGGACGAAGATCCCAAATTAAGTGCGACCGGTGGGAGGATGTCTGGGATAATAGACATGCAAGGCTCAGCGATAAAAAACGTAGCAGACCCAGTCGATGACTCAGACGCTACCAATAAAAGAACTCTAGAGCGACTATTATCAGGTTTCCTCAAGAGTCAGTCCTATAATGTCGTGCTCGACTTCAACGTTAGCACACACGCCTTGAAAAACGTGGAGTTTCACACCAATGGTTCAAACAAAGTGAAAGCCATTGGTGAAACAAGTAAATTAGTGCAAAACAACCCAGCTTATGGTCCTATTGTCGGCGTCAGCGGTGTGAGTCAAAGTTTTCTATCCCCCGTGTTAACACCAATCCCACTTGAGTCAGGTCTCCATTTTAACTGCCCCAGTATGCAATGGTGTGATCTTTCCATTTTTGTTGTGGTGAGGTTACCCATGAGAACCGCTGGGTCAAATTGGGAGACAATTATATCAAACGACGACGGTCAGTGGGACAAGTTCATAGGGTACAAGACTGGTATGACCAACGGACTCGCGTATGGTGGTAGCATCCCAGCAATGGAGAGCATATGCACTATTCCAAGTGGTGTTGACCTCACCAAAATGCATATGATATCAATACACTGGCAAATGTACAATTCACATGTCAGGGTCAACAACATCAAGTCAACCGATTCAGACTTCGTAGCGAATATGGGAAAGATAGGCACACCCTATGGAACAATTTTTGGAATACATCGACCAAGAATACCACTCGCACCTTATGCATACCCATCGTTGATAGAATTCTACGGCGTGAAAATTGTGAGTGGCTACATGACGAACCGAGACATCATAATCATAGGTGGAGAAATGATGAAGGAATATGGTGTAAAGTAAATGGGAGCATGTGTTTCGAGACCTCGTGAAACATATAAGATAAATAAGACGACTGACCACATGTTCAAAGCTGGTGGATCGTTTGGTCGCGGTGACGTTACTCTCGAGCTCCACGCTGAGATTGGTATGAGGTCTAAAAAGACTTACGGCAAACCTATTATGTTACCAGAGTCAGACACTGTGGGAGTGGTAGGAGACGTGACCTAAGTTAAAATGGGTTGGCTTAGAAAACTGATTCGTAACATTAGAAACTTTTTCAGACGACGTAGAAAACTGAAGACTAATAAAACGTATTTGCTGCATTGGTACACAACAAACCAGATCTATAAAAAACCTGACACCTATGTCGAGTAGTTTTTTTTTGCGAGGCTATAGTAATGGCAACCAACTCAGTGCAATTATTCGATGGTCACCAAATCACAACGGTTAATCACAACGGTGAAATATGGTTCAAAGCAAAAGAGGTCGCGAGCGCTCTAGGTTATGCTCGACCAAAAGATGCAGTTAACGACCACGTCGAACCTGATTGTAAAATGAAGATGGAACAGGCCTCGTTTATCAACGAACTTGGGGTCTACTCATTGACGTTCTCGAGTAAATTGGAGCGCGCGAAACACTTTGGAAGGTGGGTGCACTCAGAAGTCTTACCAAGCGTTAAAAAAAGTTTAGCTGACGTCGGTCTCAAACACAACCAGTTTAAAATGATCACTGAGTTCGATCTTCATACGAAAGTTGTTGGTTTTCTTAGGAAATATTATCCAGAAGCTATTTTGATAGCCGCTTGTGGTGAAAATCAAGACACTCCGAGTAAAAGAATAAATTCGTGGAAAAAAGGTTACCAACGTGGAACACCTGACTTGATTATTGCCAATGCAAACCGACAGCACAGCGGGCTCGTGATTGAGTTCAAGAACCCAGGTGGCACAGGCAAGACATCTGAAGAGCAGGAGTCTCTGCTACTCAGATACAAATCCGCTGGTTATCTAACATTGTTGTGCGACTCATACGACGACGCTATTACCACGGTAGTAAAATATCTCTTTGACGTTGGGTTTCAGTGCTCTCACTGCCTTCGTAAATTTAAAAATAAATCAGCGTTAAGTAACCACGAGAGACGCTACTGTAAAGAGACTTTTTAGACAGTGAGTAATGAGCCGAGTTAGCGCTCGTTCTCGTTGTTGAGACGACACTTGAGGTGACAACTGCTCTAACATTTTTAAAAGATATTTTTTAACTTGATAAAGGTGTCTGCGAAGATTTCTCTCTTTATTTCACGAACCCTCTGACCACTGTGTGAAAAAATGTTTCTACGGGAGACATTGGACGCTTCGTGTGACCAATGTCTAAATTTAATAAAGTGGGGTATCCGAGAACACCCCTAATTTTGTGTGGAAGGATGATGACGTCTGCACACTGCGCGATATTGCTCAGCACCACCAACGAATGATGGTCCTGGATTATATCTCCAATTGAATGGCGCTTCGACAGTCGTTCCACGAGTGTCACGACAAACAGCGCAATACGCTTTTAGAAATGTGATGTCGTCTGCCATTGGGAACAACGTGTCAAGTTCACCAATTCTTTTTAAGCGCTCTGTTGATATGAGACCACAAATAATGACGTGAATGCCAGCTTTAATGTATTCGCGAATAATTGGGAGTAACCCAGAGTACCAATGGCCCTCATCAATGCCAATGACGTCATAGTCAGCTATCTCAGAAGAACTCGGAAGGTTGGTGATTAGCTTCGCAGGTAAACTGTCTGATCCAACAACAATGGTCTGACGATGTGTGGAGAACGCGTGGTCAGTTCGCCTAGTGTCGCCTGTGTTGTTCATGTAGAGGACTTTGAGCCTTGATTTACTTAACGTGATTAACCTACGAAGAGTCTCTGTTGTTTTTCCTGCAAACATGGGACCAATCACGATTTCTAGTTTACCGGTTTTCTTCATGATTACTATACCTCCAGAGAAATGTTCTCTCCTGTTGCGGCAACTGTTGCTCGTTGTTAAATATCCGCTGGAGCTCTAAGTTTCTAAGATGGGACCTCGAGCTCTCGTGTCTCAAGCGATACAGTGGGTCGTTGGTGGTCACACCGCATGGGTGACAGGTGTACACGTTTTCGTCTCTTGCGAAGTGTCTGTGGGCGGGCGAGAGTATGTGGTCCCTGATATCGTCCACACCTAGTATTTCCTTACACCCAACCTTGCAAACGTGAACGTCGCGGTTCGCGGCGAGATCTAGCCACGCTTTGGCTTTGGTTGGGCATGGCCTCCATATAAGGGTCACTAAGAACACTTGGAGGAAGTTACCGAGTAACGTACCGTTGGACCCACTAGGGTTGTTCAAGTAGACATCACTTGCTAACATAAGGTACTTGAATGATGAGTAACACCACACAGGGATTATGCTAGCTAATCTATCAGCAATCTCCTTGGCTCTATCTTCTCGAAGATCGATCCAAGTGTCGTGAAGATGCCTCGCACAGTCGACCTGGGGGATAGGCTGTTTTATTAACACCTCTTCACATCTGAGGTCGAGCAGATCGTATATTGAAAAGTACTCGTTTAAGACGTTGGGTCCATTGTCGACTCGTGGGGTAGACACACTGACAAAGGCCGTTCCCAGCAAGCGGTCAATAACTTCTTCACTAACCTCTCGGTCTTGAGTCATTATGTTATACTCCCAGAAAAAATCCTAATTTTTTAGCGCGTTTGGTCTGGAACTGTGAGACACCTGTGAGGTCAACTGTGAGATACCTGTGAGGTCAACTGTGAGATACCTGTGAGGTCAACTGTGAGTAAGATAACACGTGATAGTGTATTAGATGGTTGAAGACCCACAGACGGCTGTCGAAGCTAAGATCACAGCTGATGTGAAAAGTGTTAAGGTGAAGGACCCAAAGCGTGTCGCTGCTGGTAAAAAGTTGGCTGAGATATCGAAAGCTGCGAAAGAAAAAAAAATGCGCGAAATGATAGTTAGCGAAGAACAGGGTGGTGAGTGGAGCTATGGTTACATTGTCGGAACACTTGGTGTTATCATTGCTGCTGCTTCGTTATGGCACACAATTAGTAGTGAAAAAGAGACACAATTAGAACCTGTGAGTACCACACCAGCTAGTGTGTCAGAGAACCACAAAACTCGTCGTCCAGCGTTAGACACATTTGATTCTTGAACAAAACACACGACAATGTATATGGCTGCGATCGATCGAAAAGAACTTATGAGCGAATTGTACGACGCGCTACTTGTTACGACTGGTGCTGTGGCAGTGAGTATGATTTCTAAAAGGGCTTTGGGAGAACCATTGGGAACACCAGAGACTGTGAAAGGCACAGTGAAACTTGCTGCAGCTGTTGGCGCAGGAACGCTGTTAGTAAAATGGCTGCAATCAAAAAAGTGGATACCGACAGATCCATTCAAATCAACGTAAGTTAATGGTGAGCGTTGTGGCTGGAGGGATTTTTAATGCAGTGGCTTTCGCAGGCGCTGGCTTTATGTTTTCAAAGTTTAATCACACAGGCTATGAAGCTGAGATGGAGAGACACAACCATGCGTTGGAACAGTTAGCCAGCGCGAAAGAGGCGTGGTATGAGAATGAAATCGCCAAGAAAGATAAGATCCAGCGTTTACGGCAAATGCTCTCAGACGCTAACGCTGACATCAATGACACAAACCATGCGTTGGAAGAACTTAGAAGCGTGATGACTATTCAGTACAGCGGACGAGTGTTCACTGACCTCCCGAGGGTCGCGGATTACTACCAACCGAGTGCGGAAATGAAGGAATACCAATTATTGTTTGTTAGCGCGCTAGGTTTGGGTAGTGGAATAGCGGTGTGGGTACTCACTCGGTAAAAAAAATGTTGGAGTAGTATAAGAGTGATGGACAAACTTATGAGGCAGATGAGTTATGGTTACACAATTGACGAAATCGCGAGTGAGACGCAAACTGAGTGTGGAGACACCCTCAGAATTTACTACTGCTCGGATTGTGACGTTGTGAAAAACGTGACTGACTGTGGTGGGTACACGTGTCCAAAGTGTGGCGACACCGAATGGGGTTACACTCAGAGTTACAGCGACATGAGACTCACACAACCAAAAAGCGTTCACAAACGGTCTTGGTGGATGGGGAGGAGACTACGGAACGTTGTGAGGGGTGAGCACCTTGAGTTGATAAAAGAGGACTTCTTGAAAGTTGTCAATGTGTTGCACTCATGCAATTTGATAAAGGGTAGAAACGTCAGCAGATACGGGTACTACATTATTAGGTTGTGTCATAGAAGACGAGTCAAGACACTTGAGAAGGTGTCAGACCTCAAAGACGGGAAGGTGAAAGACTTGTTCGACGATAATTTGTTTGGGGTGGTGTACCCAAAACTAGGATGGTGTGAAAGTGGCGACAATTATTACGACGAGTGGTTTAGGAAAAAACAAGTGTAGTATATAGAAGCCAATGAGTCGGACTGTGAAAAACCCACTGACAAAAAGACGGGCGTATAAGACGAGTGCAGCCGTTGTCAATTCACTAACAGATAAAGCGACCAACGTTCACGGCTTTTTTGGGGGCCAAGAAACACAACCTGTAGTCGAAGACCTCACACCGTCAACGTATCCGTTAGATCAATCGTTGTGGCTGGAGGAACATTTAATGCAGTTGTCTTCGCAGATGGTGGCTTTATGTCTTCAATGTTTTAAACACTAAGGCTACGAAGCTGAGATGAAAAGACATAACCACGCGTTGGAACAGCTGGCCAGTGCGAAAGAAGTGTGGTATGAAAATGAAGTCGCTAAAAAAGATCAGATTCAGCGTTTGCGACAACAGCTCTCAGACGCTAATCCCAAAACTAGGATGGCGCGAAAGTGGCGACAATTATTACGACGAGTGGTTTAGGAAAAAAAACAAGTGTAGTATATAGAAGCCATGGGTGACGTCACAGAAAACTCACTTGTTAGAAATGGTGCAGCCGTTGTAAACCCACTAACAGGTAGAGCAGTCAACGTTCACGGGCGAGTCTACAACCAACTTGTTAGAGACGGTGTTTTTAGCGACACGACAAATGTTAGTACTATTAACCCACTGACAAACAGGCGAGCTAACACCAGTAGTCGGACGCACAACCGTCTTGTTAGAAACCAGGAGGCACAACCCACAGTTGAAGACCATAGCCCACGGCTGTTGGATCGAGCACTGAGAGGGTTCACAAGGTCTTATGGAGTCGAGGTAATTGACGACAGAGACATCAATCAGGTAAACGGCAGTAGAAGCGCTGTCATCAACCTCTTGAGACGTGAGTTGGGTGAGACCAATGGAATGAAAGTGGTAGAGACAGTTAAGGTCACTTTTGAGAAAGTCCTAGAGCGTGATAAGACCACGTACAAAACTGCCTACTTTAACAGCGAAACGTTTATCGTCATTAATGAGTGTGACATTGAAGGTGTTGCCAACCGTGGGTCGGAACAAATCTTGACGCGGATAGCTGGGTGGCTATCTGAGGGGTCTGGATGGACTATCGACAAAATAGATGCACACTACGTTAATGTCGCTATTTACAGACCTTTGCATGGGAGTAGCTACATTGTGTTGCCAAAGGAGCTGCGCAACAGTATGAAGGGCTTGGTAAACGTAAATAACGATGATGACAACGAGTGCTTTAGATGGTGCCACCTCGCACACAAATTTCCTGTTGGAAAAAACTCTGACAGAACGTCAAAGTACGCTAGGCATGTCGGTGAGCTGAACTATGACGGAATTGACTTCCCAGTCACACTCAAAGATTACAACAAGATCGAAAAGGCTAACGAAATTAGCATCAATGTTTTTGGGTACGAAAGTAAGCAGCCATTCCCTGTGTACGTTTCTAAGGAGACGTATCCTGACCATATGGACCTACTGTTGATAACTAATGACGCGGGCAACAAGCATTATGTGTACATTCGCGATTTCGACAAATTCATGTACCGTCAGACAAAGTATAAGGCGAGAAAGCACTTTTGTAGACATTGCCTGCAGTGTTTTACCCGAGCGGACGTGCTTGAACGCCATGTGGAAGTATGTTTGGTCATTAATGGGAAGCAAGCTATTAAAATGCCGCAAAAAGGTGCGAGAGTGAAATACGAGAATTTTAGCAGACAATTAAATGTACCATTTGTGGTGTATGCAGACTTCGAGGCTATCACACAGAAGGTGCACACAACAAAGCTGTCAAGCGAGAGTAGCTACACAAATGCTTACCAGAGACACGTTGACTGCGGTTATGGGTATAAATTAGTTTGTTGCTACGACAACGAGTACAGTAAGCCAGTAAAAGTGTATCGCGGTGAAAACGCAGTCAACAAGTTCATTGGGGAGATGTTAGAAATTGTCGAATATTGTAAAGAGACATCTGAGAGTCACTTTAACAAAGAGATGATACTGACTGATGACGATAAACAAAACTTTGACGAGGCTAAAAGTTGTCATATTTGCAGTGTTGGGTACACTGGCGCTGACGTTAGAGTGAGAGACCACTGTCATGTCTCAGGTAGGTATAGAGGGTCCGCGCATCGCGATTGTAATGTGAACTTTAAGTTGACTGACAAAATCCCTGTGATCTTTCATAACTTGCGCGGCTACGATAGCCATTTCATTATGCAGGAGATTGGTAAGTTTAGCCAAGACATAAATGTGATACCAAACAACATGGAGAAGTACATGGCGTTCATGCTTGGAAAAAACTTGGTATTCTTGGACAGCTTTCAGTTTATGGGTAGTGGTCTAGACAACTTGGTGAGGAACCTACCAAGGGACGCTTTCAAATACACGTCAGAAGTGTTTCGTGATGAGGGGTTGGCACTAATGACAAGAAAGGGGGTCTATCCCTATGATTATATGGACTCCTTTGATAAATTTGATGAATGCGAGCTACCCCCCAAAAAGGACTTTTACAATATTCTGAATGACGCAGATATTTCGGAAGAAATGCACGAGCGCGCTTGTGATGTGTGGGACTACTTCGACGTTGAAAACATGGGTGGGTATCACGACCTGTATTTGAAAAGTGACGTGCTCTTGCTTGCCGACGTTTTTGAGAACTTTAGAAAGACATGTCACCGTGAGTATAAACTAGACCCTTGCCATTATTTCACATCGCCTGGGTTGGCTTGGGATGCTATGCTGAAGATGACTGGAGTGGAGCTCGAGTTATTGTCCGACATCGACATGTTCCAGTTCGTAGAACTAGGTATGCGTGGTGGTGTGAGCTACATATGCAACAGACATGGCGTGGCGAATAATAAGTACATGGAAGGGTATGACAAAGAGCAAGAGTCGAAGTATTTGATGTACCTTGACGCCAACAACTTGTATGGATGGGCAATGAGTCGAAGTCTACCCACGGGCGGCTTCAAGTGGTTGACTGAGAAAGAAATAGAAAAAGTTAATCTGCACGACTATCACAACAATAGTAAAAAAGGTTTACTGCTCGAGGTCGACTTGGAGTACCCAGCCCATTTGCATGACCTACACAACGATTACCCGTTGGCTCCCGAGAAGATGGAGATAACCGTTGACATGTTGTCGGAGTACTGCACAAAAATCAAAAATAAGTTTAACGTGAGTGTTGGCGGCGTGAAAAAGCTGGTGACTAATTTGATGGACAAAAAAAAGTACGTGTGTCACTATGGAAATCTACAGTTGTACGTGGATCTTGGATTAAAAATCAATAAGATTCACAGGGTCCTGCAGTTTGACCAGTCCAAGTGGCTAGGCAAGTACATCGACTTTAACACAGTCAAAAGAACTGCGGCTAAGAACGCTTTTGAGAAGGACTTCTTCAAGTTGATGAACAACAGTGTGTTCGGAAAAACGATGGAAAACTTGAGGAAGCGTGTGGACGTAAGATTAGTGACCACTGCGAAGAAATTAGAAAAGCTTGTCTCGAAGCCGACGTTTGTGTCTTGCAAAATATTTAGCGAGAACTTAGTTGCTGTCCATAAGGTTAAAGAAACGCTGACACTAAATAGACCCGCATATGTGGGTATGTGCATACTAGACTTGAGTAAAACGCTGATGTACAATTTTCACTACAATTATATTATGAAAAAGTACTCTAGCGACACCTGTAGATTGCACTTCACTGACACTGACAGTCTGTTGTACTCGGTCAAAACTGACGACGTTTACTCCGACTTTATGATGGAGTGCGAAAAGTTTGACAATAGCGACTATCCTGCAGACAGCCCATTCTTTTTTAGAGAGAACAAGAAAGTTATTGGGAAGATGAAGGACGAGTGCGCTGGAACGCCAATTATTGAGTTCGTTGGGTTGCGCAGTAAAATGTATAGCTATTTGAAAGAGGGTGGAGGCGGCGGGAAAACCGCTAAAGGTATTAGAAAGAATATAATTAAAAAAGTGATCAGACACGAAGATTACAAAAGTGTGTTACTTGAGCAGAAACAATTGCGACACACAATGAAGACCATTAGAAGTGTCAAACATCAGCTCGGTAGTTACGAAATTAATAAAGTGTCGCTATCCTGTTTTGATGATAAACGATACCTTTTAGAAAATGGTATTGACTCCTACGCGTATGGTCACAAAAACATTGAAGTGAGAGGCGACAAACGCTGAAAATAGTGAACAAACGGACTAATCTATTATTAACAGGTGGCAATTTTATCACGCGTGAGACACTTTTACGATACGTAAATTTGTAAAAATGTTTAAACGACTATTTTTTAAATGTGATTTGACAAATTTATGAAAATGTTGAAACGACTATTTTTTAAACGTGATTTGACAAATTTGTGAAAATGTTGAAACGATTATTTTTTAAACGTGATTTGACAAATTTGTGAAAATGTTGAGACGGCTATTTTTTAAATGTGATTTGACAAATTTGTGAAAATGTTGAAACGGCACTTTCTATTTTTTAAATGCGGTTTGACAAATTTGTGAAAATGTTGAGACGGCACTTTCTATTTTTTAAACGTGATTCGACAAATTTGTGAAAATGTTGAAATGACACTTTCTATTTTTAATATGTAAGACCGCTCGCACCACATTTTATTTTAACACGCGAAAATGTTGAAATGACACTTTCTATTTTTTCCTAAATGTAATTTGCGAGAATTTTGAAACGACACTCTCTATTTTAAAATATGACTGAAATAACACCAAATTTAGTGAAAATTGTGATTTGGTATAAATTTGGTGTTGTTTCGCTAGTCTCGCATGTGTTTGACATCAATTGAGTAGAAAACGGGAGGGGTGTTTAGCTCGATTAACGATTGCTGTAGTAGTATAGAGAACAGGGTTGTGGGCTTATTCGATGTTTTCCGATGTTTTCCGTAAACGTAGATTTACCGAAACGACACTAAATTTTGTCGAATCGTGATTTGTTATAAATTTGGTGACGTTTTGGTATTTATACTCACGGCTGACATCAATTGAGCCCGCAGCCCTGTTCTCTATACTACTAGTATCTTGATGCATTTCTGTCATTCCAACTTCTTGCAGCTCTCAAAATACCAAAAATACTCAGGGTTCGAATTAGCAGGTCGCAATTCGCAATTTGTGAGCCGATTTTTGGCACTTGCGAATCGAAAATTTTATTTTTTGCGAATCGAAATGTTTTAATAACATGTATTCGTTTTCCATCTTTGCGTTCAATGTTTTGTTTTTCTAAAAAAAGATATGTGAAACGAAGAAATATAGCAGAAATATTTACGAAATTTGGGACGAAATTCAATGGCCGCCATTTTGTCGTCTCAGGCCCCGTTAAGCTTATTTACATCGCGGTTTTCGCGGATCTCTTGTATTTTGGCAGGTCGTAGATGTTGTAAATTATTTTCATTACTTATTTCTTACTTTGAATCATCATTTTACACCATGGCATACTTAAATGTTAACGTGATTTACACGGGCGAGATAAATTAAAAGTCAGAAATTTGAAGATGGCGCGAGTTTTCCGGAAGGGGGACTTCATTAAAAATGTCCATTTATTTTTACGGGTGAGAATCATGTTGCATATCGAAATTAACAATTTTTTTAGCGAGTCGACTTTTTCTCTCTAATTCGAACCCTGAATACCATGCCAACATGGTAGTATAGTGTGTCAGGTGCCGTTGAACCCGTTCAAGATTTATTTATTTATTTATTTTACTTCGCCTTGATTATGTAGTTTATATAGTGAAATTTATATTTATAAAGATTCTATATTACAAGGCTTGTAAAACCGCAACAGCAATCGCCAATTACTGCGGTTTTATTAGTATAGGAAATAACACGGTTCGAGAAGAATCAATGAAAAATCGCGCGCGTGCTCGGCGAAACATTCACAATACCACGAGTGCGAAGCACGAGTGGTACTATGAATGCCAAACACAAGTGCAACTCCTCACCAATTCCTCTAGAACAAGTGTTATTTCCTTTTAATACCTTTTCAATCAATTTTACGTGTTCCTAAATACCCCTAAATTTTACTACCAAGCGGGACAACTGATGTTTGTAATATTAATATCCAAACATCCCGGATGTGATTTTTTACTAGGTGTATTTTTTAAATACCCCTAGTAAAAAATTTAAGTTTAATACTGATCTCCTTTGCCAATAAGGAATGAGTAAAATTGGTTGAAATGGTATTGCAACAATAATGACAACAAAATTACTACAACAATGTTAATTATATCACGATTGACTCGGTTTTCTCGATATACCGCGGGTTGTATATAGCATACCGCCCTATGAATACTAATTTGTAAGAAATGAAGAAACAAACTACGAAAATCTTTGTCCAAGATGGAAAAGTGGACAAAACTTTGGAAAATGGACAAAACCTCCTTAATCATGAATTAAATTAGAAAGTTATTGAACCGACCTTGGTCAATTAGTTGTTTATAAACCGAGGGCGCAGCCCGAGGTTTATAAACAACTAATTGACCTCGGGCGGTTCAATACAGTTTGATTGACCTCGGCCGGTTCAATTTAGTTCATAAGCTCGCAATTGGTGTGCAGCCTGATCAGAATATCCATAAGTTAAGTAGTTAACTATTATTTATCTGTCATTATTAATAGTTGGGATGTTGCTAAACTTCCAAAAAGCTAAAAAAAACTCTGCATTTCAACTCATAAAACATAAGTCAGTCTTTGGGCAAATCGCAATGCCAAAGGGCAATTCCATGTTTAAATGCACATTTTGTGATTTCTTAAATTAAGCAAGAGCCCTTAGTGGCTAAGGAAATTTATCCTTTTAACTATAAAAACGTCTAACTGTATTGCCAACATCCAAATACAGTGTTGTAATTCTTCAAATTTACCTCTACATAGTTACAATTTTACATGAAATTAAGGTTTTTACACAACATTTACAATGTGTGCATACTATGCTTAAAAAAGAAAAAAGCAGTATTTTGGTTGATTGTTGAAAATATTACAATGGATTAAATTTGTTTTAAATCCAATCCCCTATCAAATTGGGTAACTTTGGGGACAAATATTAATAAAGAAGCATGAGACAAAAGTGTAATGTCCGTTACGGCTTGAACTGTGCAATGTCCGCTAAACACAAATTTGTTATTTATTTCAAAAAAAGGTAAAATTTTATCCAACATGTAGCTACAAATAATTTTAAAGTATGTACAAATGGATTCATAATTTAGGTGTTTTGTTGTAACAATCATTGTAATTGAGAAGATATGTTGTTTGAAAAAGTACTAAAATAGGCATGTCTTTTCTGGAGTAATGTCCGTTACGCAAAATATTGTGATTGTAAATACAGTATTTGAAATTCAGAATTTTTTACGTCGGCAAAAAATTGCCGTCGCGAATTCGTCATTATCCATTTCACGTCGGCAATACTCGAATTCACGGCGGCAAAACAGTTCATGTTTAGTTGTAGTCAAATATCTCCACGAAGGTGACTTTATAGTGCATTATCTTGAAGGCCTAAAACCACTTCCTAGTATCTTATACTGTATCTATTGGCCTCAGCCTGATGAAAACAAGTACAACTTGCACCATAGTCGAAAAAATACTACACGAACCGGAAAATACTATTCGAAAAACAAATATTTACGAAGAAGATTATTGAATCTTATTTATTATTATTGTAAGAACGAATTGAAAGAACAACAAAGTTACGTGAAGAATAATCAGATAAAACTGCTTGTTGTTAACAAATTCACGACGGCAAAAAAGTGCCGACGTGATACGCTATTTTCGTTACTCTGAAAAATTAGTAAGTTGAACATCAATTGTTGTTCACTTATCAGAATTTCTAATTCAAAATGAAACAATGGTAAAAGTGTAATGTCCGTAACAAACTGTGTAATGTCCGTTACATGGAATTGCCCCAAAGTAATCTCCAAAGTCAACCATCATAACGTCAGCATTTTCATCTGTCGAAGTGAAAACCATGTGGATAAATATATATTTTTAATCAATATCTCTATAATTTGCAAGAATTGATGGAGTTGATAGTTGTTGATCACATTCTCTATAGTTCCATCACACAAAGCATGCTGGGAATATTTTGTTCATAAATTAAACTTTGGAAAATATTTTGGAGGTCAAATATTTAATGAATGGAACGTGATATTAAAAGCACAATAGTCTATATTATGGATGAAAAATTTAGTCTGTAAGTTTTAAACATTTAACATTGGGTGATGATGAACATCGATTATACAGTATGGACTGTGTAGAACACTGCCCAGATTCTAGATTATCATTCATGATTAAAATCATTATGTGGACTAACTCCAGAACACTGATGGACTCTTGATTATCATTCAGCTCTGCTGCTGTGACTTACTGGTATTCCTGGAGGATACTTGGATTTTTGTAGTTCATATTCAGATTGTAATGTAATGATCATGTTTGAAGTGAACAAGTAAAATTCTCTGCTTATCAAGTTTATTGAAACCTTAATTGCATTAGTTATTTTCTTTACATTCATCACTCTCCTTTTGCAACACTCTAATTTTTACATTATATTTTACTCTAACAAAGGGTTGGGTCGCTCAAAAAGCCAGAGTCTCATTCATTCATTTTGACAGCAGTTCTATGTTTATATTTTTTCCTATTTTGTACTTTGTATTTTGTACATCTTTATCTGATCTAAGGCAGACATATCTCTTTAGAAGATGGACAATACAGTATGTACATGTAAGAGCCAGTCCCGTAACTGTTTGTCTTTTAGGGAGTTCACTGTACATAGTAGAATTACTGTACTGTACCTTGTTTTCAACTAAATCATCATGGTTAAACTCGTCTTCACTTTGATCTGTCATTGATCCTTGCACTATAAAATACAGAGATTCAACAAATCTGTACAGTGGAACCTCCATATAATAGACACATGCTCACTGTTCGAGGTATGGAGTGTATGCTAGTGGAGGTTCCACTGCAATTTCAATGCATTGTCTCCCCTACAAGGATCATGTCATGCAAAAGGATCATATGTTATGCACAGGTTGTACATGTAGTTTGATTTTCCTATTATTTTAATAAAAAGTGAACAACACAATTGCACAGAAAGAGGTACTGTAGACAGAGCATTAAAGCCTCATTAGTATTGTATTATTGATAAAGAAAATGTTACTGATCCTTTTTCCAGACCTGGAAATAATTCCAATCTTTCTTGGATCCTACGCTAAGCACCAAATAATTTCTTCGCAAACATAGTGGTCGCACTACGTTTCGCAAGACTAAAAGTCTAAAACAGTCGTTAATAAAGCTGTGCCTAGCAATTTCCTAGTAGCACTGCAGCAAAATCCATTGAATCGAATAATCTTTTATCCCACTGCGGCACTGCCCAGAGGCCACATGTATTCTAATCAGGGGCTCTGGAAGCTTTTCAAAGTTATGGGTTTCCTGCGTCTCACAGAATGCCATAAACAGGGCCACGCCCCAGAGAATATAATAGATAACTATATATACATAACATACAAGATAACATCACAACTAGAGCTGGGCCCGATTAATCGGTTACGATACAGACAATCGATTATCATTAACAATAATCGGATCATCGAAATACTGCTTATTTACGTTACGCTGTTCCTAATTTTTAATACGCACGAAAGAGCCAATCTCGTTCCCAGAGCTAGCGTTCCTTCTGGCCACCGCTGCGAAAGCTTGCTTGTTTACGTAGTCCTAGTAGGTTAAACAAACATACCTGTTTATACAGAATGGTTTAGGAAAATCAAAAAATGTAGTTACGCTCCCGAAATGGCTGCGGAACAAGTGCAATCTCGCGACGAAATGGTGGATAGGGAAATCTGTCAACTCCGTGACGAAGTCCCGATCGTGTTAACGGAGGACCCCTTGAAGTGGTGGCAAGAAAACGAGACACGTTACCCTCATGTACGGAATCTTGCCTACAGAGTGTTGGCTGCCCCGCCGACGTCAGTACCGAGCGAACAGATATTTAGCAAAGGCAGGGCTTGAAATTTGGAATTTTCAGCAGTATCCAAGTGGGATACCAGGTTTTTGAAACTGGTATCCCCCTTTGAAATCCACTATCCCACATTTTTTTTACCAAATCGCAACTTGTAGTATCCAAAATTAAACAAACACATCTTATTCATGTTATTGTATAATACTGCAATTATTTAATATGACCCACACTCTCTGCAAAATATTAGACTGAACTTCAACTCTGAAGAGTTCTTTAATTATGTTTAATAAATTAAAATCCATTAAAGTCAGATGAATCGTCTGAGTCAAATAAGCTTAACAGCCCATTATGATCTGGCATCTCCATGATGTCATCAAGTTCACTCTCAGAATGAGAAGATGCTGGTTCTAGCTGTGTCATCACATTGTTGGTCTCCATGACACCAGATTCACTCTCAGTATCTGATGATGCTGAATCTGATACTTCACTGTCAGAACTGTAACCCGAAAGCTGTTTTGGGTTTTTACGTTTGCGCCAGATATTTTGGTTTGGTCGTCTTCCTCGAATGGCAGCATTATTCCAGAGGTGAATCGCAGGATCTGGCTTGAACTCCTTGACATCTGCAGATTCTAAATTAATTCTAATTAGAGCAGTCACAGCTTCATCTGTCAAACAATTTCGCCAATCTGTTTTGGTTATTTTCAGCAAGGAAAACCCTCTTTCACATTCTGAAGAATGTGCTGGGATTGTGAGTAGTAAATCAATTAATAGGAGAAAGTTTGGAGCAATATTGCTAAATGCAATGTTAATTTGCTCCCAATTGACCTCCTTCCCAATATTCTTACCACCATACCTAAAAATGTAAAATAAATTGAATTATAAGTATAATTAATAAAGTTTAGAATATGATTAATATTATAGACAAGTTCAATTCTCACCGTCCATAGATTCTTAATTTCAAATCCTCCCATTCAACTAAAGCCTCTCCAGTGAAATCTTCCACATCTGGATGAGCTGCGCTCAGAAGTGGATGGTAGTGCTCCAGTAGCTTGGCGACATCTGCATCACCATAATCTGTAGAAAGTAAAATATTTGAAAGAAATTTAGGTAATTCAACTGTACTCTAGCCTAAGCCTACTCCTGTCCATGTGAAGTTTTTATCTTACCTGCCCTCTCACACTGTTGTATTGGCCAGTTATATAAATTAAGAAAACCGATCCAGTTTAGATGGCCTGTGTCCCCAGATTCAGTGAATCTTGTTTCCATGGCTTCTTGGAGTTCGGTTATTAAACCAGTAAATTGACCAACTGTTGCATCTTCCTCCTGATCCACAATAATTTGAACATTGTGGAATTTGTTTGCTCTCAGTAAGTCAGCCAGTTTAGGACCTGGTCTGAAAGTAAAATAAATGATAAAGTAATTTCAATATTCAGGTATTATCCAGAATTGAAGATAAGATGAAATTAAACTTACTGTGTTTTGAGCTTGGCCAGTCCGTCAATTGTTGTTCGAATGACACCAAGGCAATCTCCAATGTTGCAATTTGATTTCTGGAGGAACAGTGACAAATTCTTCAAACGTGTGCATATGTCTGTTGCCATCGCTGCATTTTTGAGGAATGAAGCTTTTTGAAGCTGTCGCAGAAATCCTTTTGCTTTGGCAGATGCATCAGCTGAATGAGGATTAATCTGCAACTGTGAACAGAGATTGCATTGAATTTATTTAATTATTAGGTAATTTATGACAATAAATAACTGACAACTGACTCTACAATAACATTACATACCTCTCCAAAATGCTGCTCTAGGGATGGATACATCTTCCAGAAGTTGATCAATGCAGTGTATGTATGAGCTATCCATCTTGTTCCTCCAAGGCGAGTGGGGATTCCTGTTGTGCCTAAAGCCTGAGAACATTGCCTCAACATGCTACGATTCAATGAGCTCTTACGGTAAAAGTTGTAAATATTCTCCAGAAAACTGAAAACATTTAGTTGCGCTCGATTATTTTGTACGACTTGCTTGAAGGCAAGTTCAAGTCTGTGTGCCATACAATGAACAGATGTTATCAAGGGTTGGCTTCTTTTTAATCTTGCAGCAATCCCACTACGCCGGCCCATATTTACACTTGCGCCATCTGCTCCAAACCCGATCATTTTCTCATAGAGGTTCTCATCTGTAAACCCTCCATATTCTTTCAGAGTATTCTCAAGCAATTTTGTAAGATTTTCAGCGTTGGCGCGGGGGACATTCTTTAGCGCAAGGAATTTATTGGAGATCTTGCCTTTATCACTATACCTTACATACATGATCTCAGCCTCGCATATCGATGAATCCGTACTACCATCTGATAATATGCTATAGAATGGAACTTTCTTCAGGACTTCTACCATGGCCATGCGTTCTACCTCAGCGATGTGTAAGACAAAATTTCTACAAGCTTTGATATTTCGATAAGTTTCGCCAAGTGATATTCCATGCGTTGCTTCGTGGAGATCGAGGCTCCATATATAATCTTGGAAGGGTCGATTTTTCTTAGCGATGGAATGTGCTACTCGAAATAATATTCTCAATTTATTAAAGTTCTGTTCGTTCATCTACTGCAATGCTCTTTCAGCAGGATTAGTCCCTGGTGTTGCTGCCATGGCCTTCTCACGCTCTGCACATCTTTTGTGCCCTTGACTCTTGTGGTGTGTTTGTAATGATTTTACGTGGAAATTTGCGCACCCACCCTTCACGAACTTCGACTCCTTCTCGCAATAATTGGTGTTGGCTACACAAGTTTCGCAAAACATTTTATCATCTTTATTAACTGTCACCCATGGGAAGGATTTTTTCCATCTTTCATTAAACTTTCGACAGCGCTTCGCTTGTTCGTAATGTCGTTTCACTTCGGCGTTTCTTTTTGCTCGCCTTTCTTTTTCTGCCGATCGCTTCTCTTCTCCATCATCTATCACTATTTTCACAATCTCTTGTGGTGTTTCAACCGGAGTTATTTTCAAATATTTTAGCATTTTATGCGTTTATAAACTTAAACATGTGTTAAGCTACAGAGGGAGGTCGCAATCGCATATTTCTATAATTTACATATATTAAAACCCGTAGAGAATTGTGGGATGATTAACATAGCCATATATGGTGTGCTTGCCTGCGAGTTGGCTGTTGCAGGCTAATGGCGGATCGCTGGAGTTTTATAAACAAGATTCGATTCCTTGGTGACTTCGCTAATTTTTTATATAAATGGCAATGCGCGGAAAAATTCCTTTGGGGATTTGGAATGAACAAATATCTGGCAAAATTCTAGTGTTTGCTGTGAAATTTTCATGGTATCCCTTCGGGATACTGAACCTATGACACCTAGTATCCAAAAGTAAAATCTAGTATCCCGTGGATATCGGGATACCGCTAATTTCAAGCCCTTAAGCCGGACTGGTAGTTTGCAAGAAGCGTGCCGCAAATTAAACCAGCCGTGTGGATGCACTGTTGTTTTTGAACAAAAATAAAATGTAGTACTTGGACACTGTATTTATTATATCTATTATCTAGCATTTATAATCATGTTGTTTTGTTTTGTTTTGTTTGTAAATAATATAATATATACATGTATAAAGAAAACTGGAAAAATATATCTACTGTATCAGCTGCAAGTCTTCAATTCCTGGAGCAGGAAGTGCTAATTGCTACTCAATTTACGCAAACGATTAATCGATTATTAATCGATTGTTGAGGACGATTAATCGATTATGAATTGAGCCCAATGGGACCAGCTCTAATCACAACAACTTCAAGAACTTTTATTATTAAACAATATACTGAACAATTTGTGAAGAGTTACAGATAGTTTCCAAAATGTCTCCGTCATACAATGCGTCACCTTATAATAATTATGTAAAATAGTTAAATGTATAAAAAAACGAAAATATGTACTACGCGTCAACAACAACAATTATAAATGTGTTTAAAATTTGCTAAAATATTGTGGGTGTCCTTCGTATGTAGGACACCCGCAGTCCAGAAAGTGCGGGTGTCCGGACACCCGGACACCCGCTGCTTCCAGAGCCCCTGATTCTAATCCTGGGGCTTAAGTAGTTAAGTTGGGAGTGGGAGTTGTGACTTGCCAGCCCAAAACTTTCTTACAACTAAAATATTTTCTTGGAACGAGGATCCCAGGATCCACCACTATTTCCAGGTCTGCTTTTTTCTATCATTGCATTGAATTATTGCAGGAATAGAAAAACTAGATCAGGGCTCTTAACGAGCAGCATGCGGTAGGGTGTGCCCAAGCTTGAAGAAGCAAAGTGATTAATTGCCCACACAAAACATTAATTGCTTAGACAATAGAGGTAATTTTGGTAACTCATTTTGCAAAACCATCGTCATCGTTTGCATCCTTTGAGAGCTCCTCTGCTTTTAAAGAATGGTAAACTTCAAGATCTTCAGCCACTACAATAGAACCTTTCAGTTTTACGACCCCCTTCTTTACAATCACCTGCCGTTTGTAGTTAAAATGTACCTGGAATGAGCGACCACCTAATATGTTGACGTTTATTTTTAAATTCCTTTGAGAAAGTGGGTGGAGCAGTGATATCGAAATTCTGGCAATACATGTGTTTAATCCTAAACCACGACTGAAAAGTAGACTACCAAACATACCAGCTCCTTGATTTAACCCTGGTCTTGGACTTGGAGTGAATGTACTAGCTACTTCTTCCTCATCATTAACATCAAGTGTTTCATCATATGGTTGGTTTACAACACGCTTTGTCTACAACAAAGTAAGAATAATAAAGGCATATATAGTCAATAACGGTACATTCAACCAGCTTTTCCTGACAACTGTCTGTACAACAAATGAAACAGTCTGTGTCAATGTACCTCTGGAATCAGGGTAGAGTAAGTGTCAATGCAGGGTGCAAATTGAATAGCTTATGGCACAACTTAAAGTGCCTACCTCACATTTGGTGATTTTACATATATTCGTAATATTTGGGTCTTCCTGAGCAAAATCATGATATATCTTGTCAGCCGAAAATTTCATCTTTATGGACTTTTTTTAAAGTTATCGGATATGATGTCACAAGAGGCATTTTTGTGGCAAGTCACAAAAGAAAACTGGTTTGGAATGCCTCTTATGACATCATATCCGTTAACTTTGACAATGAAAAACTCCATGAAGATGAAATTTTTGGCTAACAATATATATTATAATTTGCTCAGGAAGACATTACGGATATATAAAAACCCCAAACGTGAGTTAGGTGCGTTGTTAGTGGTCCAACAGGCCCGACATATGTCGGAGCAATATTTTGTAAAAATACCTTCTCGACGCCCTTTCAAGAGGGGGAGGGTAAGTACTGTACTTTAACTTGCAAGGAATACAAGGATATAATGGATCCGTACAAACTATAACGCAAACCCCAAACTAACCCTAACCCTAAGTTTCTACTTAGTATGGTTTCAACACAGATCGCTATATCCTTATGCACTAGTGAATTGAAACTACGGACCCCCGACCCCAGGGACTATGCGGGGATTTTAACATTTTTACAGTGTTAAATATTGGTATTTTCCCCGCTACCGGTGGAATATTCGCTGTTAAAGTTCCCGCCCCTATGGCCCTGGTACTTTAAAATTTCCCAATGACTGAAGCAAATTGGGAAGGTTACGGAGTCGATTAATTGACCAATATTTAACACTGTAAAAATGTTAAAATCCCCGCATAGTCCCTGGGGTCGGTGGTCCGTAGTTTCAATTGACTAGTGCATTACAAGATGATGTATTTAGGTGGTAAATTATTTTCCCCACTGGGTAAGCAGAATGCGGGCTCTAGCAACAAGATTTAAAGTAAATTTGGTACTGTTTCCGGTCTGCATTTTCCAGTTTTGACACCGACCGTGGTTTTGAAAGGTAATAACATACAGGCAATAAGTTGGAGAAATATCTCCAAGAGATTGTCGGAAATGCAATTTTGAACCTCTAAAACTAAATATTTTCCTCAGGGCATAGACGTCCCTAGATGGTTTGCGGCTTTACCGCGAAAAGGTTCACTTCGCTGAGAATGAAGTAATGTCGAAATTAAATCGCCGAAATTGGGCAGGCAGTGTTTGGTGGTTGCATAGCAGCATAGCCATATTAACCTGGACTATTACGTCTATGCTGCAGACATGCAAATAATACTGTAATGTCGAGATACAAATAACACCAGATCTTTTGACGTCTTTAACTCAAACAGCCCTAGCTACTTCTTATAATATTTCAGTATACACATTCAGCAATTTTTAAACAAACATTGCTGGTTAACAATACACAAATAGTGTATCTATCATCTGTGTATGAGGTATCTAAGTATCTTCCAGCAAATATTACACAACTAGGTGAAATAATCACAAGAAAATAAACTAAGGAGCCATGCTAAAAGAAAATATGATCCACAGGCGAAACCATATATGGAAACGTCAAAATCGAGAATAAAATGCTTGAAACTTACTTTGTTTTTCTCGTTATCCGAGTCGTCATGGTCGGCCATGAATATTGAATTGTCAACGATCGCGTAGCGCAAAGCATCTGGGATATGTGAGTAAATATGGCGTACTGTTTCCGCCAAAAATCGAACTTCCCATTTTATACACAACTTTTCATTTGACATACAATTTTTTGCATTTCGCACACAACTTTTCAAATCTCACACTATATATTTCCTATTTGACTTACAACTTTGTCAATTTTATATACAACTCCGTTTGCAACACAACTTTTCATATTCGACATTCAAGTTCTCCTTCGACATCCAACCGCAATCCAGTAAAAAATGTATCGATCGCAGGCTCGCGTATATTAGTATTACACGTATTAGGGTTATTTTTGAGGTTTGAATCTTGTACTTAAACAGGTTTGCTAAACGAAACAACAATTTGCCTAACGAGGTGGATAATAATAACCAACCCCAAAACGACAAAGATCCTAACCCTAACCCCCCGCCTAACGAAAACTCGAAGGGGTTAGGATCTTTGTTGTTTTGGGGTTGGTTATTACTGTCCACCTTGTTAGACAACTTGTTGTTTCGTTTCGCAAACCTGTTTAATTACAGGAAACCTCAAAAATAACCCTAATACTGATAATACTACATTCGGCCCTTTCTCGATATATGAGCAACCGAAATGTAAAATTATTATAACATCAACCCAAGTCAGTTTTAGGGTTAGGATTAGCGATTATTTGAATTTCGGTTTGTTCATATAATTATTTTATATATCATTCGCTTTCGAGAAAGCGCCCAAAATCCCAACCTCACAAGCGAGCCTGCGATCGATACATTTTTTACTGGATTGCGGTTGGATGTCGAAGGAGAACTTGAATGTGGAATATGAAAAGTTGTGTTGCTAATGGAGTTGTATATAAAATTGACAAAGTTGTAAGTCAAATAGGAAATGTATAGTGTGAGATTTGAAAAGTTGAGTGTCAAATGCAAAAAATTGTATGTCAAATGAAAAGTTGTGTATAAAATGGGAAGTTCGATTTTGGCGGAAATGGTACGCCATAAGTAAACCCCTCCTCCCCAATCTCCTCCCCAAATACATTCTGAAATTTATAACATTTAATTATGTGCAAAAAAATGTTAAAACGAAATCCAGTCCACCATTGTTAAACAAAATGACTGGGGATGTGGAAAGAAAATGTGAGATAATTGCTAATATGTTATAGACATAGTTTGGAGCAATTATAGAATACCCGTCCACTTTTGAAACCGCATTTAAAGGCAGAAATAGAAACCAGGTTGCTGTCGAAGTTATATTGTATGTACTTGTTGTCTTGTTGATATTAGTTATCAAATTAAATGGGGTTTTAAAATAGAACGAAGCAATTCTATATGATGAACTTTCCGTATTGACGCTACTCTGGCTTTAAAAAGTTTTTTGAACGTAACTTTAAAAGTTACTGTCCATGACCCAACATTTCGACACTCCAATCTAGTGTCTTCATCAGGGGTGATTGTAAATAAAAGGTTTTAAATATATATATATATATATAGATATATATATGAAGGGAAAACATCGAGCATCATGCCTGGTTGATATTTGAATATAAAGAAAGGTAAACTTCTTCAGGCAAAATATTAAAAAGTTATATTTCCAAACATTTCGCCGGTGAAGAAGCCTTCACCGGCGAAACTGAAGAAGCCTTCACCGGCGAAACTGAAGAAGCCTTCACCGGCGAAACGTTTGGAAATATAACATTTTAATACTTTGCCTGAAGAAGTTTACCTGTCTTTATATTCATATATATTATATATATATATATATATATATATATATATATATATATATATATATTATAAGGATTTATTGTGAAGCAAAATTTCGAGTGTTGGAATATATACATTTTAAGACCAAACTGGGACCATGAGTTGCGAAAAATGCCAAGGCCTTCCGGCTGGAATTGAACCCGCGACCCTGCGATGCTAGTGCTGAGTGCTCTGACCTAGTCACGAGTTCTGTATATATAGTGGTGGTAATGCCGGGATAAGATTCGGGGTATATTACAAGTAATATTTGGCATCGATTCCATCGGGTTCAATTCCAGCCGGAAGGCCATGAAGTTGCATTTTTCCGCGCAACTGGTCCCGGTTTGGTCTTAAAATGTATATATATTCCAACACTCGAATTAATTTCCCTTCACCATAAATCCTTTCGAGTGTTTTAAGACCAAACCGGGACCAGTTGCGAAAAATGCAGCTTCAAGGCCTTCCGGCTGGAATTGAGTTACGGAAGCCGTTGCCGAGAGCCTAGTCACGAGTTCTGAATGTATAGTGGTGGTAATGCGGGATAAGATCAGTTCTGGGTATATTATAGGTAATATTTGGCATTTCACTCGATCAAACTACATGTTGAAAGGATTTATGGTGAAGGAAAATTTCGAGTGTTGGAATACATACATTTTAAGACCAAACCGGGACCAGTTGCGAAAAATGCAACTTCAAGACCTTATATATACCACCACTATATATACAACCACTATATATACAGAACTCGTGACTAGGCTCTCGGCAACGGCTTCCGTATAGCTCAGTGGTCAGAGCACTGCACTAGCATCGCAGGGTCGCGGGTTCAATTCCAGCCGGAAGGCCTTGAAGTTGCATTTTTCGCAACTGGTCCCGGTTTGGTCTTAAAATGTATGTATTCCAACACTCGAAATTTTCCTTCACCATAAATGCTTTCAACATGTAGTTTGATCGAGTGAAATGCCAAATATTACCTATATATATATATATATACATGCGTGTGTGTGCAATCCAAGTTGAAAGAATTAATACACAACAAGTACCAAATGTCAGTAAGGGATGCCGCCTCATGATTACGAACGGAACAATGGGTGTAACAAACAGAACAAAGACCGTGACGCACATGCAGAAGTGATTATCGTCATGGCGAACAGAACAAAGAGCACAAAAGTAATTAGCGTGACTCGCATGTATATATAGTCAACTCACGGTGGTTACTCACGGAATAATATTGAAGCGTGCAAATGCGTTCCAACCCTAATATATTAACAATTTAACTGCATAGTTCTTACCTTTACCCATTTCTTAATACTAGACGAGCTAGCTAAATCATATTACTGATATGTATTTTGACAGAAGTTTTAGGTTTTTTTTTATCTACATGCACCTTACTTGATTACGACCTAATCGAGACTGAGTCTTGTCTACGAGACTTTTACGAGTTAATCGAACCAAACAATTGTTTCCGCATTACATCGTACTATACTACTACGATTTAGTGTATGGAATAAACCCACGATGAACAAACTATACGAGGAGTTCGAATAACGATTAACCTATTTAAAATGTATTAATATATCGAAATATATAAACATGCATGAAGAAACGCCTTAATCGGCTATTTCACGACGCCGTTAACTTGTCTTATGTGTTAGACGTTGTTTTGCATATTTAAGTATTTTGCATTTTAAGGGTAACTCTAAAGTACTATATTGTTTTCTGTTCTATGTGTCCTCGTGCTATAGTATATAGGTGATAGAGAGAGTTAACAAAGTAATATAATTAAATATGTTTTTAATTTCAAATTGTATTGTTCATTTTCAGCCGGCTGATTAAAGTTTGACAGTTTAATCCCCTTAATCCGTTTAACGAGTTTTACTTTTGTTCTATAACACATGGAACATACGAACTGAGGTTAAATATGCAAAAAACACAACGTCTATATATATGACAACGGCGGCGTCGCAATTTTCCCTTTCATAAACGGTCGTTACAATAAGCCTCTGCGGAGGAGAGGGTCGTTAGCGGAGTGAAATCCTCGTGGTGGTGACATGTTCGTCGTGAAATTCAAAATATATAGTAAATATTTAGTATTTGGTATATACAGGAGAAGAGCGTTCATGCAGAAGAAATTATACATGGCAAACTGTCAATCCTGGACCAGTAAATTATATTTTGTGATCGATAGTCACAACGTATATGTATAGATACTTTCCAAAAGGCAAACGACGTTATTCGGGATTTCGAAATATCAATCGCAACAACGTATGCTGCGAGGTCAGTCAACTTATATTTGTGGACTGACAAAATATATTTGTCGACTGAAATTATCATATGCGCATTGCATATATGGACCACCGTAATATATAACCATAAAAAACATGTAGTTAAGCATTTCTGCATTTGCCATAGAATATATTTAATTCGTAAAGTCACGCGGCTTACTATAGTCATAGATGCTTTTCAATTAATAGGTGATAAAACGTGTTGTACTGCGTAGGCAGTGTAGAAATACAAATCAAATATAAAAAAAGGTGCCGAAATAGCGTGTAAGTAGTCTAACGTTTCGAGCGAAGGCCCTTCGTCAGAGAGTGAAACATAAAGTGAAATAATCACTCAGTTATTATTTCACTTTACGTTTCCGTCTCTGACTATAAGGGCCGCTCGAAACGTTAGACAACTTACACACTATTTCATAGACTTGCTCTAAATCTGCCTCTTGGTTGTTTCGGGTTTGTTTAAATTTGTTTTTTCAAAGAACTCGCCATATAGATGCTTGTTCGCTTTTTAGATAGCAATATTATGAAAGAACACGCGAGGAGCCGCGAAATAAAGTGTGCGCGTACCGTTTACGCACGAAAGGAAAATTGCGGCGACGTCGTGAAATAGCCCATTCAGGCGTTTCTGTTCATCAATTTCAATATATTAATACATTTTAAACAGGTTAATGGTTCTTTGAACTCCTTCTAGTTGAGTTTGTTCATCATGGGTTTATTCTATACACTAAATCCTATTATAGTACGATATAATGCGAGGAAATTTGTTCGGTTCGATCAACTCGCGGAAGTCTCGGAGACAACTGACTCAATGTTGATTCGAATATTCAAAGTTTGTAATCAAGTAAGAATTATCGCTGATAAAAAAACCTAATTAAAACTTGTCAAAAAACATATTAATATGATTTAGCTCGTCTAGTATTTAAAAGAAATGGGTAACTAGGGTTAAATCGTCGAAATGACATATAGGAGTAATAGGTTCGGATGCATTTGAACGCTTCAATATTAATTTCTTCCGTGAGTTTTGACCATGTGCGAGTCACGCTAATTACTTTTGTGCGTCACGTTCTTTGTTCTGTTTGTTACACCCATTGTTCCGTTCGTAATAATTAATGAGGCGGCATCCCTTTGGACGGTGGATGGGAGCGTGAGGTCTGTACAGTGAAATATCGGACCGCGGAGGTATTTCTCAGAGATATTTCATGCTACAGACCGAACAATGCACAGGCCCCGTTAAGCCCTATCATATATTATCTTAAAGAACCACTCTCGGCCATCTTTATGACTTTTCCAGTTAAGACAACCCACTGTCCCGTCCCGAGCTTTTGAGGTTGACGAGGATCGAGGAGAATGGCCATTAAAAGTCTAATTTGTCTTAATTTGTGTCTATCCCTGCATTACTCAGACTCAGGATATATTTGATCCAACGTGCAATAGGAGATGGCTGACTGGTCTGTGAGGTTTATGGTAATTAATAAGAACTTGATTTGGAGTCCGTGTAGATTTATTGCTAAGTTGGCACAACGCAGAACGGAAAGGTTTTCGTTTTCCTCATACTTTGCAATGAATATAGAAAATGTCTGTGGATGTCGTTGGAATTCAATCCATTCGGGAAGGTAGCGCATGAAAATATAATGTCAAATGTCTAATGAGTAGGGAGCAGGGGGGCAGGGGGACTTTAGCCCCCCCCCCCAATAATTTTCCAAACATGTGATTTTTATATAGCGATTTTTATATAGCCCTAATTATAATGTATAAAAATTCCTGTTGTTTGCTTGCAGTTTGCCGTGTTTGTTTGCATTTATTGGTATCCTCCCATGCATTGGTAGTCTCGCACTTTCCATGAAAGCGTTTGTAAGAAAAATAGCGATAGATAAGTATGGAAAATGCATTTTTTAAATAAACAATATAAAGCCCAGCAAATGACGCTCAAACAAGACATTTAAAAGGAATAAAATATATCTTAGGAAATGTAAGCAAACAGATTTTATTCCTTTCAAAATAGCTTGTTTAGAGACGTTTGCTGGGATTTTTTACTGTTTTTGTAAGAATTTGTAAGAAACGTTTTAAACCGCAACTAGTACATTCGATTGCATTTCGGGGCCTCTGACAGGCTTCAGATTTCAAAATTTCTCGGGGGAACATACCCCCGATCCCCTCTAGAAGGCACACGCCTTCGGCGTTCGCTAGCCCCTCCCAATCCAAAAATTGGGAAGTGAATCAATAAGTGTGTTTGATACACTAGCTATATGCCAGCTATGACCAGGCGGAGTTATAAATTGATTTGTGCCTGGCCTCCAACCTGTCATAATGAGTTTATAGTAGCGTCTTCACAAATACGGATTCTTTATTACCCTTAATAAACACTCACTTCTCCTTGAGGTTTGAGAAGCAACTACAGGGTCGATGTTAGAAGTATTGGAAGCGAATTAAAAGGCTGGTGACGGTGTACTATTAAGATTTGCTTCCCGTTTCTCCCTCAACGTCGCCAATGTACGCATAATCAGCTCGCAAGCGAGGGTGATAATCTCGCCGCGGCAAGTTGGGATCCATTTCTCACGACAGGTTTGTATATATATTTATATATAGAGATATAACGTTCAAAATCTTATCGACAGAGACTACAAATACAAATACGCGTTCTGGGGGGTAGGGGTATATAAAAGGCGCGAGCGAGGGGATTATTGCGGATTCCTATTTCTAGTTAGACAAATACTATAGCTAGGAGTTCCTTTTCCGATTTGGATATACCGTAATTTCTCTATTAAGCCCTCCCCCCCTCTCTTTTAAGCTTCCCCGCTCTAATACGTCCCCCCCTTTTGGAAGCAGAAAATAATTAAGCCCCCCTCTCTTTTAAGCCCCCCTCCCCCCCCTGGGCTTAAGTAGTGGTGACCACTTAAGTAACGTCACCGTGTACCTTGTTTAAAATACTATGTTGGCATATAAAAGAGAATCAAACATGCAAACAGACTTTTTGTATATATTTGAAAGCCCCCACCCCTCTCTCCAATAAGCCCACAATTCATTAAGCCCCCCCCCCCAATGATGCTTGGAAAAAAGCCCCCGGGGGGCTTAATAGAGAAATTACGGTAATGTTCTTCGCCCGACGTAACGTAACACTGAGGTTGCGGAGTGGTTGCGGTGGATTATATATATTAGCGGTGAGGTTGCGGCCGACACATCTAACTACGGTTGACCAAACACTTCGGATTCCGACCTTATCCGACCACAAATGGCAGCGAAGAAAACACGACGTGGACGTGACTTTATATTTGAATTTTCAGTTTAAAACAAAGGAAATGAATAATTTTTAATCCCTGGAGTATTTTTAAGTATCGTAGGGGCAGATTATTATGAGCCGCAAGCCGCAAAATCACGAAAATCTTTCCTGTATACCCAAAAAGATCATTTAAGCTCTTCATACAGCAGAACTGGCTTAGTTTGGCTGTAAAATTAATTTAAATGATCTTTTTGGGTTACAGGAAAGACTTTCGTGATGCAACTCAGCCGCGCGGGCTAGCCCACACCGGGATGTCCGGGATGCGTGAAAATGTTGATAATAATTGATAATAATTTCTCAATGAAACAAAAAATAATTTTATTCGCATAAAAAGCATCCCAACGAATGTTTTTTTCATTTTGTCACTTTTTTGATATTTTACCGGGTTCAGACGACGTTTTAAAGTCAATTCACTTCATCCCGGTATACCGGCGGTGTACCGGGATGTTGCATTTATATGGAAAAAACCTGTCCCGATGTACCAGGATCTCGGTTGCTTCAACCGGGATCCCGGTCAAGCGGGATGTCCTGGTCTCCATATAAACGTAACTGCGAAAATAACAGCAAATTATGTACAAGCCATGATCCCGGTATACCGGGATCATATAAACAGGCCCTATAAGGCCATTTGCACGCTTTCACACGATCGCTGATTTAACATGGAAAGTCGATCACGGCTGCATTTACCCACTTCTACTAACTGTGATTTACCAAATAACGTTGAACAATATTTTTGCCAAATAACTATATAACTGGTATTGCTTAGAAGCGTTTAAGACGAATTATGCGCCTGCATATGTTTTAATGCCGTAATATTTATTGGCCGAACTGGTTTCGCCGTCACTGGCCGGTAACGCCGGTTTCTTTCCAAACAGACATATATATACGAACAAGCGTATTATTATTATTATTTATCAGCGGTCGTGTTCAGTGGCCGGTTGGTTTCAAAGTCCGTACCGTAATATTTGATGAAACATTGCTACAGTGTGATGCTTCTTTAGTTTCGTGTACTGTGAGATTAAGCCAGTCTGGTGTAATATTTATTTGACTAATCTACCATACATACTACATAACAGACTAAAACAATAACTTGTAAGTTTTGTCCCACGTGATCTACAATTGTTTCATGGGACTCTATCTAGTAAGGTCGGCAAAAATGGCCCTGGGATCGGCACAGTTGGTAAATGACTAGTACCTCAATGCTTTAATTCATTCCTTTCCAAGCTGCAGGTTTGTAATTTTCGTAATCTGTACTCCACAAGAGGAAAGTGAAATAATTTGTTCCCTGACGTATTGAGATAGCTTCTCATTGTTGATTTGTTTGTTTAAAAATGAATTTGCGAAGGAAAACGCCACGTGCATGTAATACTGACGCCTTGCGGCGCTTATAAATATAAGCACCCTGATGCGAACATAACCCTTTCGGCCTAAGTTTTAACCGTAATACTATTACCCTCACCCTAATCGTAACCTCTAATCCTAAACCTAATCCTAAATTTAGATTATTGTAAGCGTTTTCTGTAGGCTGTAGCCTCCCCAACCGCCCGGGAGATTTAAGCACACCAACCTCGCTAATTTCAGAGTTTTCGATTTCTATTTTAACACTGCCTACACAGCACAACACTTTTCATATTACATGTTGGACTGGACACATGGCGTAGACTGGTCAGCCTGACTGGACTTGTGTCACGTAAAAAATGTATTCAGATCAACGCTAGCTTATAGGGCTGTTTACTGTTTATCATGTTACTAGCACGCCGGCCGTATCATTGGCCGTACGTCATGTTGAGTGTCTGATTATTCGTATTGAACTAAATCTCACCATTGATATGTCTCCTGAATGCCCAAACGGAAGTCAGTCAAGAATTACGACTGATACCGGTACCCAAACGTCTTTACGAACATGTAAAACTCGAAATGAATAGATTTTTGAAAGAACACGAAATATATATTTCGCGTGAGAAGTTACGGTAAATGTAATGAGTATATTTCGTCAATAATTCAAGATCTACGTCATTCTAGACAACCCGTGAATGTTTTTGTTTTGTGTTAATACTGCCCACGTAATGGGTGCCACCAGGCAATTAGCACTTCTATATTTAATGGCCACTCTGATTGGTCGAACGTGACATAAATTACTATTTATGTGCGTCAGGCGTCCAAGCATTTTGTTGCCCTTTTGAGAGAATTCGTCATACGCCCTCGGTAACTCATCAGAGAAGAAGCGTGGAGAATCTTCGAATCTCAGAGCGTCGACAAACTAAAACTGAAACCATCGTCTTCCACGTTAGTTGATCCACTGACGAGTCACTGGCAGTTCTATACACATAGTTAAATTCAACGAAATTTCATTGGGATTAAAATTGAATAAAGATGATGATGACGATGAGAGAAGAAGTCCATAACGCGTGCGAGTTCGTGTGTTCTAATCTTCGTTCGAACAGTTACACATCAGTCACGGAAAAACAAATACTGTCGTTCAGAACGGTGTTAGAGGAGCTGATTGTCGATAAATTTACGAATCATTGGTATCCCGATAAACCATTGCGGGGCAACGGCTTTCGCTGTATCAACATAGACAAAGATAGCCGTATTGTCGATCCGATGTTAGTGAAAGCCGCCGAAGTGAATAATATCTCAAGTGGTTTACTGCTGTCGACATTTCGTTCTGGTTTAGCCTTATGGATAGACCCTGGTGATGTGTCGTACCGAACAGGGCGAAGCTTGGCCATTATCCAACTGTACAAGAGCGAAGTCAAGTCGAACAAGAAAGCGGAAGAGTCGACGAGGAGAGAGGTACCTGTCTTTGAAACTAAGACAACGCAATCCCGTGGTTTCCTTAATGGTTTCAACCTGTCGAGCGACGAGAGCATCTTCGCTTCCTACCCTGAAGTTACGGCGAAGAAGCTGAAGGAAATCTTTCAACAACAGCAGCAGCTTGATCGTTTTCACTGGTCGAACGCGAACTACATTCCGAAAAGGTTAACGGAAGTTTACTAGGGTTACTACACATTATTCATTGTCGATATTCATTCCTTCTCGTAAAATAATACGTTGTACAATATAATTCTCATGCCATTTTTAGACGGTTTACAAATGCACCAATATTTTCATGTACATAGTGCAGTCGCGACGCCATCACCTGTATACTTTGTATGTAATAGTTTATATTTTGACTCAGCTGCGCTTAGGGTTGTACAGTGAAAAAATCAAATTTTTAAACTGAAACTTTGAGATATACTTATTTTTACAATTTAAAGATAGAAGATATTTATGTTTAGGAAAAGCATTAAACCAATTCAATTAAACTTCTTTCGTTTCGTATTTTGTCACCTCTATATATATACTAGGCATTCAAGCCCCCAGGGTTTATTTTGGGAAACCCCCTTCGTATTATATTTTAAAAATCTGCTTTGTTGGCAATAATTTGTCGAATACATGGCAATGGAATTGTCGAAAAGGCCAGCCAGAAGAGTGTATGTTTTTTTTGAGAGTGTATAGGATTTCTAAATAAATGAACAGTAATATGATAATCGGGAGTTGGCTTGGACCGAGACCGACCCGACATCTTACGGAGTAGGATGATCTGAGGAAACCTGCTGAGGATCAGTTAGCGCAGTTTCCTCGCAGATGAGACCAGCTGTACGTACATTTTACCACAATTATTTGCGAACCTGAATGATTCGGCCAGCTAAATGTTCAATTTACATGCATGTCAACATGAATTTAGTAGGTAACATCTTCCTTTCTAGCAATTTATGTATCCTAATAGCTGTCTAATTAATTAATTTAAACTGAAACGTAACTTTGAGATACTTATTTTTACAATTTAAAGATAGAAGATATTTATGTTTAGGAAAAGCATTAAACCAATTCAATTAAACTTCTTTCGTTTCGTATTTTGTCACCTCTATATATACTAGGCATTCAAGCCCCCAGGGTTTATTTTGGGAAACCCCCTTCGTATTATATTTTAAAAATCTGCTTTGTTGGCAATAATTTGTCGAATGCATGGCAATGGCATTGTCGAAAAGGCAAGCCAGAAGAGACGTGTATGTTTTTTGAGAGTAGGATTTCTAAATAAATGAACAGTAATGCTAATCGGGAGTTGGCTAGGACCCTAGGTATCGAAATTGCAACGGAAATGATTTTAGATTTTTCGTTACCTTGATAGTGCGTTATCAAATTACGGATCGACAAGCGCGCTGTACGTACATTTTACCACGATTATTTGCGAACTTACCTGAATGATTCTGCCAGCTAAACATGTTCAATTTATGCAATTTGTCGAAAAGGAAGGGCAGAAGAGTGCATGTTTTTTGAGAGTGTAGGATTTCTAAGCGAATGAACAGTAATGCTAATCAGGAGTTGGCTAGGCATCGAAATTTGCAAACGCAATGAAGGACAGAGACCAACCCGACATCTTAAGGATCAGTCAGCGCGGTTTCCTCGCAGATGAGACCAGCTGTACGTACATTTCACTACAATTATTTGCGCGAACCTGCATGGATGATTCTGCCAGCTAAATGTTCAATTTACATGCATGTCAACATGAATTTAATAGGTAACATCTTCCTTTCTAGCAATTTTTGTATCCTAATAGCTGTCTAATTAATTAATTTAAACTGAAACGTAACTTTGAGATACTTATTTTTACAATTTAAAGATAGAAGATATTTTAGGAAAAGCAAACCAATTGACGGTACCGAAAAAGATGGCGGCTGTACATTTTACCACAATGCTTTGCGACCTTACATCGCCTGTAATAACAGCTAAATATTGTTTACCTTGTAAACATGAATTAAACAACACGTAAAACCTTCTTTTCTAACAAAATGAATCTTTTTGAAACTATATCTTAATTCTGCTATTTCTACGAGATTCAATGTTTACTGCGCGCAAGCTAGCTAGGAATTATGGTTAAATGTACCCGTCGCCATCTTTTTCGCGGTACCGTCAATTCAGTTAAAGTGCATATATCACGAACACCATTTTTTTTCTAAAAATCAACCGTAATGAGACGATTCGAATGATATATAATCATACTTGCACCAAATAAAAAATTTCAGAGATATTTTGCATCAAACAGCCGAAAAATAAATATGGCCGGGAAAAAAAAGTCTGAGTTCTAATAAGGCTTGTGACGTCAAATCGGGAACGGAAGTGTTTTTGACTGGTGTTATTTTACTTGTTTTTATCGAAGCAAGTGTTCACAAGTGTAGAAAAATGCCTTCGCGATGCGTTGTATTCGGGTGTTCAAACACTCCAGACCTTGAAGAAGTATAGCACTACACAGGTTACCTTATGCTGACGATCTTAGACCAGTAGCAGTAGAAAGACGCCGGCATTGGATAAAGTTTGTGAAGCGCAAACGCGTAAAGTGGGAGCCTTCTAACAGCAGTTGCGTGTGTTCGAAGCAGGACATGAAAAAACTATCCCGTGGCTTAAAAAATACGATATAGGCGTAATTGCGTATCCATCCGTATGCGATGAGGAAGATGAAGAACTTTCGGGCAGAGCGATACGACGCAAGGTGAGAAAATATCATGCATATTAAACCACTATTATTACTTTACTGCGTAAAAATTGACTATGTAATTAAACATACATCCACTGAAAGCAGCCTGGTGTATATAATTTATAACATTGTTACAGTATATGTTCTTTTAATTTTAGAATCTACTCTATATGAAAAAGTAAAGAAGACTTTGACTAACAAAAGATTAGTGAATGGAATCAAGAAGGCATCTCCCTTGAACCAAACAAGCAGCCTTGAGGGATTTCATTCCGTTTTAAATAATTTTTCCCCAAAGATGCTTGCTTACTCATACACTCATTGGAATGTATGTCAGGTAATGAATTATAGATCTTTTCTTGAATTTGTTCACTACAGTGTTATTGTGTTATGATATTGTGTCATGCTGTCTGTACGTAATGATAAAATAATTTGCAACAAATAAAGAAATATGTTTTGTGATTCATATATTTTTCAGACATACATGTATACTAGCTGTTATACATTTTAATGACAATATTAACCGAGGTCAAAAAAATTCATTGGATGGCTCAGAACAGGTGTCTGTGATTTATCCCAAATTTGAGAATGGGGAAGCCACTGTCAGAAGTGTGAAAGTTAAACTAAATTTTGGTAAGTAAAAATAGTCTCATTAACAAATATTATTTTACGCATTAAAATCATTTTGATTGCCAAAAAAGAGTATTAATAGGGTTGTAAATGACCTCTGCATCAACAATATTTACAAATATGCCTAATATTTGAAAAAAACAACACTTATCAAGGGAATTCTTATGAATTGATACGTGTAAAATCATTATGTATTATAACATTTGATAATTGTAGTGTTTTATTTGTTGTATTTGGTATTTTATTGATTTTAAGGTTACATTCAAGACATTTATTTGACATTCCTTGATGCTCAGAAGAAAAACCTTCTGGAAAATGAGGCCAAAATATTAAAAGAGATGACACCTGACACCATGTTAACCAAACAACCAAAGGATGAAGCAATTAAAAAAAGAAAAGAAAGAAAACTCATGGTTGTGGAAGAGGTTCCCCAACAACACCTGGTAAAGTTTCTAATAGTTTCTATTTCAAAATCAGTTAATTTCTTTTAATAATATCACCCCCCAAAAAGTAGTCCCAAGCAAAACTACTTAAATTACATTAAAAAGATAAGTTAACAAATGTAATGCCAAGTGACAAGTTTGGTAATTACTGAAATATTTTAACAGACTTCAATCTTTTTGTCATTTTAAAGTATCTCAAGTTCAAGACAATGACATACCACAAAGAACAAAAGCAAAGCCTCACTGTACAGTGTGTCACAATCCAATGAAGGGGCACAAATATATACTAAATTGTCCAAGGAACAACAAAAACAACTAATTGAATGTAATATTTAACCAATGTTATTTAATAGATAATTAGAGGCCAGTTCAGTGTTATTAAATACATTGCAGTCAGTTATTTGTAGCCCGAAGCTGAATGCAATATATTTAATGTCGTCTGGCCGAAGTGATTATCTGTTATAATTACTAACCCATGTCAAATCCCATAGTTCACTACTTCACTTTCTGCATTATATCACGATTTCATCCACCATTCTCTGACACCTATTTAATAGATAATTTGACTGAGGCCAACAGCATTATTAAATGTATTGCAGTAAGCAATAAACCGTCCCCATTTTCCTGAGATATTTTGAATAATAACCGCCATTGGACTAAAATCGTTGATATAATGCAGACAGAGAACAATGGGATTTGATATGGGTTAGTAATCATATATAATTATTCTGTTTATTCATCATCTTCAAAACCTTTAAACTCATCCCCATTTGTTATGAACGTTGTTCGAATTGCATAATAGACACATGCTGGCAATGGAATTCTCACTTTACCCAAAGTTCCATAAACAAGTTGTGTAAACTCTCTGTATGCTATTGATCTTAAGAACCTAAAAACGTTTGTAAGTTTGTGTTACAGAACTATTATTAAATATTAAAGTGCAAGCAAGGGACCAACATGGTTTCTCAAAGTTCAGGAATCAGGATTTGAGTGAAAAACATTGATTCAATACTTTATAATAATAAATTATCTTTCTACTTACGCCTCCTCTGAACCACTTTGGCGATATCTTCGACGATCTTTCGTCTTGTATTTCGAGGCTGATGGTCTTAACGACCATTTTTCTAAACGATTTACACAAAATTCTGGATGATGTGTTATACACGAAGGAGGAGTTTCGACATCTTGGAGAACTTCGTCAGATTGCAATGCTTCAATGCATTTTTCAATGTCTTGACAGCACTGAGCTTCGTATACGTTCTGTAGCATACTTGCAGCATACTTAGGTTACAATTTTTACATTTACACCTAAAATAAAACAGGAAATAACACAATCATTTACATGACAGGTCAGAATATATAAGAGGTGAAGGTGTAGAATTGTACAGAGAATCGGCTGAAACACGAAAAAACTTACCAAAGTGTTAAAGAAAGAAACTTTCCCGTCTAACCTTTCCTGGAGTGCATCAACACGAATAGCCTCAAGCTCTTGTTTGTTTTTATAATTTTGAACCCATGCTTCGTCGGCAATAGGCTCTTCATCATAAGGCACGACAGCAGAGTTTTCCCCACGTGTGTTGTCTGAAGGTGAGTCTTCTTCTTCGATTTCTTGCTCGTAATCGTACATTTGGCTCACGTCCGAATTCTCAGATGTTGAACTATCGTCTGAATCGGATCCAGAAGTAGACATTGCCCCAAAACACAGAATTTTGCACAGCCTTTCTCAAAGGAAAACAATAAGAATTTGTGCGACAAAATTACTTCCGTTCCCGATTTGACGTCACAAGCTTTATTCGAACTCAGACTCTTTTTTCCCGGCCATATATTCAAAAACAGTATTTTTGGCATGTTCGGTGCAAAATATCCCTGAAATTTTTTATTTGGTGCAAGTATGATTATATATCATTCGAATCGTCTCATTACGATTGATTTTTAGAAAAAAAATGGTGTTCGTGATATGACACTCCGGCCCAAATACAAATGCAGTTCATATGAAAGATCTTACTGACTTTAGTTTATTTCCAAAGTTTCAGCATTCCTATCAATTTAGTTGAGAAGATATTGCTAGTTGAAGTTGAAAATTTGTGGATTTTGACGCCATATTGGTTTTGAAAATATGACGTCATTGAGTGATTCTTTATCGTCAGTGGAGTTGTTTTGATGGCGATCACATAGTGATAGTTATTGTGAATGGTCTTTGGACGAAAATTAGTCGAAATAAACTATTTAGTTCATCATGCAGGAAAGTAGAGGAGCTTCTTAGGCATAATACGAGATCACGTCACTCAGTGACGTCTATTTGAGAAACAAAATGGCGTCGAAATTGGACAAACTCTCCAACTTCAACTAGCCACATCTTCTTAACTAAATTGATAGGAATGCTGAAACTTTGGACATAATCTAAAGTCAGTAAGATCTTTCATATGAACTACATTTGTATTTGGGCCGGAGTGTCCCTTTAAACGTATTTCATTTCGTGTTTTGTCATCCTCTATAGTACCCCAGGTTTATTTTGGGAAACCCCCTTCGTATTGTTAAATTTAAAAAATCTGCTTTGTTGTCAATAATTTGTCGAAAGGCACGCAAGCCATGAATAGTGCATGTATTCTTGAGAGTACTGTAGGATGAGGATCGTACGTCTGCTTGATCGAACTTGCAACCGAGACAACTATGCCGAGACCGACCTGACATCTTGCCGAAGTGTCAGCGCGGTTTCCTCGCAGCCTCATATTGCATGTCAACATGAATTAATTATTAGTAGGTAACATCTTCCTTTCAGTATTCTAGCCAAATTTTTGTATCCTAATAGCTGTCTAAAACTGAAACTTTTAGATATACTTATATTTACAATTTAAAGATAGAAGATATTTATGTTTAGGAAAAGCGTTATTTAAACCAATGCAATTAAACTTCTTTCGTTTTCGTGCATGTTTTGTCGCCTCCATACTAGGCATTCAATCCCGCAGGGTTTATTTTGGGAAACCCCCTTCGTATTGTCAAATTTAAAAAATCTGCTTTGTTGGCAATACTGAGTTGTCGAATGGCATTGTATTCCAGTCAATCTACCTGAAATAAAGGTTCAACTTCAAACAAATTAATTGCATCAAAAATGGTTTTAGCTTTCTCAGTACCTATACATACATGCATTCAGAAATCACATAATTTTTCCTAAGCCCAAGTTGAATTATTCGCTCGAGAAAAGTGGAAAATGCCACAAAATTCTGTTTTTTTAGCTGGTTCATTGCAATTTCACTTGTTTTGAGAGTGTAGGATTCCTAAACAAATTAACTGTAATGCTAAAATCGAGGGTACGTTGCCTACTCATCGAACTTGCAACCGCAATGAAAGCCGACATCTTGCGGAAGTGGTTAGTCGATAGTCATAGTGTTATGCAGGGCTTAGTTAGGGTTAGGGTTAAGATTGGGGTTTATTAGGGTTAGGATTGGCTTCATAAGCTGGTTCCTGATTGGCTGTGGTTAGAACAACCAATTAGATTAGATCTTCCGAGATGTGCTACAACACCTAACGCGCTGAGGATCAGTCAGCGACTCAGCGTGGTTTCCTCGCGCAACTATTTTACTACGTACATTGCGAACCTGATCAGAATGATTCTGCCAGCTAAATGTTGTTTTGTATGTCAACATTAATTTTGTAGGTAACATCTTCTTCTAGCAATTGTTGTATCCGAATAGCTTTCTAATTAATTAATTTAAACTGAAATTTTGATTTAAATTTTACAATTTAAAGAAAGAAGATATTTATGTTTAGGAAAAGCATGCATAAAACCAATTCAATTCAATTTATTTCGTTTCCTGTTTTGTCAACTCTATAGTAGGCATTCGACCCCCCCCCCAGGCTATTTTGGGAACCCCCTTCGTATTGTCAAATTTAAAAAATCTGCTTTGTTGGCAATAATTTGTCGAATGGCCAGAAGAGGGCATGTTTGGATGAGGGGTACGTTGGTTATAGGCATCGAACTTGCAACCGCAATGAAGGACAGAGCAATGAAGAACGACCCGACATCTTGCGCGCCGAATTGTCGGATGAAGCTTTTTGTTGATTGGCCTAGGGGTTAGTGTTATGCTTAGGGTAATTGGGGTGGTTAGGGTTAGTTGAGGTTAGGGTTAAGATTTGGGTTTATTAGGGTTAGTCATTGGTTTTTTTGACTGTTCTATTGTTTTATTGTTTTAATCAGCCAATTACAAAACTTGATATTAGTATAAAACGGGGCGACTCTTTACCAAATAAAGATTACAAATTGACAATGTAAATGAGTACGTCAACATATGACAATACATTACGTCTCTCATTTTCTTTACTGTGTTGAATTTTATGGCAATTTCAGACTGAGGTTTTTGTTTTTGCTGAACTTCGCCATCTGCATTCTCCTCAAGCTTGTGACTGAGGTATATATTATTACGGCCCTGAATATAAAGTTATTATTTCATGATCAACCTGCAGTTCGCCCCACATACTCAGCTACTTGTGACAAAATACCTGCCTCGTACCCAGGCTACGTGCCTCGGCCGGCAATGGCGCACAGCCTGGGTACAAGCGAGGACGTTTCGACACGCTCCTCTAATATCACAGCCTGAATAATGTAAATCTGATATTTCTGAAGATGTGTTCGCGTTTTTATATATAAAAACGCGAACACATCTTCAGAAATATCAGATTTGTATATATAAAAACGCGAACACATCTTCAGAAATATCAGATTTGGTATACCACATCTTCTTGACAGAAATCACGTCGTCATCACCTTGAGAGGGTATAGGGACTGCTCATTATTTATTGTACAGGGGGAGCCTGAGGAGAAACACTGGGAGGTAATATTTTTTTAATGCGGACTTTACGACTATTCTAATTGTGTTAAAGTGGCTATGAAACGAAAATTAAGTTTGTTTTATTTGAAAGAACTTTTAAAATAATGAAGAATATTAATTTATAGCTCTCTCATATTTCACTTCGTAATTAATTCTCGAGATATTTAGACTTATGTGATATTCAAATGAGATAACCTATGACGTCAAAGCGTTTGCAATACATTTTAACATATTGGAAAATCGTGTATATCTAGCTTTAAAGGGACACTCCGGCCCAAATACAAATGTAGTTCATATGAAAGATCTTACTGACTTTAGATTATGTCCAAAGTTTCAGCATTCCTATCAATTTAGTTAAGAAGATGTGGCTAGTTGAAGTTGGAGAGTTTGTCCAATTTCGACGCCATTTTGTTTCTCAAATATGACGTCACTGAGTGACGTGATCTCGTATTATGCCTTAGAAGCTCCTCTACTTTCCTGCATGATGAACCAAATAGTTTATTTCGACTAATTTTCGTCCAAAGACCATTCACAATAACTATCACTATGTGATCGCCATCAAAACAACTCCACTGACGATAAAGAATCACTCAATGACGTCATATTTTCAAAACCAATATGGCGTCAAAAGCCACAAATTTTCAACTTCAACTAGCAATATCTTCTCAACTAAATTGATAGGAATGCTGAAACTTTGGAAATAAACTAAAGTCAGTAAGATCTTTCATATGAACTGCATTTGTATTTGGGCCGGAGTGTCCCTTTAAGATTATTAACGAAATCACTTGAAAATTTGCATGTGAATACAGACAACTAAACTGGAGAACATCGTTCAAGTTTTATGGTCGTCATGGTAACAAATTAGTTTTCAGACATCTTGATTTCTAAAATAAAATTATTTGTTTTCTCTTCCATCCCAAACATTTGCGGGTTGGTACTGGTTTAGCAGATTTTCACGGACTTAACCAATTCTAAACTGAAGTTTAACTAGCTATGTCAGAAAACAAAGATTTTTGACAAAGAGACTTAGAGGTCTGGGAATTATATTATTATTATTAATGCAACATTGAAACTTGAACGATGTTCTTCAGTTTAGTGGTTTGTATCCACATGCAAAGTTTCAAGTGATTTCGTTTAATAATCTTAAAGATATACACGATTTTCAAATATGTTAAAATTATTGCAAACCCTTTGACGTCATAGGTTATCTCATTTGAATATCACATAAGTCTAAATATCTCAAGAACAAGTGAAATATGAAAGAGCTGTAAATTAATATTCTTCATTATTTTAAAAGTTCTTTCAAACAAAACAAACTTAATTTTCGTTTCATAGGCACTTTAAAACCCCCATCATGCTCTTAAACACAAGAATTGCGTCTTATTGTATTTTTAATAACACATGCTTGTCTTTGTTCATTTGAAGAGTTGACGAAAGAAGGATATTGCACTCTCCCCAGAATGCTTTTCCCTATGCATATTACACGTATCTAGTGTTACCTCATTACGTGTATTTGAATTTTGACAATATATGTATAATACGCATAAGAAAAAGCATTCTGAAGAATTTGATATCCTCCTATAAAGTTCAGTTTGAGTTGACGTTCATGTTAGTTTATGTGAACTTTTGGCTGACGTTAATTCATATAAGTATCCCGAATTCAAAGCATAGTCCTAGCCCAACCTTACCCTAATTCTAGACATAATACTAATCCTTAAACCAGGTGCGCCAACAATCAGTCATCCACGTGTCAGCGGTACATTAAATTTCTGTTGATCTGTTCATTTCTTAGAGGACAAAAACATTGTTTCTTTCTTTTTCATAACCAAAATGTGGTTAATACGTCAAAGTACATCCGGAGGTTAGGAAGACATTTAAGGCGGGGATTGGGGTTAGAATAGAAAACTCATTAAGCGGGAGGTTTTTGGGATTAGCAGTTCTATGATGATTGATCAATCAATCAATCAATCAACTTTATTTAGTGAGGGTAACACTTGACAGTTACAACTGATAAACTCGTGGCCATTGATGACCTATGATCATGCACGGCGGAGACGGGGGGGCTGGGGGGGCTTTAGCCCCCCCACTTTTCTCTGGAATATCTAAATAGAGGTTTTTCCATACGGTTTCCCCTTTCTTCGCCACTTCTAGCCCCCCCACTTCAAAACACGCTCCGCCGCCCCTGATGATATACATCTTATGATGTAAAACATAAAACTGCTAATGCCAAAACAACTTAGATCCTAACCCTAACCGCCCCCCCCCCCCCCCCCCGCCTTTCCAACCCTAACCCCAGTCTGTATTTTGACATATTAACCGGAAAAAAAGAGAAAGAAACGATGTCTTAAACATGGCCGTTGAAAACGACCGGAAATTTAATATACCGCTGACAGCTGGATGACTGATTGTTGGCGCACCTTGTTTAGGTCGATGACATCTAGTTACTGCATCGTCGAACATTCGGAAATGCTCGGGAAACTTCAAAACAAAGATGTATAATATCAAGTTTTTACGTGTGACGTGTGTTAAATTGTTGATTCTGTGACCATTACTAGTTAGTAAACACTAGTAGAAGAACTGAAGACGAGCAGTACGCTCTTTAAAAAGACGAAATTGAACTGAGGAAGCGTTCTACAGTTTAAACATGCGACAACTGCGTGGGAAACCGGCCAAAGAATCAAAGAAGGACAAACGCGAAAGGAGGAAACAAAACACCCAAGGTCAAGAATACGGAATCAAATATGTCTTCCCAGTGTTATTGGTCGCCTTTGGAATTTTAACTGCTTGTATTTACAGCGCCACTCACTAAGGAAGAACACTGAAATATTTGAACAATCGTCAGACTTTGGATATTAAGTACAGTATTCTGGTGGTACGTCTTGTAGTCTGTAGTGTTGTAGTAGAAATCATAGCCATCATCGTTTAATTCATCTGAACAATCTTAACACTATTTTATACTATCTTACTCAAGTGTGAAATAACTTACAGTAGTTATCGAACATTGGTGGTTTTTATTGGTCCAGCTCTAGAAAACGAATTGCGAGATTGAAAGATCTTACAGTGAAATGTGAATGAGCAGATTTAAGAAGAAAGGATTGGAATTTTTAGTAAATGTTTATTGGCTTATAATCCAAAGATTAGTGAAAATTTTGTAGTTAAATTTACAAAGACTGGCGAAGATATGAAAACAAATATATGGCAAAGATGTGAAAAATTTATGAAAATCAAAATATGAAAATGAACAGCTGTTTAAATTTAAATACAACTGGGCCCTGGTTGTTGTGGCAAGTCCATTAGCAGGTTGCTTGCAGGTTGTCACAAGGAGTGGTAATATATTCTTATGCATGGTTCAATTCTTGCTGTTACCACCGCACCCCCGGGATTTGCAAATTTTCTATTACTTAACTGCACTTTCCCTGCCCCCGGGCAAGTAAAAAAACACAATTCCCCACCCCGGGGACAAAATTGACAAAAACTAAAAAAGTTTTTATATACATGTACCACTTTCACAAGTTGTAAAGATCGCAGGAATCAGCTTAGAAAGACTTTTCTCTTCCAACAAGTCAGCGCAACAAATGTGAAAGTTTTTCCAGAGAAAAATTGAAGAAACTGCTTGCTGTTCGACGCCATCTTTCGCCCCAACATCCTTTGCGTTCAGAGTTTATATTCCCGGCCCCACCTCCCAGGATACCTGCGGGACCAGACGGTCAACAAAATTCCCAACCCCCGGGAAGTCACGACCCACGTTTGCCCGGGGGGGGGTTTAACAAACAGCAAGAATTGAACCATGCATTATATCAACAAGTCTGCAGATTTGCACTGCACTTGCCATACAGGGCCGAATTAACCCTATGGCAGAAGCAGCATATGCCGGGGGCCCTGCACTTTTGCGGGCCCAGCGTCTTCTCATTGTGCAATTTTAATTTCAGGCATCTTTTCTAGAGAGCACGGGCCCGATGAGTGTTGAGGCCCAATAAGCGGTGGGCTCCGGTAGGTGCAGACTTTTTAATGCATGGGGTTTTTAAGCAGGGGACCTTTTATAGGCAGTGAGGATAAAAGGAAGATGATTTAACCCTATCTATCTTTTTCTTAGCAAAGTTCAATTTGTCCTTGCACTTGGTGAAACCTTGCTGGGGGTCTAACCAGTGGCAAGGGGCCCCGCGCTGAAAATATGCATGGGGCCCCACGCTGAAAATATGCTGTGGAGCCCCACGCAACCTTAATCTGGCCCTGTTGCAGACTCATGAAATAACAAGTACCGGTAATTATATTAGAACTATTATTAATTTACAGCTTGATGTTTGTAAGTTGTCAAGGTATTGTAGCGAGTTGCCCTGGGGTAATTACCCTGGCCCGGTACTGTAATCATCTCAGGAAAAATCAGTTAATAGGACCATTGTAGGTTGGGGGTTCAGGATGTTATGTATCCTGGGATTGTTTACAGCTTGTAGAGCAACAATTAAGTTAACAAGCATCAAGCTGTAGATTCCTAAAAGATTGCAGTGGTACTGCTGAAATAGGAGGAATAATGTTTGAGCAAAGGCCCTTTGTCAGACAGTTAAAGTGCCTATATCACTTGTGGGATCTTTACATATTTATAGTAATTGGAACATTCTAAGAAGATTTGTAATATATCTTCTCAGGCGAAAATTTCATCTTCATGGACTTTTTTGCAGTTAAAGTTACCGGATATGACATCAAAGGAGGAATTTTTGAAGCAAGAAACAAAAGAAAACTGATTTGCAATTCCTCCTTTGATGTCATATCCGGTAACTTTAACTGCAAAAAAGTCCATGAAAATGAAATTTTCGCCTGAGAAGATATAGTACAAATCTTCTTAGAATGTTCCAATTACTATAAATATGTAAAGATCCCACAAGTGATATAGGCACTTTAACATTAACAAACCGACATTGTGAGACTTGTAGCCTAACAAGTAATATGGTACAAGTCAGACCATTAACTGTTAATGCCTCTGGAGTGATAGCACCTAGAAGCAATGAGAATACAGTAAATGATCACTAATGATAGCAGGGGCCGTGGAGCCGGGGGGCAATTTCCCCCCCCCCCACTTTTTATAAAATTAAAATACTGTAGTACAAAATTCAACATCTTTTTCTGCACCCCCAATCTTTGCCATTTGAAATTGCCCACTCTAAAAAGGTGCTCCACGGCCACTGGATAAACTGACATGTTTTTAAAACAACTTCTCCCAACTATTACTATAAGAAATGTAAAAGTAACCTTGCTTCATGTGTCACCTAAGTCCTGGTACCCGAGATGTTTACAGCTCGTACAGTAACAACTTAATTATTTAGAACTTGCTGATTTGCTGTAACTGCAGGTCTTCATGTACCAAACTCATCTTGAACAAGCTTAGTGAGATTTTTGGCTGCGCATACTATAGGTATCCTTTTGGGTTATTGATGGTGTACTGCAGGAACACAGAATGTTGCATCGTTGAAATGTTGGGTTTAGAAGTAGGTTAATATAGTAATACATTATTTCAGGGTTAGGACAAGAGTTTTTATGTGGGTTATGGTTAGAGTTTTTTGGATCCTGTAAAGTTTCTGAATCCGCTGAAAAAACAGTAACCTTGATCACTTGATGTGATTATGATTAGTCTGTGTCCAATTGTTTACCTCATGTATAGGTAATGTAATTACCTGTCTTTCCTTATGTAACTGTCAAAAAACCTCTCACTAGAAGACACTCTTGGGTGGGACTGAGTAACATGAATTTAAACTAGTGTTTATTCACGAGGTTGTAAATACAGTAATTGGGACCTTAAAATTTTAAGATTCTAAGACGCAGGTAAGCAGACAGTAAGTCCCGATTTAACAATAGAAAACCTCTAGACAGCGGACACCTACAAACAACGGAGACCATGCATGATGCTTCGGTTTCGAAGTGTATGTTATATGGTTCACTGCCTCTGATTCCAAGCATGTAACCTCTGATTCTACCGATTCCACTGTAACCGCTGTCATGTTCAAAAACTGAGAACGATAACACCGAGTTTAAAACAATTTAAAATGGTTATATAGCTTGCTTTTCGTGATAATTTAAACAAACAATGAAAATAAGGTTTTCACATTCAATTTATTTGAGATTGGCCTATCCACTATCACTTCATCCTTGCAAACTCATAAACTAATTCTTAGGTAAAATATTATTGTGAAGAAACCGAGGATAAAATATACCTGGCGTAACAACAATATCCTTTATCAATTGGGCTAAAATATTGTGGGTGTCTTTCTTCGCGGGTTGGGCACCCACACCGCCACAGCTCAAAACATGTGGGTGATCACAACAGCCCCCACAACACATTTGTATTTGTTTTATAAGAGAATATATGAGACTCATATTATTAGGATGCTGGTAATATTATTGTAATAAAATAAGCCAATCTTTCTTCTAGTTTCTATTTGCATCTTACCTTAATATCTGGCTAGGTTTTAGCTTTTTCTGAGGTATATTTATTTTTGGACATTTGAAAATCTGCTTGTATACCCAGAACAAGCTAAAACCTCGCCAGATATTATGGTAAGGTACTGTAGAAATAGCAACTGGAATTAGAAAGTTGGTATATTTTATTACATACAATAATATTACAATAAACACTGTTTCCAGCATCCCTATATAAGTCACAAATATTTTCATATAAAACAAAAACAAATGTGTTGTGGGGTGATCTGCCACCTTGGTTCAATCCAAGCATAATTATTATATTACAAAAATCGGTGCAGTAAGAGCATTTATTAGGAATTAATTAATTTTTTTAATTACGCAATTTCTTATTCTAGCAGTAAGTTACAGGTTCCTGTGGGAATTTTTCATGAGCTGATTAAAATGACTGATATATGACTATATCTCAAAGGATCATTGATTGTTTCCATGGTAGTCTCCTACGTATCTAAGAAGTACTCACATATACATCCTTCATGGCCATGGCAACCAAATCTATGACATTGGAATGCAGTGTTCATATGTATATATTTGACAAATAGAGTCCATTTTGCTGTTGTCTGTTCTGGTAAGAACAAAAAAGTGGCCCACGAGACGGAGTCCTCTGTGTATCTATAACTGAACAGACAACAAAAAATGGAATCTATTTGTTTTATACAATCAAAAACAACCCCAAAGGTTTATCAAAGCTGTTGAAAAAGAAAAACAACTGCTGACGTGTTTGACTTATAATGGACAAGAAAATGAAAATGCGTATATAAGTCACGTGATCGTATAAATATTTATATTTATTAGCTTTGCCATGGTCACGATGGTAGTTAGCAACACGATGGCAGAAGGTTTGTAAGGTTGTTCCGACCATATCACTGCTTTCGAAACAACGTAGCCTGTTAACATGTTGAGAAATAGGCACGCTTTCTATGCGTACGTGTGTCTATAGCTAGCTTAAGTCTAAGAGACGCTATAGATAAGCTTTATGTACTATATAGTAAACGTCAACACAATACATATGAGTGCGTGTTGATTATATGTTTTCGTATCGTGGAAAGTGGTTCTCTTTTTGTCTTTTATGAAAACGAACTGTTGTTTTGTAGTACATGATCGCACCGCATCAACAATTATGTGTTATGTATTAAAACCCAAATAAATCTTCAAAAGTATTATTTCGTGATTAGTAAAAATGTAGAGTGCTGCGTGAAAAGGTGGTAAACTGCCAAGATTTTTAGTGACGAAATACTGACGTTTCGAGCGGAGCCCTTCAATAAGAGTAAGACGAGATGAAATAAAATAAATAGGGATTATATATATATGCCAAAAGGGTGTCACAAGTAGAAAGTAGCCAATCAAATGCACGGGAGATAAACTAATAATGAGATGCGAAAAGTTAAATAATTTTCTATTATTAGTTTGTTTATCTCCCGTGCATTTGATTGGCTACTTTCTACCTGTGACACCTTTATAAAAACAACGTGACGCTCACTTATAAAAACAAACGACAACTAACCGCAGACGAAACAGGAACACAAATGTCACTTGGTACAACCCCCCTTACAGCAAGAACGTAAAGACGAACATAGGACGAAACTTTCTTAATCTTATTGACAAACATTTCCCTCAATCAAACAAATTACATAGCCTATTCAACCGAAATACAGTGAAAGTCAGCTATAGCTGTATGGAAAACATCCAGAGCACAATCCAGAGACATAATAAACGCATCTTAAAGAACAGAAACAACCCGCGCACGAATACAGAGAAATGCAACTGCCGACAACGTAACAGCCATCAATGCCCAATCCCAGGAAACTGTTTAGTGAAAAGCATAATTTATCAAGCCGAAGTAACAACGCATGACGACGGAGAAATGAGAAATATATCGGTATGACAGCCAATGATTTCAAGCAGCGTTATCGCAACCATCTAAAATCATTCCGCAACGAAAAGCACGCAAATGAAACGGAGCTGTCAAAACACATCTGGAACTTAAAAAGAAAAAAACGCGATTTTAATGTAAAATGGTCAATTGTTAGACGCACCGCGGCTTATCGAAATGGATCGCGAAGATGCAATCTTTGCCTGGAGGAAAAACTTATGATCATGAAGGCCGACAAGAAAACTCTTTTAAATAAAAGATCGGAAATTTTCGCGAAGTGTCGTCACACAATCAATCACCGATTAACGAACATCAGCAAATGATCAACACACAATAACGTCATCAGAACTATTTTCTCTACCTCTAATGGTATCAAGCACTCTTGAACCATCCGCTAGCTTTGTAACATTCATGTTACAAATCTGTTTTAGTATATATATATATATATATATATATATATATATATAGGCATATAAACCCTATTTATTCTATTTCATCTCGTCTTACTCTGTTGAAGGGCTCCGCTCGAAACGTCAGTATTTCGTCACTAAAAATCTTGGCAGTTTACCAACTTTTCACTTTGCTTATTTCGTGATTGATCCATGACTACAATCCTGGACAAAATTAATGTGGACACGCGTTTTTGCATTATTAAAAGCATTTTACTCAAAATACAGTCTCCCCTCCCCCTAGGCAATGTTGGTGAATGCCGAGCATTTGTTTTTGTTTATCGTTAGCCTGCGCGGGAGATCACGCTAGTTTATCGTGGAATAACACAACATTGACGTGGGGAAAGGGGAAGGAACGTTTAATTTGGGCACAAATTGGGCAATAAAAAGAAATCAGGTAATTAACGTTGTATCTTTTGCGTTGTCCACATAATTTTGTCCAGGATTGTCTGAAAAATGATTTTATGCAAATTACGTATTTTTTTGTCAGATTACAACTACCAAACTGTTTGTAAACATGTTTATGTTTAATTGGAAAGGTTCATTATGTCTTGTGATTTGTAAGAGTCTTTAGGATCTTATTTCAAATCAAATGAACTACTCATAGTACTAATATAGAGGAATTTTATTCGACGTCTTATTCGAATTCTATTCGACTGCACGGATATATCGGAAATCAGACGGTACACGGCTGTGCACCGATAGTATAAAAGAAACATACATATTTTATTTTAATTTGACGTTGCACAACTGTGAGACAACCGTGTGAGACGATTTACATATCTGTGCATGCTAAATAGATAGAATATAAATAAACTTATAAAGGTATGCAAGCCAAATAAAATCCTCTCTCTAAAGAGTGCTTGCAGTTGACCATAGCAGCCGCTTTAGTGTTCTCTTTAGCCATGTACGTTGCTTATTTCCCTTTATTTATATACACTGCAGGATTATATTTACCAATTTTATTATTTCTTTCATTATTTATTTATTTATTTCGCCGTTAGTATTACATTTAACGAAAGGCTAAGTCACAAATACAAAGCTATTTCCTGTACAATTTAAAATATACCAATTTCTTTTTGTATTTTAGTCTTATTGCCTGGCCTCCTATTATCTTTTCATTATTATACCCTCACATATAATCCACCAATCAACTGTCTCTATTAGCATCACGTGGCAGCCCGATATTTTACGATGTCGGGCAGCTACATAATAATTGGCAGCAACCTTTGGACTATTTACACGGGTTGTTCACGTGCAAAGCAACGTCACTCGCGTGCCTTTTATCTAAATCGAAATTTCATTGGTTGAAGTACTTTCTCGCGGAACGTGATGTATTTTTTCGAATATTTGTTTATTATTCTTTTTGACGACCAGCAACCTTTTGACTGTTTACGTGCGAAGAAACATCTTCGTGTTAAGATATTTTGTTCGATATAATAAAACACCTTTTGGATTCATCTTCGCCCAATATTACAAAATATTTAAGTCTCGATTTGCAATATTAGGCTCGACCTTCGGTCTCGCCCAATATTGAATTCTCGACTTAAATATTTTGTAATATTTGGGCTCATAGGAATCCAATCAGTAATAATATTAATATACGTCTGCGCATGTTTTATAAAGATTGTGCGATCGATTGTCTCAACATCTAAACTATCAAAACAACGAACGAATATGTCTTGAAAATCTTCAAATGATTCATTAGTAATATGTTAATTTAATCATCGTCCTCCTTTGTTTTTATACCAAATGAAAAATATTTTCTATTAGATTTAAATCAGAGTCCGTGGTGGTATTCTGTGGAATTTACATCCAATATCTCCTAATGCTAACAAAGCCACTTTATACTGGTTTGAGATGATTTGTAGGTCCGGCTTTTGTAATAAAGCACAAATTCAAATATTTTTTTACAAAGTTAGCAAAAAAGGCCATTTACTGAAATGACCCGCTTCCCAAATTCAACAGCCACCATTAAGTGAAGACGTCTTCCTTCCAAGTGGTCAACATGTACTTTTCTTAAGTTGTGATTGCGGAATGAAATGCACCGTCCCCTATGATTTATTTAAATTATATGTTGAATAACGCGGCTTTTTCTTCGTTATATTGGATATATACGTGTATCAGGCTTGATTTTAAAATTAAATAGCCCATAAAATAACGATTTTATTTTTAAATCACTTTTCAGACAATCCTGGACAAAATTAATGTGGACACTGCGCGTGCTTTTGCATTATTAAAAGCATTTTACTCAAAATATGGTCTCCCCTCCCCCTAGGCAATGTTGGTGAATGCCGAGCATTTGTTTTTGTTTATCGGGGAAGGAACGTTTAATTTGGGCACAAATTGGGCAATAAAAAGAAATCAGGTAATTAACGTTGTATGTTTTGCGTTGTCCACATAATTTTGTCCAGGATTGTAGTTGATGAATTAGGTCAAATTTCTCCAGCAGCAGAATATTGTATCCGATCAAAATGATGACTGGTCTGACGTCACAGTCATATAGCATTTCGGGAAGACAAACCTTCACAGAACACCGCATGCAGAATTTATAAACTTTCATCGCCGAATTAAACTTTCCAAACTGGCAACAGATTCGCCGCTTCCAATGCATACAAATATGAAGATCGTCTCAATCAAGTCATAGAGAGCCTGGATGGAGTCCTGAACATTGCAGATGATATTCTGATTGATGGCGTTGGGGAAACAGAGAATGAGGCAAATGCTGACCACGACAGAATGTTTCAAGCGTTGCTGGAGCAGTGTAGAGTATACGGCGTATTGTATTGAATAAAGACAAACTCAAGCTAGGAGTTCATGGAGAGCAAATGACATTCATGGGACATGTGCTCACAGCACGTGGTTTGGAACCAGATCCAGACAAAGTAAAAGCAACTGACGAAGGATCAGATACAAAACCCCAGAATGTCGAGGACGTTTAACGACTAAATGGTTTTGTAAACTATTTAGCCAAGTTTCTGCCCCGACTTGCGAAAACAATGGAATCCATTCGAAGACTATAACCCGTAAAAATACCGAGTGGGATGGTCCACAGACCACCAGAAAGCAACTATAATCCAGCCTACCAACTCTATCTCCAGTGTGACGCGGGTCAGAAGGGTCATGGTGCACGCTTACATCAATCGTGCTTTAACACCGACCGAACAGCGATATTCTTAAATGAAATGCTGGTTGTCTTTGCCCTTGAGAGATAATTTCATTATTATAGATTTGGTCGTTACGTCCACGTCTATAGCAACCACAAGCCACTTGAGTCAATCCTGAAGATATGATAATGCGTCTACAAAAGTGTCTTGTAGAAGTAAGCTATAGCCCCTTTCCCACAGACACGATTTTTCCTACGGTCGATCACGATTGTTTACATTTGTACAGTCGCAACGGCGTCTTACACATGTTCGTGGTTCGTAATGGAACGGGATGCCACCGTGGAGAAGTACGAATTTTTTGGAATGTTCAAAAAAATCTTGTGCCGTACCGTATAGTTGTTTAAAAATCGTCGTTCACCGCAGCCGCATCGTGTGAGAGTCGTAGCGTTGTCGTGACGTTGTGGTGATATATCGTGACGGCGTTTTGTTCATTCGTTTGCATTCGTACTCGTTCGTAGTGGCCACAACACCTACGGCAAGCCAAGACGTCGCTAAGGTGCTGATACGATGCCACTATACGAAGGTGCTGCGACCGATCACGACTTGAGCAAGACGCCACCAAGAAACAAGAAGGGGTGTTTGTATCACTTCAATATTGTTGATCGTCGGAAAGTTAAACACACAATCTGCCATGCCGAACTTGAGAAAGACACGCAAAAAGGTTCTCCCACTTGTGGGACGCCAAAACCCTCCTTCCACATATGCCAACCTTATTGTAACTGTTCCATCAGTTGCAGTAGAGATCGAGATCAATTCTGAAGCCCATCCATCACAACCAGACGCTCCAGATGGTGACACCAATCGTGTAATTGCCATTCACACAGCCTATCCAGCCTACCCAGGATTCACATAAGCAGGTTCATAACAACAATGATGCTCAGTCACGCCATCTGAAGGCATCACATGATGATGATGCTGCAGAGACTCCCAAAAAAGAATCAGAAGGAAAAAACCTAAATGCTATATTTTCACAGATGAGCAGGAAATTGAGCTAGCTGAATGGTATCGTCAATCGTGAGCAGGAGCTTTTTTACAATAAGAAGCTGAAGACATACAAAAACATACAGAAGAAGCAGGCCCTACTCGAGGAAAAGGCATCTTCCATGCAGCCCCCATGTACTGGTATAGGTAAAATGCTGTTGTATATAATGATTATGCTGCTAATTCTGATGATGATTAGAAATATGTTGTTAAAGACGAATATGATGATGTTCATGATAATGATGGTGAGAATGATGGTGGTAAGACTGTAATAGTTTTTTACAGTCTTCAAAATCATTTATTCACCTCCCTGCCTGTCATATCCTACATTCCCCCCCCCCCAAAAAAAAAAACACAACATATACTGCTTCAATATACCATGCTTGTGTGGTCTTTAAACTATTCAATATATCTAATGTAATATGTTTTATTTCAGTTGATCAGCTGAGGCTATTCTTTTCCAACATGCGAACAAGATTCGGCAAACTGACGAACCTTAAGTCTGGCCAAGCAACATCTACAATACATTCCGTTTCCTGGATACCCACATCGGTTGAGTGCCTGCCGTCAGTCTGCTAAGGTATGTTTAATGCGTACCTATTTTAACACATTCACACTCAGAGCGCCGAGAAGATTTGACATATATTCAATTATGTTTCCAAATATTTGAATCAAAGATTTTGAAAGTATTGTAATGAACACTTGATTTATAGATTTAAAAAATTGTTTAATTTTTATATGCAAATTAGCTTCCTACTTGGCAGATCACTTGGGTGCTATGAGGAACAATGGGTAAAATGAAGGAACCACCATCACCACAAACTTGCCATTCTACCACATTGATTGGTAATATTCTTCGATAATATCCACAGTGTTTCACAACGTTTATCCCCATATTTCGAGCACTGCACTTCTAGTTTGTCTCATGTATTCGCATTCTATTACTCCTACATTATTCACTGCATATTATATATATGTTTCGTGTTCATTCAACCTCAGTTATGATGTATAATGATCCTATAGTCTCTGTCTCAGAAATTTTTGTTTGAACACTGATATATGATCTGCAACTTCCACAACTTCTATTACAAGTCATTGTGTTCATCCTTGACTCGCTTGTGCATCGTCCAGCCAAACCCCACCCCAGGGTGATACAAATGAGTGGTACGACCTAGCAAAGGGAAAAACATATTAAGAATATGATAATTTTTGTCATTATTAATACTAATAATACCCTCTTTCATCATTTTCCAAGAGGTCACATCCAAAAGCATCTACCTCCACAGCTGATGATGACTGTATTGAGGGACGTCCTAGTGATGACGCTTTTGACGATAGTTTTGACGGGGATTCTGGGATTTCAGCTGCAACACAATCAACCCAGGTCCCCACCAAAAACAAGAACAAGTCGATTGCACGCCCAGATGACACCAACGCATTGGTTGAGAAGCTCATCGCCGAGCTGATAATTAAGCTGCCGAGGATAGAAAATCTTTGATGACCCTCACACCCAAGACCAAACACGAGATGTCCGTCCAACAATATTGTGCATATCTCTCCACTCAGCTAGTGGAGATCAGCCCTGAACTGTGGTTCGAGTTCACCATGGATACACAGAGGCTGATTCATAACTATGTTACACGCTCCAAGCAGACAGGGCAGCATATACCACCAGATGCATATCATCACCAGAAAATTGTACCACCGCAACAGCAGTGCATCAGCATCAGGCAGATATCTATCCAATCAGATCCCACATTACCCCGCCTGCAACCTTGACGTACACGTCCCCCAAGACAGTACCGATGACCATACACACTCATGGAGATACTCATGAGCAGTATGGACCACAAACACAATGCACCTACCCTAATCAAAGTGCGTCCTCTACATCAGAAGGACTGGAGCGGAGCTGAACATTGCACAAGCTATGAGTTAAAACTCAGGTCTAATTATTTATTAAAGTGTGAAGCAATTTTGAGAGAGTGAAGAGGGGATAAAATTATTTATTACATGGTAGCGTCCAATAAACAGGTTATGTTGAAAATGTAAAAGACACTGTTACACGGTTGTAGTTATGAAATAAATGATTTGAAATATTATGTCAGACCTTATATCATGTTGTTCTGCCATGCGACCTGGCCAATGGGGGAGTTGTATCCTTGAGGTAGTTCCTCTGAATCTTTGCCACCTTAGCAGAAGTGTTTGTTCATCCCGCCAGGTACCAGGAAGCACTTGATGGGTGTTGGAGTCTTCGATGTCCATCATCTGTGCCGATTGACGTGGGTATCTCTTTGCCAAGAGGTTATGCATCACACAACACGTCATAACTATGCTTTCCACTCGATGCGGGTGTTGTTGCATGGTAGTGAGGAGGCATTGAACCGGTGAGCCAATATGCCGAATGCGTTTTCAACCACTCTGCGTGCCCGGGACAACCTGTAGTTGAACATTCTTTGTTCTTTGGTCATGCATCTAATGGGGTAGGGTTTCATGAGCCACGTTCGAAGGCCAAAAGCGTCATCCCCCACCAAAGCGTAGGGAATGGGATGATCATCATGTGGAAGTGGTTCAGCTTCCGGATGCGAAGCAGTACGTTGTTCCAGAGCCTCATATAATCCACAGTCTTTAAATACGGCAGTCTTTAAATGGTCAAAACTGGGAAATACAGAAAAGGACAAATCTAGCCTCAGTTCATTTAAATACCATATAAGAACTAGAGATATAGCTAGTCTAATAGAAGACGGATGCAAGAACTGTGGACTATGCTCCACATAGTGTTTTAGTAATTTTACATATATATTCATCTATTTTACTTTATTTTAGCCATATATCATCTATACTAATGCATAGTACTATAGCATCTATACTTATCAATTTATAACAATTAGTTTGTCAAAAGCTAAACACCATTGACAGTGAAATAAAGTTTTATTATTATTATTATTATTATCTGCGCATGTTCCATTAGCCCCAACGTCTACAAAGAGGAACTTGTAGTCTGCATCGACAATGGCGAGTAGTACGATTGAATGAAACCTCTTATAGTTGTAATACACGGATGCTGCCTTCGGTGGACAGCGAATGGCAACATGCTTCCCATCGATGACTCCTACGGTGTTATGGCAGTTCCATCGTTTGGAAAACTTGTCAGCTACCTCCTTCCATTCCTCGGGGGTGCTTGGACATTGCATAACTTCATGGCACATCTCAAGAGTAATGGCGTCACACGTTTCGGGGATGATTTTACTTAGCGTGTTGTGCGCAAACCGAAATCCATACTGGAGACTTTTATAAGAATTACCCGTTGCCATATGTAGCGCAGAGTTATTGCAATCCGTATACCTGGATCTAGGGACTTCCGCCAACGCGTTCTACCAACTCATTGAAAAGATCATTCGTCACACTCACACGGAGAAAGTTCGTGTATCCTTGGGGGTCTTCTCGATTTAATTCAACTAGAAGGTGTTCGTACTGACCAAATAATGGACGACGAAGGAGCCATGATTTCACCCAAACTTCTCTTCGCGCCTTTGCCTTCGATGTCTACGCTCTCCCCTGGCTCGGACAACCAAAGCTGCAGCAGCCAACAGATTTTCTTCTTCCTCCAGAGCAGCAGCTTGCATATATACCAGGTTATTGAACATGGTGAAGATGGCTAAATACAAAGATTTATGACGACAATGACAACATTCAAATACATATCAATTCACCCATTGCATATTTGTATTAGTCATATGAATAATTACATCGTACAGACGTCTTGTTCAATCGTACTGTTGCCGTAGTGACGTCATAGAACACTCTTGGCAAATCGTAGTACGCCGTGACAAATATTTACGATGTCGTAACTCTACCGTAGGAATTCGTAACACTGTGATGTCACTATCGTCCTACTGTCGTACCACATCTTCACAGCGTCTTGATAGCGTCACGACAATACGTTGATTGACATGGACCTTTTGAGTGCGAATTGCTACGGTGCAAAAATCGTGTATGTGGGAAAGGGGCTTATATGAGCGAGGGAAGAATTATGTTATTACTACGGAAGAATATGCTATTACTACGGAAGAATATGTTATTACTATAAAGAGTATACCTATAGTACCAAACATCGAAAACAAAGAATTCGAGAATGTCAACATGGCGAGTCTTCTTCCAATTTCAAAGCCACGACTCACAACTGGATGAAATCAGAATAGAAACATAACGTGATGACTGCAAGAGCTGAAGGCTGTCATCGTCCGAGAATGACCCGAAGACATGAAATCCCTGCCTGCCAAAGTCTTGCCCTATTTCAGTTTGAGAGACGAGCTTACAGCAAGCATGAGTTCCTCATAATACAATCGACCACTATATTATAGCAATTTTTGGGAGATCGATAATCTCTCCACCACGACCGCACCCGCGGTGATTACCAAGCTCAAGTGCCATTTCGCCAGATATGGCTGCCCAGACACAATAGTAAGTGACAACGGCTCACAATTTTCCTGCAAAGCATTCGCGGACTTCGCCAAGGATTGGAAGTTTAATCACCGTACAATCAGCTCCAGGAACAGTAAGGCCAATGGGAAGGTCGAATCTGCCGTGAAGGTCCGACAAAGCCGAACTACTCCCCTAAAAATACCGACGGAAACACAGACACCTACCTGGCTAGCTCTTCTCGCCCAGAAGAATACCCCTATACTCAAAGCATGACCACAAGCTCTGCTCAGAGATTCTTCAACCGGAGAACCAAGACGTTGCTTCAAACAGAGGCGTAGGAAGCTTTGTAAACTTGGGGTGCCGACCAAAGCAAAATTTTCGTTGTACCTGTCAGTGGCGAAGCTAGTCCCAAATGGCCGGGGTGGTCATGATAACTATTAATCTGAGCGCCGTAGGCGTGAGGCTTTCTAGGAGGGTCCGGGGGTATGCCCCCGAAAAAATTTGAAATCTAGATTCCCGCAAATGGCATTTCCTCCATTCTGAGCGGTGATTTTTCAGCTCAGAAGTTTATAAAATTTCATATTTTAGACTGTGGTGGGCCCCAAGCAGGCCCCAAACAATGACACATCCTGCTCTCCCGCTGTGAGCCCCAATCGAATAGTTTTTCCGGGCCCTATTTTTGAGCCACGCCGCCCCTGGGAACCACTGACAACATATTAATACAATGGTCAGCGAGTCCGACATGGACATTCAGAACGTTTTTTCAACCGGGGCTACCTTTTTGCCTCAATCATTCCGCGATTTCCACCCTTCCAATTCTGCTTAGTTAAAAAAGAAAGCCTACTGGAGTAGCGCTGCGTAAATTAGAGAAATATTAGTACTTTAGTTAAAACACTCGGGTTAACATGCAAAGATATTGTGATTATTATTTTTAATTACTTAACATAACAGTAACAGAACATTAATAGGAAGATGTTGTTTTCGAACTTCTACTTTCGAATTTTTACTTCAATTTTTCTTTCAAATTCAATTATTTTTTGGGGGGGCCGAAAGCTATTCCGGCCCCCCCTTTTATAATATTGGGGGGGCCGCGGCCCCCTGCTTCCTACGCCCCTGGCTTCAAACCAAAGAATCTCTGCCCTCAGGTGCCCAATCTAGTAACACCAGCTCCACAAACGACAGGATACACAAGCACGTTATATATTGCAATCGCAGCGCAAAAGATCCCCCCGAAGCTCAAGATAAGTGAGGTAGTAAGAATAAAGCCGACCAATATCTCTACCCTGATTTGGCAAAAGGCTATAGCGGCATGCAAGATCGATGACAGATCGTACATAGTTGAAACTCCTAAAGGAACGACGTATCGATATTATCAGAAAGACTACAGAGTTGGCACCGAGTCAGAACTAAGCAAATAGGGAATTGATGTTGCACAACAGGATGAAGAACTGATACAACCTGCACAAGCACTAGCATCATCAAACATCGATCCATCAGATCTCGTGGTACCTGTAGCGAGCACACTTCCAATACAGTGTTCATCTGCATGATTGATTGAACCATTAACTTGGTAATTTTTGATCCACACATGTCGAAAGAGCATCATGCTTTGTTATTTGTTTGAGTATTAGAAGAGGTCATTGTTGTTCATGTTTGTTTGGAAAAGGAATTGTACTGAAGAAGACTGTTTAAGGTGGCTCGGTAGGAAAAGAAAAGTGAAAAATGAAAAAATAAATATCAGTTATTTCCTACAATTTAGGGCATTTTATAATGTGCGCTGTCACATTTTGTTCTTGTTACCATGACAACCTCATTTGTTTTCACTGAATAAGGCATGTAAAACGCATTATTTTGCTTTTAGAGGCATGTTAACCAGCTTGAGTTGCATTGCTTGGTTACTATAAAGTCAGAAGTGAAGGTGAAAGAGAAAAGCGAGCAAAACATGCAAGTATAGTTAGAGCTATATTTTTGGTTGGAAATGCCTCCTAAAAGGAAATTTATACGGTCAAAAGGCACAAAACGAAAGTTTCATGGAAACCGCCATGTCAAGACCCAAATATTATATCTCTCTGAAGTTTCTGAGGAGGATGAACCAGCTGCAACGAGTGCGAGTAAATATTCGAGTGCTGCTGCTGCTGAAGTGGAATCATCCAGCACTTTATTGAGGTTTACAAGACAGAGAAAAAAGGCTACATTGACACTCTGGAAGAAAGGGAGGTGCTCAATATGAAGCTGGGGAATTTTGAGCCTCTAACTTGAACTGAATGTTCACATCAAACTTTATAACTGATTTCCTCAATTTGTCATTTTAGCGGTTGTCGGAATTTATTGTTGTGATAGCTTCAAAACTATAAAAGATATTGACACAAACGTTTTACTGTGTATTCATGTGCACTTTAGTTGCGCAAGGACCTAGGAATTTTTAGTTTGCACTAGGAAAACATAAGTTATTGACTTTCTAGTCAGTGGACTTGGAACGTTTTTCTCCATCTTTATTGAGGATGCTAAAAATTTATGAAGGCATTGTCATATCTACATAATCCTAGTTCCTTGCATAACCCGAGCAATGCTGCAGATAATATCCCAAAAGTTTTAGACTACCACCTTGTTTATATTTTGAGATAACCGCGACCCCTTAATTCGATCTCCTAAAAAGGTGTGGACTTCTTTAAGGGTGTGGCTCTTATAGAATTTAACAAATATGCACCAAATGGTTTTTTTTTGTTAATGTGCTAAGTATGTTACTTACGCCCACAGAATATGTTTTCAATACAAAGTGTCTGTTATGATTAAAAAAGCTATCGAAAATGTCCATTTTTTCCTATCGAGCCTCCTTAAGAATCTCGCCACAGATGTAAGCGAACAAGTTATTTACTATATGTTAAGACTGGTTAAAGTTATTATTGTCGAAAGTATTTGTTAGCTAGGGCGCTTCGATTATTAAAATTGTATTATACGATTAAAGTGCCCATCACCTCAAATTTTTTTATTGTATTATTTGGAAGAACTTTTAAAATGATAAAGTAACTTCTTTTGAAGACTCTCGTTTCTTCGCTTTCTTTTTGAGATATATCAGTTTGTTTGATATGAAAATATCTGTAATTTCGTCACACATGCATAATGAGTTATCAGATAATGTTATATATCTTTGCAGTCATGAAATAAAAACACTAAAGTGTGAATAACACGTGTGTGCGTTTCTCCCACAGCACCAAACTTCTTAATTTTAAAGGATTTCGTTCGAGAATGAAAGAGATATACACATTTCTCCAATAAGTCATTATGCATGTCTGACGAAATTCCATACATTTGCATATCAAACAAACTGATATATCTCAAAAAGAAAGCAAAGAAACGAGAATTCTCATGTTCAGTGATACTGCTATCTCGGTCCTATGGGAACACTACTGTATTCGATTTCTTTGGCTCACCACGGTTTCGAAGGAACTCGAGACAACATAAACAATGTCGACGTCTGAAAGGAACGATAAGGAACCTGAGGTCTACATGTACATTAAGACTGTGCTGATATTTGATGACAACCTGTTCCTGCTATGGCACAAACCGTTCTGGGATCAAGAATTACCATTGCAACGTCAAAACGAGTGGCTATACCATTCTTCCAAGAAATGAAATATCTCAACAACGTAACCTTTGAAAGATCCCTTACACCAGCTGAAGTGATTGGATCCCCATCATTTTGTGATTTGGAGCATGCGCATGAATGAGGAAATTTCCCCATTTCAACAAATTAGAATTTTCACATTTTCGAGCTAGGGAAAATTAGAAATTTTCCCTGTTTTGAGGGCATATCAGAGGGATTAAGTCATCCAGTGAGGATATCTGCGCTATCCCTAACAATGTATGGCGAATCTCTTACAATTGGTTGTAAATAAAAATATGGATAAACTCCGACAACCCTCATTGCTACAGTTAGATACAATTGGTCAGACTTGGAAAAAAGTGGGATCTCGGGATCCTGAGAAACATTTGCTTTAGCAACAAGATTGAGGAACATTTTGAATTTAAGGGAGAATTTTAAGCAATCATTCAGTTATCTGTCATTTGAGATTGTGAAGTACCGTTCTTCATATCCTGTTAATAGAATCTGAGATTATTTTGTTTCCACACCAGTTTTCCAACCAATATAATTGAGTTCCAGATTCTGAGGATGTTATTATTATTATTTTATTATTATATTGTAGAATTTACCAAGGAAGCCTACGCGCGTGAAGCGAGAAGAATATTGTTCCTCAATATTTCAGCTGAGGAACTTCCTCAGCTGAAATATTATTCTGTGAGGAATTTGTGTTGTCTATCAGTGTATTACATAAATAACTTGCAGTTGTACAGAGCCTGGCTTATGCTGTGATGAACATATTTGTGTGGTCTGGAAACAACAAACCTAGCAGATAGAATTGAAGAGAGAGCCCTCAAAAAGAAATAGTGTCCTATCGCAGATGTGATCAAACTAAGTGGAGAGTGTCTGGACCTGTAGAAAAGTATGAAGATACATAATTACACATAATTATTACACATAATTAACATATATTAACTTATATTAACATATATTACACATAATTATTACACATAATTACACATAATTACACATAATTATACATAATAACGTATGAACATACATAATTTTTAATGTTACTCTTCTTAGTCTCAGTAATTATTCATTTGTAAAGATATTTTAAATTTTGGAATTTTATACCATTCATTGTAAATATTGTAGTATTCAATTGTGTCTTAGTACATCAATTGCAAAACAGTATTTAATAAACTTCAATTCAATTCATTCAAGAAAGCAGTGAATATTGATACAGAGAACTCCGAGGAAATCAGACAGAAAGCAGAAGACTTTAACAAGGAGCCCTCTGTAAAGTTGGCAAAGCTGATGACGATGGCTGGTTATGAGGAGACAAAACGAGAGGAGATACTCAAGGAGTATATACAGTATATTCAAAACCAGACTCTTTGAAATGAGTAACGGATGATAAGACTGAACTCGCCAAAAGATTCAGTCATATTCTATTTGAAGAACACAAGTGTGCTAGAGACTGCTCTAAATCTTGCAAACTTAGATGCAAACTTGTAGAGCCTAAAGTTGTTAAGCCAATGAAGTTCCTCCACTTATTTCTCAAAGAAGAACTATCTTTATTAGGATTGAGGGATTTCTCCACCTGTTCTTGAGATGCATAATAAAAACTCATGCTGAGGGTGTAGCTGAATCCATGGGAAACCTGCAAGAGACATTCACTGTGGCAAGAGAAGAGGAATGGATGTGGATAATGTTGGATTGGAGGCTCAGATTGATTGGAATGGACCTCCAATTCATTTGGTTGACAGGTTGGGCGAAAAAACTCTGGACAGAATTTTTGGGGGCAGATCCAGATTGCACTTTGTTACGAGAGATAATAAGAAGGAATCACTAGGAGTCTCAAGCAAGAGAAGCAATTGGTTGCATTCTTCAGTTAAATGAGTTAAAAGGTAAATAAGCAAATACAGACAAAACTAGGCTCGGTTACCAGCCGTATCTCGGGTTCGGTCTTCGTACCGAAATCCAGCTGGAAGTCAAAACAATCAGTGAAAGCATCCGAGTATCAATGAGCGCGGGAAACAATGTGTTATTCAAACCCAGATAGGATAATAACGAATTTGTCAAAGAACAAATAGTTCTCAAAACGTGGAAAAGGTGGTGCTCTGAGGTACAACGACGTGAAGTGTCCCATTGTTGGACATCACAAGCAAGTTCGAAAGTGTGAAAGGGTTAACACCAAACGAGAACCGTGAACTGAATGGTGTGCTCAACCCAAGTGATGGTGTGTTGTTATAGATTCTCGAATAGGTGACAATGGCTCCTTACAAATACAGGGGAACCATTTTCAAGAAAAGATAGACAAAACAAATGAATGAATAACAGAGCTCGATAGAAAAGACCGCCGAGAGGATCTCACGATTGAGGAAAACGAAGAATACATTGATCTATAGGAAAGAGTAATCGGACTTAGGCAGGCTAGCGACAGAACCTTAGGACAACGGGAACTCGAAGAAGTTAGAGACCAACAAGAAGTTGACATTGATATAGGCTGCAGAAATTCAAGAAGTGGGCTAAAGAAAACATGGTTGGGTTGAGTGCTATAGCGATTTCAGTGGCTGGGATTGTGACAACTATTATTATCGCTGGGAGGTCTGTTGTTATTAGGGGCGCTCAAGCCTCGAGGTCGTTCACACAGGCTGTTAAGAACGCAATCGCGAAGTTGTGTCCATGGGCTGTTGGGTTGGCTAACTTTTTATACAACGTGTTGACGTAATTAGGTGCAAAAGGTCTTGCTTGGTTGGCTCAAAACTTGTGGGTGATAGTCGTTTTTGTCGTGTGGTTCGTGTACGACTTGTGGAAACAAAAGAGGTAGTAATAAAATATACGTTACATTAACGAACGTCAAAGCAGCAGAATTGTCTCCCGGATTCAGACGAGCGCGAATGGGTTCTATCAAAAGAACAAGAACGCAGCATGTCATCACCGTTAAACCCTAATAAAGTCAGCCCTGGTGAGGAACTTTACATTGACATACCGGCTAAGCTTAAAGTTAATAGTTGTCTAGTGCCTGGATCATTAGGTTTCATGTTATTCGACTTTAAGAACGCGAACGCGAAGAGTTGGTTCTTGAACAATGTGAGTAAGTTGTTGTGCGAATGGATTGTTGTAAAATTAGCTGGGGAAACTGTGTACGACAACATGGGAGAAAGTTATACATGGGAGAAAGTTATGTTGGTGTTTACAAAGACCTTTGGAAGAGTGTCAGTACACGAAATCAAATGATTGATCAATGTTATTGGCGGTGAGAACTTTAGAAAGTTGATCTCTAAGGAAGACAGTGGTGCGACCTCTGGAGACACCGCCAAAGTAAACGACGCGTTGATGTCTATGGAACAAAACAGCGGATTAAGCTCGGTAAAATCATGCAAGACCACGGATTGTACGCTCCTTTCAACTATGAACAACAACTTGCAATACATAATCACGCTTCCTAAAGCCGCAGACCTAATGGTCGCGCAATCTGGCGAGTCGGTATCCGGGTATTCCTTAGAAAACCTCGAACTTGAATACGAAACGATTGACAACCAGGAATTAGCTGATGAAATAACATCGTTGTACGCAAGTGCAGGGCGATCGTTGTCGTACGAACACATAACGTTGCCTGAAAAGTGTTGAATGGGACAAAGACGGAACCATTGTAAATGAGAACATTAACTTACCAAGAAAGTCTATCAAGGCGATTGTGTTGTTATTCACGAGTAAAACTCGAACGGACAGCGAGAAATTTATTCATCCAAACATTGACCAAATCAGGATAACAATCGAGGGTGTGCTTAATAGTGTTTACTATGCATAAGGCATCCCAAAAGTTGAAGTTCTATTCAGAAGCAAAACGGTTGTTTGGGTTGGATTACATCGACCAGTTTATAACTGTACAAAAGTTTTATAGAAACTACTTCGCATTGGTCATCGACTTGAGGAGCGTTCAGGACAGTGACAAAACGTAGGCACCGGTAAAAAGATTGTAAACACACAATCTGGTTGTGCTCATGAAATTACCAAGAAAGCGATAACTTCTAACGTTATGTGTAGGATATTTGTATTGTCTGATGGGTTAGTCAGGCGCTACTGATCTGTTATTGTAAATAGCGCTATATAACTAAGAAATAAATTATTAATATTATTATTATTAGTCAACTTTGTGAATAATAGTCTTCAATACTAAATCGGTTGTAATTAAATGTTTAATATGCTAATTGTTGGGATGACAGCTTGTGGTAAGACACGTTATTTGCGCGACAATCTGGGATCACTGTACAAACGTAAATTTATTATATTGTGTTGATTTGCCCTACTTTTGAATGGAATAAAGCGTATCAACAGTGGAAATACATACACGATCCTGATTTCATTGCGGTGGACTGCACACAAACAATGTCGATGCTGTTCTCAAGTACATAACAGAGTTTTAAAGGCACTAACACCCTGATTGTATTAGACGATTGTGCGAGCGGAACTGATGCCAAGAATCAAAGTATAGTCAATTGGTCAATTTAGCTTTTAGTGCACGACACTTTGGGTTGTCCGTCATTGTGATCACCAACAACTGACGTCAATCGCTATTTTGAGTGAATCTCAAGAAAATAAGAAAAAACGATTGATGGAGCAACGCCGAAAGTACAAATTAAAGATTAAAGAAAATTAATCGGCTGAAAGTAGAGAAAAAAGGTTATCAAAACAATGCGAACAAGCCAAAGAAAGGCGAAAAAATGAATCCCCAGAGGCCAGAGAAAAAAGGTTATCCAAACAACGCGACAAACATGCATTACAAAAATGAATCTGCCACACAAAGACAAAAAAGGTTCATTTAAATCGAGGGAAAGGGCAAAACAAGTTATTGCCAATGAGTCTGTTGAAAAGAGAGAAATGAGATTGTTTGAAATGCGGGAGAGATCTCAGCAAATCATTCTCAATGAGTCTGTTGAAAATAGAGAAAAGAGGTTAGTTAGCTCTTGTAAACGTCTTAGAGAGCGCGAAAAGTAAGTACCTTAGTAGACGCATGTACGCATTGCGTACCTATTTTTTAATGTAAATGACTCAGATTGACTTATTTCACCATCACCATCGTTTTATGTTAATGTCGTCGTCGACAGTCTTCTCGTTGGTTTGTTTTACCACATTTTCAATCACATCATCGTTTTCACACACATCTTCGATTAGCGCTTCAATCGCAGGCTTTTCGTCACTTTTGCGTTTCACCATTCGGTTATATTATAGCACATATTTTATTTCTGGAACAACAACTTTGTGGTCGTACGGATGCTTCAACATAATTTCAAGTCTCGCGTACTTATGGTTCTTTAACGTGTTCACAATCGACAGTGCTTCGTCTTTGGTGACACAGTTAAGGTAATCGTCTATGATCGCTTTCATGTCGTTCTTACTTGGGCAATAGAAACAGACGAGCTTAACTACTAATGGTTTCTCTGTACGGTTTAGTAGACGCATTCTCGTCCAATAAGGTAAGGTTATCATTTGGAATGCTTTGATTTGATAATTTTACACCTTTGACTTCAAAAGGTGCACCACAGTATTTTGAGGTAAAGTATTTTGGAAATAAAACAAAAGATTATGTGGTCCTTCAATTGTAATTAACACACATTTTCCAGAAGGGTGTGACATGCCATATGTCTCTCGAACACCTGCTCAGCACCTGCTCAGCACTGGTTAATCTGAACCAGACGAACCAGAACCAGTTCCAGTTTCTGCTGGTTCATCTGGTACTCATGCTGGTTCAAATGAACTAGAAGAACCAGAAGAACCTGGTTCTTCTGTTACTGCTGGTTCAGATGAATCATAAGAACCAGAACCAGGTTCTGCTTGTTCATCTGAACCAGGCGAACCAGAACCAGTTCCAGTTTCTTCACATGAACCAGAAGAACCAGGTTCTGGTTCTTCTGGTTCAGATGAACCATACGAACCAGCAGAACCTGGTTCACCTGAACCAGAAGAACCAGAACCAGTTCCAGTTTCTTCACATGAACCAGAAGAACCAGGTTCTGGTTCTTCTGGTTCAGATGAACCATACGAACCAGCAGAACCTGGTTCTTCTGGTACTGCTGGTTCAGATGAACCAGAAGAACCAGAAGAACCAAAACCAGGTTCTGCTTGTTCATCTGAACCAGATGAACCAGAACCAGTTTCCAGTTTCTTCACCTGAACCAGCAGAACCTGGTTTCTGGTTCTTCTGGTTCTGCTGGTTCACCTGAACCAGAAGAACCAGAACCTGAACCAGAAGAACGAGCAGAACCTGACCTTTACAAGAGCTAACTAACCTCTTTTCTATTTTCAACAGACTCATTGAGAATGATTTGCTTAGATTTCTCCCGCATTTAAAATAATCTCATTTCTCTCTTTTCAACAGACTCATTGGCAATAACTTGTTTTGCCCTTTCCCTCGATTTAAATGAACATTTGTTGTCTTTGTGTGGCAGATTCATTTTGTAATGTATGTTTGCCGCTATCGAGTTGTTTGGATAACCTTTTTTCTCTGGCCTCTAGGGATTCATTTTTTCGCCTTTCTTTGGCTTGTTCGCGTTGTTTTGATAACCTTTTTTCTCTACTTTCAGCCGATTCATTTTCTTTCATCTTTAATTTGTACTTTCGGCGTTGCTCCATCAATCGTTTTTTCTTATTTTCTAGAGATTCACTCAAAATAGTAGACGCATTCTCGTCCAATAAGGTAAGGTTATCATTTGGAATGCTTTGATTTGATAATTTTACACCTTTGACTTCAAAGGGTGCACCACAGTATTTTGAGGTAAAGTATTTTGGAAATAAAACAAAAGATTATGTAGTCCTTCAATTGTAATTAACACACATTTTCCAGAAGGGTGTGACATGCCATATGTCTCTCGAATGGGAATCAAATATTCTAAAATTTCCTTCAGAAACCTTTAATATTGCTACGGTGTTACAATCAATAGTCAACAAACATTGTTGATAATTCAAGAAAACTGAAAATTTCTGTTAAAGTTTCTAAACCCCTACCAAATTTCCCTGGATGGTTTTCATGACCCAACTATACATTTTGTTTTACTTTCGTTGTCCAGCACATCTTAAATTTTAAATTTTCATTCATACCAACAACACAGGAGTGCTGGGAACTGAGGGTAGTCTGCCATATAGAGCAAGGAAAACAATCAACTTTCTTTTCAGCCGGGTTTTCGCATTCATGAACTCTTATAGTCTCGAACCACTGAAATCCAAACTATATATATATACATGTACATAATTTCTGGGGGCAAGGGGTTCTCAAAACAACTTTTCTTTGGGTGTGATATGGATATTTCTTGGACTTACATAGCGTATATCAATTCCTAAGTTATAAATATTTGTTTTCTTCGATTACTTTTGATACTAATCAAAAAGGTTTCATGGCGCATCAAAGATTTTCCATATGTTTTACGTAGCCCTACCAACTTTTGATTCATAGTTTCATGGCCCAGCACGTTTCCTTCTGCCTCCCGCCCTGGTGGAATTAATGACAGCTCCCCAAAGCGGAACGAAAAGACGAAATTTGCGATATATATTATAAATAAAACATTACTTTTACTGATAATTATGCTTATTAAGCCGATACTTCCAAAAGGGAATGGCATCGTTTTATTTATGGATCATATCATAAAGAATACTCGAGCAACACGTTCTACATGTTGAAATCCACATAGAGAAAGCTGAGCAGGTGCTGAGTAGGTGCTTAGCAGGTGCAGAACCTGGTTCTGCTGGTTCATCTGAACCATGCACCTGCTCAGCACCTGCATGCTCAGCACCTGCTCAGCTGGTTTTGCTGGTTCTTCTGGTTCAGATGAACCAACAGAACCAGCAACAGAACCAGAACCAGCTCGTTCTTCTGGTTCAGATGAACAAGCAGAACCTGGTTCTGGTTCTTCCGGTTCATCTGAACCAGAAGTACCAGAAGAACCAACAGAACCTGGTTCTTCTGGTACCTGAACCAGACGAACCAGAACCAGTTTCTTCACCTGAACCAGAAGAACCAGGTTCTGGTTCTTCTGGTTCAGATGAACCCTACGAACCAGCAGAACCTGGTTCATCTGAACCAGAAAAACTGCTTTTCAAAATATGAAATAACGCGATCACGCAACTCTCTTCGTTAGCGCGCCTTTTCCAAGTCTCTCCATCATGGCGAACACACCGAATAGAAACGTTCTCGCATGAAGATCTTTAACAGAGGCAATTGGCAGAGCAATCAACCAAACTCTAAGTGCTACAGAGGTAAGTGTTCCTCTCATAAACACCGTTCTCCACTTCAGTTGAGTTAATTTGATATTCAAAAACATGTTAATGAATGAGTTTATATGGAAGCCACGTTGTCTTATAAAGGATTATTCGCTCTCATTTGGTTTCTCGTTACGTTTGATATAGTTGCCTATTAACAACACGGCGAGGAGTTATTTCAAATTAATGAATATAATTCAAGGCAATCCGTAATCTCAACATCCCAATTCCAACTATCTTACCAGTAGTAACTTTCTATCACCTCAGCAGTTTGGATTTCGACCTAAGCTTTCAACCGAAATAGCATTAGCCCGTTTTACAGACATCATATTGGGTAATCTAGACAAAGGTTTAGCAACTGGAGCACTCGCAAACTTTGGAATTTTAGTCATGTTTCAGTAAAAGTGTATGACCAACCATTTTGAGAGAACCGATTCATTTAAACACTTACGCCTGTATTCTAAAAGCTCACTCACACTCACACTCAATGAGTGGACGCTCATTCGCAATGAAAGCAACTCACCACTCAATGAGTGTCTACTCACACTCACATAGTATAATGCTACACTCACACTCCAACTATTCAAAGACAAGTGAAGCTCAGATTCTGAGTGAAGTATGAGTGAGAGGTATACGTCCCTTGAGCAGCACTCAACTTTACTAAATCATACCAACATGGCGGATAGGTGGCTAAATACTGTAGGTTAGAATGTTTGAATAATATTGTACCAAACAACAGAAATAGACGGGAACCATATCTCTTCAATTATGGGAAATATGACGAGCAGCAATTTCGGAACAGAAACCGATTGACTAAGGCAGCATTTCGCGAGTTACTGGAAATAATCAGGCCAGACATAGCTGCACACAACGACAGAGGAAAATCCATTCCAGCTGATATTCAACTTTTATTAACGCTACGGTTTTACGCCACGGGAACATTTCAGCTTGCATGCGGAGACCTGTGTGAAATGTTGCAGCCATCAGCAAGTCGGATGAGGATCCGAGGCAATCGCGCGCTTAAAGAATATTTACATTACATTTCCTGATGGTGACATGCTGCAGCAATCAAATCTTTGTGCATTTCCCAGTATTGTCATGGGTGCAATTGATTGTACACACATCAAAATACAATGCCCTGGGGGCGAGAATGCTGAACTCTTTCGAAATCGCAAAGGATATTTTTCAATAAACGTTCAAGCTGTTTCCGGACCAAATTTAGAAATTTTAAACATTGTTGCTCGGTGGCCTGGTAGCGTCCATGACGCCAGAATTTTCGATAACAGTCGACTATGTGAACAGTTCGAACGTAGTGGTTACCAATACCGCCAATATCTCATGACGCCAATACTCGATCCGCAGACCCGACCACAACGCAATTATAATGTGTCTCAAATAAGTACACGAAATACCGTGGAGAGGATGTTTGGCACATGGAAGAGGATGTTCCCATGCTTATCAACGACCATTCGCACAAAACTGCAAACGACGCTAACTATCATTAGCAGCTGTGTTGTTTAACTTCGTAAGAAGCCGAAATGACCCTATGGATGAACCAGAACATTTTCCGGCTGCCGACGAAGAAGTAACTGATATTCATGCTGGTGAACGGCTTTTCGGAAATGCTGTTCGGCAAGCGCTGATAATGCAACATTTCACGTAAATTATGAATAATTATGCAATTTAATAACACAATAAATATATTATATATATTCTCATATTAAATAATTTTATATTGACAAGAACATGCACACAAAATAAAATACACGCGTATATTCATTGTGTATGTTATTGACAGAGGTTATTAATGTGATTAGTTTTGCTTCCTATAGCGCGTGTGTTTGGTCTCGGGTGTTGCTCTTGTGTGTGTTTTTATGGACTTCATTGTTTCCCAATATTCAAGTTCCGCGTCCAGCACTTCCATTTTCCTTTTGTGTTGTATTATTGTATTATTTTTCTTTATAACCAGGAGCTCCATTTCCGCTTCATGCTGTTGGGTTTGTAAATCTAAACATCGTGCTTGGGCCTCGGATATTTGTGATTTCCTGGTAAATGACGACGATAAGGCAGACTCGACGACAGATGGCTACAATTCGCGTTCGTTTGGTGTACTGACTGTAGTTGTCACCAATGACTCAGTTTCATGAGCGTCGATTTCTATACAATAAACACCACATAAAATAATTCACATGTTATGTACGGAAAACTAGGAAAACTATTTGATCCGATTATTGCATTATAAATCGCCTAAATAGTATTTTGCAATTAGCATTGTCGTACCTATTTCAAAATTATCGTCATCAAAAGGGTTATCCAGGCTGTCAATCTGAGCTGGAATAATCGAAGAAACAGCAGCAGCTTCGTCGTCTTGTTTCGATGATGAAGGACCACCACCAGTTAATTTACTTTCTCTCTTCTCTTTCGCAAGTTGTTTCTTCGCACGGGACTTTATATTCTCCCAACACTTTTTTAATTGCCGAGAATCTGTCTTAGACACACCTGACTGCGAATTAAACTCTTCTGATAGAGCTTCCCACACTCTGTTTTTTTGTTGTATCGTTTTGTAATCATTCCTTTTATTTTCCAAAATATATTTGTGCTTTCGCCCTAATTCTGTTAAAATCGACTTTTCCAATGGCGAAAAATATTGTCTACTTTCAGTCATCTTGTACCTGCGGCAACGACGTACGAATGCAATTGCTGATTCTTCAACATACCTATGTTACACTTCAACATTATACACACACTTCAGTAAGTCACACTCGAACGAGCTCTTTGAATACAAATCTGCCTAATATTTTCAAGGGTGAGTGCTACTCCACTCTCACTCACACTTCAGTTCTACTTGAGTGCATCTCACTTGAGTCGCGTGAGTGAGCTTTAAGAATACAGGCGTTAGGAGTAACAATAAATCAAAACATGTGCTGGGTCAGACCATATTGATTCCATTTGCAAGAAAGTAAATCAACGCCTTGGCATCATCCGTCGTGTGAAACACTTGCTACCTCTCCATGCTAGACTCACCCTTTACAACAGTCTTGTACTTCCTTTATTTGATTACAGTGACATAGTGTGGGGAGACAAAAATAATTCCAAACTCATGGAACGCCTGCAAGTTCTACAGAACAATGCCGCCAGACTTACCTCGATCTTCCTAACTACGCCTCTGCTACTATGTCATATCTCTTCGTCGTCGCTACCATCGTTGTCTCTCAATTTTTAAGCATGTCAACCATATCGCAGACTTTGATTTTGAACTTCTGAAGACTTCCAACATTCACCACTACAACACACGTCGGCGAGACAATTTTCATCTACCGCGACCACGTACCAACTGGGGTAAACTGCAAATGAAGTATCATTCTGTGTGCGATTGGAATTTATTGTCAACCGACCTAAGGGAATCCTCACGTTTAGAATATTTAAAAAATAATTAAAGAAACTATATTCTAACCACACCAATTTTCAAATTACTTTATTTGTTTGAGCGTAACGTTTCTCTTCTTATAGTTTTATAATCTATCATGTATTTACATTACTTATATATTTACGACAGGACCTCCCTGAAAACCACCGTTGGTGAGCGGAGCATCCTGTATAAATATTAAATTAAATAAATTAAAAAAAAATAAAAATTAAACCATCGCGGGAGAGCTGGTTATTTGATATAACCAAATAGCATTGAGTTGGTTATTTGATATAACTAACTTAAACTATCTCAGTAAATTTGGTTATTTGATATAACCAAATACATCAGGAAAAAAGTGACACTATATTTACGCTAAATAATAAAGTAACACTTGGCGCCCCATACATGCGCGGCATCGGAAAATTTGGCCCGTAAAAGAAAAGTACGTGTTTTGTCGGGTTATACGGTGAATGAAGATTTGTGTTCAAAATGATCATGAAAAGGCAGTGAAAATGCAATATATCGTCGTCGGAATATGTCAAGTTCGTAAATCAGTTTTATACGTGGCGTCAAAACTAAAGGCAAACCCGTTTTCGGTTTTTTAAACCTATTAATCAGTTACAAAGATAGTTTTGCAAACATGTCCGAGTATGTTATTCAGGCTTTTATTTGATGCAAAGCATGATTTTCTAGAGTTAGTAGTTCAAAAGATATCGTCGTCTGAATATCTAAAATATTTACTCGGAGTTTGTCAATCCAATCCAAGCGTCGTCGCTTTTTCAAGCTGTTAGCTATCAGTTACAAAAATATTTTTGTAGATATGTCAGAGGCTGTTAATCAAGCTTTCATTAGATATGTAGAATTATTATTATTATAGTCTTTATTTCAACACGGTACTATTTCACCAATAATATTACAAAAATAAAATAAAATAAAAAAGTGTTCTTCCAATAGGCCGTGATTTACTAATAAACTTAATGTTAATAAATACGAAATCTAATTACTAACTACATAATATTATAAAACATGCTAACTAATTACAATAAGTTACAAGATATGAATGACTATTAAATATCTAATTTATTTATCTTATTTTTGAAAATATGAAGAGATTCAGAGGACTTTACGTCAACTGATAAATTATTCCAAACCAATGAGTGCAAAATTACACTGCAATTGACGAGTATCATGTTCATGTATTTGATAGATATCAGTAAAAATATCGACCAAATATTTAGGTGCCAATTTTTTTTCGATCTTGTACATCAATATCAAAAGTTGGATAATTCTCTGTTGTTGGAGATTCAAAATTTTGTAGTCGTTGGAGATTATTTGATAATGTTTTATTCAAACTACCCCATACTTGAGCACAATAATCAAAATATGGTTGGACAGTAGATTTGAATACCATTATTAGTGTATTATGATCAACAATTTCCCTTAATTTCCAAAGAATATTAAGTCCAGAATTAACCTTTGTAGTTATATGTTCAACTTGCGCATCCCAGTTATATAAGTGTCTCATCTATCATTAGGCCAAGTGATTTAGTAGTCTTAACTCTTTTAATAACCATATCCCCTATTTTCAATGATGGCGGTTCAATTTGAATATTGGCAAGTCTTTGTCTTGATCCAATAATCATAAATTCAGTTTTACCTTTGTTCAAGGTTAATTTATTGGAAATCATCCAGTTTGAAATATTTTCCAAATCTTTATTTAACGTTTCTGTGACTTGATTAATGTCTTTATTAGATGTCATAATTTGAGTATCATCAGCAAACATTTCGGATTGTGTACTTTTTAAACTTTTTGGTAGGGCATTGATGTATAACAAGAATAACAAAGGACCTAAAACCGAGCCCTGAGGTATACCTGTTTGTATGAATAACGACCATTCACTTGGCAGTATTGAGTGCGTTGGGATAGATAAGACCTTAACCAGGTATGGGCATTTCCCCTTATTCCGTATAGATCAAGTTTATTTAGAAGAATTTTATGATCTACGGTGTCAAAAGCCTTTTTTAGGTCTAGGAAGACAACGCCATTAAGTTGACCTATATCCATGTTCTTGTACCACGAATTAGTGATTTTTAATAATGCAGTTATTGTTGAATGGATTGGTCTAAAACCGTGTTGTGAATCAGTAAGTATATTATTAGTATCTTGTAAATATTCATATATCTGATTATGTATAAGCTTCTCCATCAGTTTTGCTATTATATTTATAATAGATATAGGTCTGAAGTTATTTATATCACTCTTAGTTCCTGCTTTATAAACTGGGATAACTCTAGTAATTTTCCAATCATTTGGAAATATTCCAGTAGATATTGATTGGTTAAAAATTACTGTTAATGATGTTACAATCTGCACGGCAGCAATCTTTATAATTTTTGCCGACAGACCGTCAACTCCTGTTGCTTTAGATGGAGAAAGTCCTAATCGCAGTGTTAGAACTTCAGTCTGATTGATTTATTTAAAGTTGAAAAGATAATTTCTATCTATATTAGAGTCTGTAAAATCTTTAAGATATGATTCAGGAGTGACGTTGGTCACAGGTAATTCAGAAGATAATTCGACTCCAAGCTCGATAAAATGTCTATTAAAGGCATTTTCCAGGTCATTTTCTTCAATATTATCTCCTGTTTTTGATTTTAGGTTGTGGATCTTGGAGTTTTTGTTAGACTTATTCAGAATATTATTTACTGTTCTCCAAGTATTTTTAATATTACCAGAATTTTTAGATAACTGTAATTGGTAATAAGATTGGATGGTATGTTTTATCTTTCTGTTATAAAGATTCCTAGCAACCTTATATTCTGCCCAGTCATATACCCAGAGTAATAGTACTTCAAAAGATATCGTGGTCGGAACATTTCACTTTTGGCATGGCGTCATGGCGAGTAAAAACAAAACAAAAACGTGAGCCTGTCAATCAGACATCACGAAATCACTCTTTGAAGGGCTTTCGCTCGAAATTGTATAGTCCTTTTACACACGATTTCTTACATGTATTTCTAACACTACCTAGTGCCTACACAGTACGCAGAACAACATTTTTATCGTACTCTTCAATAAAACAACCATATACACAATTTGTTATTGTTAAGTGTTGTACTGTATAATATATACATTTTGAAATACTTAACAGAGAGAATACTTAAAAGAAAAATCACAATCGTAGTGCAAGTTTAAAGTTTGTACCTATCATGGAACAATTTAAAAATTTGAATTGGCCTATATACAGTACTGGTAATTATTTTAGGGTGCAAAAACATGCAGACTATACTGGGGTTTATATAACCTTGGCCTGGCCTACAATTTTGCAGCATAAACAAGAATTACAATGCAGTACAGTACTATACTTGTCAGTGTTAATATATACACTGCTGCAGTGAATAAGGGAGAGCTCAGAGTATCAGACAGACGATACAAAGATGATTGTTATGCAAGCTCATATTCTCAGAAAAATTATTCTGTGTCCCAGACAGGAATTGAACCTGTAACTTTCTGATTGCTGGTGAGACCCACTAACCATTGAGCTACCCGAGACTCAGATGGAGAATGAAGGTTACAATGATGTACTGATTCAATTGAAATATGTATACTTCCTATGTGCATTACTGATATATAGTGACTGCCGCATATAGGCAGTATATATATATATATATATATATATATATATATTTATATATATATATATATATATATATATATATATATATATATATATATATATATATATATATATATATATATATATAATTCAATCTACAGACACGTGTTTCGCTGTACAACAACTCATCAGTGTAGCTTGGAACAATCTGGATGAGTCTGACTCGGTAATTATACACTTGCGATCGTCATTGACAACCGCGTGTGGGACAACACCGGCAATCAGAACATCCAGATAGCGTGAAGTGCGCATGGGGCCAGAGTGCTCAAACTGCCACAAGGGTAGTGAGCGTTGCATTATAGCTAAAGGACACCCACGTTTACTTCACAGAGTGCTCAACAACACCGAAGTGAAGGAGCGTACATAATTCAATCTACAGACACGTGTTTCGCTGTACAACAGCTCATCAGTGTATATATATATATATATATATATATATATATATATATATATATATATATATATAATTCAAATCAGTACATCATTGTAACCTTCTCTCTCCATCTGACTCTTGATGCCTCAATGGTTAGAGGCAGTCACTGGCAATCAGAAATCCAGGAATAGTTTTTCTGAGGATATGAGCTTAATCATGGTTTATAGCTTAATTGACGTCCATGTATTGTATACTGGTATGTATTCCAGTGGCAGAAATAATCTTTGTTTACTCCATCCATTACGGAACATGTTAGGACTATAGTAGATGGCCAGTACTGCGCCACAACTTATTGTGCCTGTTAATAAGCTTGGACAATGCTGGTCCTTATAAGGCTTGTAATGTAAAATACAGCTTATATACGATTATGTAATACCAATTGATAATGGTGCTACAACATATGTATGATGAACAGACTCATTGAGATATGGAAAATAGTTCTTTAGATATGATGTTAAAATGCCTTCACAGAATTTCTTAACTAGCATTACACAATGTATCTTTCTTCTAATTACAAAAGGTACCAATCCTAGGATTTCTATTGACCGATCAGTTTCAAGTCCTGAGTTAGGAATGATCAGTTTCCCTGCCCTGCATTGATCGACCTCTCAAGAGCATCAAATATTAAGTTATATCCACATCCATGCCAGCTCGACATCACAGTAGTCCAAATTGTGGATCCAATTTGAATGGACCCTATAGATTTGCACTATATGTACCACCTATTTGATTTTTTTAGGATTACAAGGGCACAGCCATTGTATGATAAAGATGCACATTCTTCCTTCAAGTTTCAGCAGCCTTTGGTGTCTGTTTCATGAATCGTCAACAGTGTGAAAAAAGTATTTTCTTTCTTAGTTATTGATGGTAGAAACAGCAGTAGACTTCCACACTATTCTGTTGCTGCACCCAAAAAATAAAAAAGATTTGGCTTCATGTATTTAGTTTGATGTTCTATGAAACATTCAAATTCAGACAATACAAAGATTTCAGCAATATTGTCCACTGGAAATTATTTATTCAGTCTGACAAATGAATGGGCTATTATCTAATTCAAGTAAAAGAAGTACCCTGTAAGTAACTACGCTATAAAAATTTCAAACAGCAAGCGGGCGAGGGGTTGTTGCGTATGCGTATTTCTAGTTTACATATAATATTGTGCATTCACAGTTATTATCACCTAATTGTGAAGTCAGTTACCCCCACGGTGGGTGATTCTCATCATTTTCACCGTAGGGTAGTATAGGAAATATGCGGAGCCGGTGTACCCACAGAATTCATTAGATTTCTGATTATCTCATCAATTTATTACCAGACAGCCTTGGCATAGTCATTTTACATTCGCAGGACATTTTTTGAAACGACATAAAAAAAGTGTTTTCCTGAATTTGGGGTAGTTTGTCCACTGAGTTGGTGTCCTGAAGGCCATTTCTTGAAAACGTGTTTTGCTGGAATGACATTTCTCGAATAAGTGCGTATTGTTAATACCAAGCGTGTCTGGTAAGTCGTGATGTTAGATGTGAGACATCGTATGCATTTTCTGTTTGCGCCGGCACCGCTATTTCCTATACTACTTACATGGAGTACATACATCATTGGATATAGGAAATGTTGCTGTTCGAATCTTATTCACATATTTTACTAAAGGGTTTTTACTAAAGGGTTTGAAAAGCTCAATATAAGCACCATATTAATAAAATGGATTATTGCCTTTTTAACCAATCGAAAACAACGAGTGAAGATAAGTGGTGTCTTCTCAAATTGGGAATACCCTAATGGTGGAATCCCCCAAGGTACCAAGTTGGCTCCAATAACTATAATGGTTAACGACCTCGTAAAGAACTGGCCAGGGAGAACTAAGTATGTTGATGACCTAACAGTAATTGAAATAATTCCTCGGAATTCAATAAGTGTCATGGACTTAGTAGCCAGAGAAATTCACCAATATAGCATCGAGCATCGAATGGAATTGAACCCAAAAAAATGCAAAGAAATGTGGATTAATTTCATGTCCAATCCTAACATATAGTGAGAAGAGATCTAGTTGTAAATGGAGTTCAAATAGAGAATGTAATATAAGCTCATATAGACTACTCGGAGTGACCATCCATTGAAGTCGAATAACCATATCGAAGACAAGACAAAGAAAGCAAGCAAAAGATTACATGCATTATGAACATATTGACCATTTATGCGCAAGAGTTGTCAGTAGATTGAGTCTTCTTCGAAGGATTAGGAAGTACTTGAACACGGATACATGTCGACAAATTCATAACACCTTAATTCAACCACTCTATGAATACTGCGACATCGTTTGGACAAATGCTGACCAGACAAGTTTAAAGAGACTTTTGAGACTACAAAAGAGAGGAGCTCGCATTATCCTTCGAAAGCAAATTAGAGAAGAGCGATCTACAAAATTATTCAAAGATTTGGCATGGGTTTCTCTAAATGACAAATGGGATTTCCATAAATGCCTTGTCGTTTTTAAATGTCATAAGGGATTTTGTCCAGCGTATTTAAAAAACATTTTTGAGAAAAATTCAAATGTTCATAACTACAATACAAGAAGAAAAGATGACATTCATCTTTCAAGAATTCATTCCAATTCTGGTTATAGATCTTTTGCATTTTCTGGTGCAAAACTTTTCAATAATTTAGATTATAGCACAAAGAATGCAAATTCGGTTAAAGAATTTACCAATTTATATTGGAATAATTTTAATAGTAATTCATCTTTGTAATCGCTTTTATAGTTTTTGTATTTTATAGTGTTTTTTGTTTGTTTTTGTTTTTTCTTACTATGTTATGTTATGCACAGCTTCAATGGCAATCAGCGACAGCTGTTTGAATTCTGTGTTGAATAAAGTTTTGTATTGTATTGTATTGTATTACATAACTATCCGCACGGTCAAAAACGCAGCAGGAAGCCTGCATTGAATGCAGGAATCTCCGGATGTTAGTAGATCTAATAGCATTTCCAACATGCTACCAGTGTGTGATCAAGCAAGAAATATGTTAATTTACGGTTATTTATTAAATTTGTAATTGCACTCTGACAGAAGACAGTAAATGACATGGTAAACAATATCTGAGGACGGCAACACCAGACACGTGTCACATTAAATAGTTTCAGTCTCGAAACCACAACTGTTACAATCGCCTAACATCTCTGACACATGCATTTATTTTTCTTCAGGGAATATGCATGCTCTATTTAATAACGCACGAACATCGAACTTTCTGCCACAAGAGCTTCTACTAAAAGGATTCTCAATCACTCTAGAAATCTCAGTATTATAAAGAGGAGTTTTGCGTAGCGCGCAGATGCATAGAATAATATAAGACTCCTATAGCTTGCACTGGTTAAGAAAAGATGACACATCTTCATAACCTGCCAGCAAAAGATGATACATCTTTCTGGCACAAGAGCTTCTACTAAAACTTTGCTACTAGTCTACAAAGCTCTAAATGGCCTCTGTCCTAGCTACCTGTCCAATCTTATACAGTACCGGAAGGCAACCAACGTCGTACCCAGGTACGTCTTATCTCCCCGCCCGCCCCCGGGAGACTTTGGAACAAAATCCCTTTAACCATCCGTAAAGCTTGTGCAGTTACTTATTTTAAAAAGCAGCTTAAACTTATTTGTTTTCTAAATTTATTGATAACAACTCTTTAATATATAATTAATTGATTAATTAATTTACATTTTAGTTTTTAGACTTGTAAAGCACCATGAGCAAGTAGTGGATGTGTGCGCTATAAAAATTTACAATTATTATTATTATTATTAAAAGGATTCTAAATCACTCTAGAAATCTCAGTATTATGTATATATATTATATATATATATATATATATATATATATATATATATATCAGTTATGCGTAGCGCCCATATCACTGGTTAAGAAAAGATGACACATCTTCATAACCTGTCAGCAAAAGATGATACATCTTTCTGGCACAAGAGCTTCTACTAAAAGGATTCTCAATCACTCTACAAATCTCAGTATTATATATAGCAGTTTTGCGTAGCGCGCAGTGGCTCCCTCCACGTTCTAGACAGCGCACTGGACATACCTCCAATTAAGGGGGTGTTTACATGAGGCCGGCCTGACTTTAGGTCGGCTATAGTGTTTTCTCTGTAGGTCGTTTTCATGAGTCCGACCTGAGGTTCAGTTCATGCTGGCCTAATCTCAGGTCGCCTGCTAGATCGAGCCGAATATTCCAAGCCGGCCTTACTCTATTCAATAGCGTAGAGTCTGGATGCTATTAATAGCTCAAAATTCGGACAAACAAACCAAATTTGACTCACAAATTATTGCAAATGAGCTATTTTCTTTTGTTATGGCAGCAAGAATTATGGGTAAAAGCGGACAAACATCGATACTGATGTCATCTCGACGGAGCGCTATTCCATTGGATGCGACGCCATAATGGTTCCATAATTGACAGTCCGGCCCCATGTAAACACCGTGCGGGATGTGCGGGATGGTATTCTCGTTATATTGGCGAAACAACTCGTCATCTCACCACTAGAATTAAGGAACACGTTTCAACTGATAAAAATTCGCAAATTTTCAAACACTTTAAGAAATCTGCGGCTTGTGAACATCAATACTCTCCATCTTGTTTGAATATCTTAGATTCTGCTAAATCAGTTTTATCTAAAACTTAAAGAAGCTTTGTATATCAAAAAAATTAAACCCGAACTCAATATTCAAGTCCAACACGTCAACACAGCTTATATTCAGCTTATATTTTCATTTCACTCTTTCTCTAGTATATTTTTTGTTTTGTTTATAGTCTAAGACTACCTTCCGCTTTGGAAGCCATTCCAAAGCGGCAGATATCAAAGATGAGACAATCAATGCTCTCATGTTGATTTTACTCCAGCATGAGATCACCAACTCTGCGTTCTTCTTGGTTGACAAAGATGGTTACTTGAGGAAAAGTGCCAAATCACAACTTGGGACTGAGCTGCTGAAGTTGTGCCCACTAATAGATAAAAAAGGGCCAGAAACCTCTACACAAACCCACGCCATCGTTATCGACTTCGTGGCCTTAGTCCCCTTAAAGAAGCTTGATCCGCCCGTCAAGACATTCCACGACTTTGCTATTGCCTTGACAGCTATGGTCACCAAAGCTGGGCACAACTGTAATTATATCCACGTCGTTTCCGACACTTACAGAGAGGACAGTATCAAGAATGAAGAGAGGGGGAGAAGAGGAAAGTCAAGACAAATGGTTGTCCTTGATGTGATATCACCGAACCAAAATGTTCCAGTGGTATTAGAGAACTTTTGGTCGTCTTCCATCAGCAAAACTACTTTCCAGGCATTCTATGTTGAATGGCTCAACACCAATTACCAAGGCAGCAAACCTCTATACCTTGGTATATCACCACAGGCATGGACGGCGTCAGCTGGGTGTGCTTCTCCATTCCCTCTCCTCAGCTGCAAACACGAGGAAGCTGATGACAGGATGGTGTTCCATGTGCAGGACATTCTAAGTCACCGGACAGGACCTACATCCCTGACACTGTCATCAGATGACACAGATGTCTTTGTGTGCCTGTTATACCACATCACAGTTAATTGGAGAGATCTTGGCCTCCAAGAACTCTGGCTTGTCCGCAACTCAGGAGTGAAAAGATCAATATTACCACTCCACGATATCTGCATAGCACTAGGAGATGAGCTCGTAAAGTGTCTCCCAGCACTCCATGCGCTAACTGGGTGCGATACAACCAGCAAGATATCAACTAAACTTGCAGCCCTGAACGCTGTCCGCAAACCAGGAAATTCCTCTCTGATCCTGAATTTAGACTGTCCACAGCTAACAGAAAGCACAATACAGATAGCGGAGACATTCTTGGTCAAGTGTCTCAAACCATCAACAGACCTGGAGACATTTGACGACCTGCGTATCGCTGCATTTGATAGCAATGCCTTCAAGATGGACTTTGAGAAAACTGCTTGCACCTCAACTAATTTATTTATTTATTTATTTATTTAATGTTATTTATACACGGTAGGCTTATCAGCTATATTATAATAAAATATTTAAAATTAAAAAGCTGTTTTTCAAAGGGCCGTGTATCTAATTAACTAATAGTTACTAACTAATTAATTTCACCAACTAACTAACTAACTAACTAACTATATTACTTACAATTCAATAGGTTAAAATAATAAAACCATGCAACAATACAAATATAGAACTCTTGCTAAAAAAAACTAACTATATACAAGTTAAGATAATTTTAATGAAAATTAATTTAATTTACTGAATTCCAGATCATGGCACCTCGATAACTAAAACTTTTTTTCATAGCATTAGTATTCGGTTTGGGTAAGGACAGCTTCTTATTATTATTTCTCAAATCATAACAGTCCCGGTTTACCAACTCAAATAAATTACTTAAATTTGATTTTCCACTGACGCATTTATCAACTAGGGACAATAATTGCTCATCCCTGCGACACTGCAATGTTTTCCATCCTAATTTGGACAAAGTAACAGTGGCTGATGAGTAATAGCTGTCACCAGTAATAATGCGAGCTGCTCTATTCTGTAACTTTTGTAATTTATCTTTTAATTCACCTGAGCAGTTGTCCCAAACAAGGGAACAGTAATCAAAGTGAGGTAGGACTAGAGCTTGATATAATTTCTTTATACTATCCTTACTGACTACATCTTTAGCTCTTCGTAGGATTCCTATTCCTTTTGATATTTTTTTGGATACATGATCAACATGGGTTCTCCATGTTATTTTTTCATCAATAAAAACACCCAGAGTTTTTGTGGTAGTCACACGATTAATATTTTGATCGTCAATTAAAACATTAGGGTCTATTTCAATTCGCGATAATCTCTGTCGAGACCCGATGATCATGTATTCCGTTTTGCTGATATTTAGAGATAATTTATTCGCTAGTAGCCAGTGATGTAAGCTATTTAGTTCTATGTTTAGTTTTCTCTCAATATCTTCACCCGAAACACCGGTTACAGTTATATTAGTATCATCAGCAAATATCGCAGGAATGGAATCGTTTAAACAGTTAGGAAGATCATTTATGTAAATCAAAAATAATAGTGGACCCAGATTCGATCCCTGCGGTACTCCAGTTTTTATATTTTTCATGGATGATAATGATCTTCCCACCTTACAAATTTGACTACGATTGCTTAAATAAGAAATGAACCATCGCAACATAATTCCCTTGACACCATATAATTCTAATTTTTTTATTAGTATGTTATGATCAACGGTATCGAATGCTTTTTTGAGGTCTAGAAACATAACCCCGTTAATAAAACCTCGATCAATGTTAATAAGCCAAGTATCGGTGGTACTCAATAAAGACGTGGTAGTAGAGTGGCCTCTACGAAATCCTGATTGATAATGTGTAAAAACCTTATTTCGAATTAGATATTTATTCAATTGCTCAAAAACTAGTTTTTCAAATAACTTAGAAACAACTGATAACACAGAGATTGGTCGATAGTTGCTGCAATCTTCTTTGTCTCCGGATTTGAATATCGGAGAGACACGGGCTTGTTTCCAGTCGTTAGGAAAAATACCCTGAATTAATGATAAATTAAAAAGTTCAGTTAAAAAAGGCACAATGACTTCCGAAGAATCTTTTAATAACCTTGCGGAGATCTTATCAAGGCCAGAAGCCTTACTCGGTTTCATTTCATTTATAGCCTTAGCGACAAAAAGGTTTGTTATTGTCGAAAATTTAAATTCATTCGAAACAGGTGTGACATATTCAGAAAATGTCCGATCTGTTTCGTTTAGGTTAGAAGACAGTTTTTCTCCTATTTCGCTAAAATATACATTTAACGTTTCTGCGATTTCGTTTTCTTTTGTAATAGTGGTATTATCCACTTTAATTGAAGATATCGATGTTGTTTTCGAGCAGCGACCACGACGACCAACAACCATGTCGATGTTTCTCCACATTTCCTTTGGATTGTGTTTATTACCATCTATAGTTTGTAAGCAAAATGTTCTCTTTGCATTTCTAATTAAGCTATTGACACGATTCCGTTGTGTCTTATATGCAATATGAAGGTTATTGCACTTTGATGCAACGGCTCTTTTTTTTAAGTAGTCACGATGGTTCATTTCCCTAATTATAGCTGGGGTTATCCATGGTACGTATTCGCTCCTCACTTTACGAGATCTAAGGGGAGCATGTATTTCTGATATTAGGATAAAAATACTTTTAAAATTATCCCATATCTCATTAGGATCATCTGAGTGGCAATCGCATTTACTAAGAGCATCAAGAAGATCCCTTCTAAAAAGATTATGGTTGTATTTTTTGAAATTTCTACTTTCAACGATCTTTGGATTTTCTTTCGGTGTCGATATTTTAAAACATCCATAAATAAGACTATGATCACTGATCCCTATATGTAGTACTCCAGAGGTTAACAATTTATTTGGTTTATTTGTAGCCAAAATATCAATTAAAGATTCATGATTATATGTTATACGAGTAGGATCAGTAATCACTTGCTCAAGTTGAAAGACATTTAAAATATCAATCAACCTATTTGTATGGGTACGATTATCATTTGTTAAGAGATCACAATTTAGATCTCCTGTAAGAATCAACTCTTTATTTTCTTTGTCTAGTTCATTTAAGAACGATTCCAGGCTAATGGTAAGGCAGATCCCGAATTTGGAGGTCTGTATACAGTAGTAATTAATACGGGTTTAGATTTTGGTTTTATAATTTCAATGCATACGGCTTCCAAATCATTGGGGGAAATATGAGTTTTCTCAATCACGTTAAAAACACTTCTCACATATAGAGCAACACCACCTCCATTTCTGGATCTGTCTTTTCTATACAATGTATAGCCTGGTATGTTTACCTCATCGTCACTTATTGAACTATCAAGTCTAGTTTCGTTTAAACTAAATACATCAACGGATTTCTTACTTAAAAGTATTTTTAATTCGTCAAGATGTTTTGGTAGAGAGGCTATATTTAGGTGAACTAATTTGAAACCTTTCAATTTATTAAATATTTTAAATGGAGTAGAGTTTTCGAGATTAATACTTCCGTCCTCCTTTTCAGAGGAAGGAATCACAGGGTCAAAACCCAGGGATGGGATGCCATGATCTGAAATTCGCTCACTTTGCTGGTCAAAATTTGACCCATCCACACCACCCTCTATGTCACTAATGTTCGGATTACTTATGCAGTTCTCTTCGTTAATTTCAAGAGCAGAAATAGTGGTTACATTTTCTGTTATTACATAGTCATTACCTGATGCACGTATTGGAGATAACGTTTCCAACTGCCACTCTCCGCTCGTTCCATGATGTATAGACGTTGTGGTGCCGGGGGTGCATGTTGCGGAGCATGATTCGTATATCTCCTTGGAAAATGGGACCTGTCATCATGAAGATCTTTTGGGTTTATATCGTCTCGCCTTATTGATTTTAAAAACTCGCATAAATTTTTTCCAAGAACTTTATCTCCTTTTACATTAAGGTGTAGTTTGGAACCATTCAGGTGTGAGCTATTTATCTTTTCATTGTCAATGTAATGAACATTCATCTTCAAACACATTGTTTTAGTAAGTTTATTGAATGTTGAAATTCTTCTTTCTGGCACTCTTCCATCACTTCTTTCTACAACACTTGAGACTGCAATTGTGCTTGCTAGTGGCTTGACAATTTTAATAAAACTTTCAAGCTTGGTAGAGACAGTTTCGGCATCTTCTCTAACAAGATCGTTGGTACCAATGTGAAATATCATAGCACTATATTCACCACTGGTCACATTCTCGTTGTTCTCTAAATCTTTTAAGGTCGCCCCACTATGTGAGTAACAATTTACCTTTCCGGCGCGGTATGCTTTTTCTAGCTTCTTTCTGTCCATGTGTTTCACCATAGAGTCGCCAAGTAATAATACTTTTTTATGGATATTCGCGCGCTCACTGGGAGGTGACCTGTTATCCTGTTGCCCGGAACTAGGTTAGTAGTATAGAAAGTGGGGCTACCAGCACACTTTTCCATTTTTCATGTCTCAACTTCTTTCTCTAGGGAACTAGACACTTTTTCCGTTTTTGGATTCCGCATATAACTTTCGAGCAAATATGCAGAATCCAAAAACGGAAAAAGTGTCTAGTTCCCTAGAGAAGTTGAGACACTCAAATGGAAAAAGTTTGCTGTTAGCCCCACTTTCGAGACTACTAATAGGCAATGTGTCACATGGTTTGGGGAGTCAGAGACATGTCTCAGCTAGTAGGCTACAGAGTGAGGTGTTTGGACGTAACGCTGCTGTGGGTGAGGATGTCGCTCGTAACAAGACTATGTCAAGTGGTATTACACGTGGTCCTGATATGGGCTTTATTTCAAGTCATGAGTTGAGTGGGACTCATGATTCAAAAGGGTCTAAGGACTTAGCTATATTAAATAATAAAACGACTCTTATGAAAAGGTCTGGACGTAAACGTAACTCTGTTGTGGGTGGTAATGTCGCTCGTAGTGGTATACTATCGAGTGGTGGTGCACATGATCCTGCTATGGGTTCTGGTGACTTAGTTATGCCTAATATTAAGATGAGTTTTCTAGAGAGGATGTCTGGCTATCTAGCTGACGCTAAAGCATTGGGGTATAAGTGGATGGACCTTATTAGAAAGGCATCTAGAGAGGACGTTATTAATAGAGTCACCAGAGTTAGGGAGGTCAGAGAGATTCGAGAGGCTAGACGCGATCTTAGACGATATGTTAAGACGTCACGATTAAGTCAGGAGGTCTCAGACAAAGAGTATGAGAGAGTCACTAACCTTATTGCTAAGATGACACATCCTACTGTAATACAAAGGAGAGTTGCTCTCAAAGGGTACACTAAGTCGTATAGTGTTGAGGTGATCGACAATAATGATCCACTAAAACAACTAGTCAAGACTAGAGTAGTAGTGGACTCAACTTTACAGAAAGAGTTAGAGAGACTGAAAGGTTTGAAGTTTTCTGAGACGTTGAAAGTAACTCTAGAGAAAGAGATTGGTAACGGTGAGTCTGTGATTAAGGAAGCCTTCTTCAATAGTGTGGTCAAAACAGTGATTAATAGTGTTGATATTAGTGGGACTACGAAGCAAGCTAGTGAGGAGATGGTGAATCGTATAGCTGTGTGGTTGTCAGAAGGGTCTGGGTGGGTTGTAGACAGTGTTAGTGATCACTATATTAATGTGGTAGTGTATAAGCCTCTTAAAGGATCGAGTTATATTGAGCTACCTGAGGAGTTGAGGAACGCGTCGAAAGGTTTGGTTAATATAAAGAATGAAGATGACAAGTGTTTCATGTGGTGTCACGTGTTGCACAAGTGTCCTGTAGGAAAGAATCCGCAGAGAGTGTCGAAGCACAAGAAGAACGTAGATTCTGTAAATTATGACGGAGTGAGATTTCCAGTGGATACGAAACAGTACAACAAGATAGAGAGGCAGAATGATACTAGCATAAGCGTGTTTGGGTATGAGAACAAGCAGACATTTCCTATCTACGTTTCTGAGGAGAAGTTCGAGGATCATATGGACCTACTGCTAATAACTAATGGTGTTAAACGACACTACGTGTACATCAAAGACTTTTGTAGGTTTATGTGCGGTCAGTCTAAACACAAGTGTCGCAATAGTTTCTGTAGGTACTGTCTTCAATGTTTTACTACCAGTGAGGTTCTAGAGAAACATAAGGAGGTTTGTATGGTGGTAAATGGTAAGCAAGCGATCAAGATGCCAGATGAAGAAGATAGCACTATTGAGTACAAAAATTACCACAAACAATTAGAGGTACCATTTGTGATATACGCAGACTTTGAGGCTATCACAGAGAAGGTCGACAACGTGAAACCACTCACAGGATCGTACACTAGTGAGTACCAAAGACATACGGACTGTGGGTATGGATACAAAGTAGTGTGCTGTTACGATGATAAATATAGTAAACCAGTAGAGATGTTTCGAGGTCCGAAAGCGGTTAAGAAGTTCATGAAAAAGATGCTAGAGGAGGTTAAGTACTGCAAGAAAGTTAGAAAGGAGCATTTTAATAAGGACATGGTGATGACCATAGCTGATAAGGTTAACTTCAAGGAAGCGACTAAATGTCATATTTGTGATATAAAATATAAACGTAGAGACGTGAGAGTTCGAGATCATTGTCATGTCACTGGTAAATACAGAGGCTCTGCACATCAGTTATGCAATAGGAACTATAGACTGACTGATAAGATACCTGTCATATTTCACAATCTAAGAGGGTACGATAGCCACTTCATAATGCAGGAGATAGGTAAGGTTGGTCTGAAAATCAATGTCATACCAAATAATATGGAGAAATATATGGCATTCATGTTAGGTAGACATCTAGTGTTTCTAGATAGTTTCCAATTCATGAGCTCTAGTCTAGCCCACCTAGTGAACAACCTACCAAAGGACTGTCTCAAGTACACGTCTGAACTGTTTCGAGGTGAGGAGCTAGAGTTGGTGTCGCGAAAAGGTGTGTACCCATATGACTATATGGATAGTTTCGATAAGTTTAACGAACTCGAGTTACCACCAAAGGAGAGTTTCTACAGCATCCTAAACGACGAGCATGTGTCAGACACAGACTACAAGCACGCTCAAGAAGTGTGGAAGAAGATGGGTGTGGGAAACATGGGTGAGTACCACGACTTGTACTTGAAGTCTGACGTATTACTACTGGCTGACGTGTTCGAGAACTTTAGAAGAACGTGTAAACAGTACTACCAGTTAGATCCTTGTCATTACTTCACGTCACCTGGACTGTCGTGGGACGCTGCTCTAAAGATGACAGGAGTGGAACTAGAGTTGATGACTAACATTGATATGTTTCAGTTTATCGAGAAAGGAATGCGAGGTGGTGTATCTTGTATCACGCATAGACACGGAGAAGCTAACAACAAGTACATGAAGGGGTATGATAGTAGTAAGCCGTCGAAACATATCGTATACCTAGACGCTAATAACCTTTATGGTTGGGCTATGTGTCAGTATCTACCGACTGGTGGGTTTGAGTGGGTCGAAGGTTTTGACATCAACAATCTAGACAAATATAACAACGAATCAGATAAAGGTTTGATACTTGAGGTTGATCTAGAGTATCCAGAGGAGTTGCACGATCTTCACAACGACTATCCTTTAGCCCCTGAGAGGATGAGAGTGAGTAGTGATATGTTGTCAAACTATTGTAAGACGATCCAAAACAAGTTTAAGATATCTGTTGGAGAGGTTGCAAAACTTGTACCTAACCTAAACGGTAAGAGTAAGTACGTTGTTCATTATAGAAACCTACAATTATACAAGAGTTTGGGAATGAAGGTTAAGAAGATACACAGAGTACTTCAGTTCGATCAGTCACCATGGCTCAAGCAATATATCGACTTTAACACTGACAAGAGAACCCAAGCGAAGAATGACTTTGAGAAGGATTTCTTCAAACTCATGAACAATAGTGTATTCGGAAAGACTATGGAGAATCTACGAAAACGTGTGAATGTGGAGTTAGTAACAGATAAGGCAAAACTGGAGAAACTAACGTCAAAACCAACCTTTGTTAGTAGTAAGATATTTGACAATAACTTGGTAGCAGTTCACAAGATCAAAGAGACACTAACTCTAAATAGACCAGCATACGTAGGTTGTATGACTTCCACTACAGTAACATCAAAAAGAAATATAGCAACAAAGCCAAATTACTATTCACAGATACGGATAGTCTAATGTACGAGATTGAGACGGAGGATGTGTACAAAGATATGTACGCTAACAAAGAAGTGTTTGACTTTAGTGGATATGACAAGTCATCTCCTTACTTCGATCTAACCAACAAGAAGGTTATTGGTAAAATGAAGGATGAGACATTAGGAGTCCCCATCGTTGAGTTCGTTGGTTTAAGGTCGAAAATGTATAGCTACATAAAAGAGGACGGAAAAGGTGGGAAGACTGCTAAGGGTATCAAGAAGAGTACCATTAGAAATAATATAAGACACGACAACTATAAAAGTGTCCTAACAAATGGTGAGCAGATGTCTCACATAATTAAAACTATTCGCAGCAAGAGCCACCAACTAGGAAGCTACGAAATAAACAAGATATCCTTAAGTTGCTTTGACGACAAGCGACATATACTACCAGATGGTGTATCTAGCTATGCGTATGGACATTATAAAATAGTTTGAAATTAAATGTTTAAATTTCTCAAATGCTTTTTAGTCTTTAAATGTCTGTATTTAGAGGTCACATGGTATAGTCTATCACATGTCTCACACACCCACTTATGAGTTCTCATCCACTCTTTGGTTTGTGCTCTATTTGCTACTAAAGCTTCTTCTCTGGTTTGGTAAATTTTTGGTCTTGCCATTATATATATTACTATATATTTTATTTACCCACTCGTTGTAGTATGGATCTCCTCTCCCATCCCAACCTAGATCCTTGTATACTATGCTATACAGGTTATACTCGAATCGTACCTTGACCTTACCAGGTTTGAGGTCGTTAAGACTACCTCTCAACTTTATACCTCTTCTAGAGCATATTCTTATGACATAGAAAATATATTTCGATATATTCTTGACAATAAGTTCGTTTCTTTTAAGAGACCACACTATCTCTATAAAATCACTGACAACTGTTGGTATGTCACTCTCGTTGACTAGTCCAGTCAACATTCTCCCTAACCACTTACTGTAACTGTGAGCCGATTTATTGTACATCCAAATGTTAGGTACAAAGTTCCTTACACGTCCGTAGGTAGTCTCTCCACACTTGTTACAACTGAATACACCATCTTCGATTTGGGTTCTGTGGTTACTACACTTGTAACAATACATGGTGTCGTACCACTTTTTTGGTCTTGCATCCTTAATTCCATTCTTGATCTCGTCCAACGTGTACCCTAACGTAGTACCACTCCACTTTTTTGATGCGATCTCATCCAATGTATACCCAGCATAGAACATTCTCATTGTACGTTCGTCAACCATTTAAGTTAATATACTATATATACCTTTAGACTATAGTGTAGTAACTTTGTGGTTGAGTGTCTCCAACTCACATTTTATTGTTGCGACCTGTTTTAAAGCGTCTGATAGTAGTTGTTCCAACTTTTCTATCTGACTAGTTTGGAGTGTCGAGTCACGCTTTTTATCAAATTCAATAGCCATCTCCTTCAGAGTAGTGCTCATTATACTACTCTATATATTAGATAACCTAAAGGTATCCCAACAACTCCGACGAATACCATTTGATACTCTTTCATCTCATCTGAAGGTTTGTAATAGTCTGATAACTCAGGCTCTTTACTAAATGTCTTCCCATCATACTGTATAGTCAGTACTTTTCTTAGTTGATCCAAAGCGTGGTTCGTGTCGTTAATATCTGCGTTAGCATCTGACAACTGTTGCCTTAATTCCTGGATTTTGTCTCTCTGACGAATCTCATTCTCGTAGAACTTTTCTTTCGCTCTTGCGAGACTCTCCAATGCTTTGTTGTGTCTCTTTATCTCTGTCTCGTAGCCTGTATGGTTTAGCTTGCTGAATATGAACCCAGCTCCTGCGAATGCTATGGCGTTGAACAAACCACCTGCTATCACACTAGCCATTATGTATTACGTTAGATTACTTTGAGAACGGGTCAATAGGTAAGTATTTCTTGCTCTGCGCCCACTTAACGAGTAGCGTTGAAACGCCTACAGCAGTCGCTAGCTTGAGGGTACCCTTCACTGATTCAGGGGGTACCCAACGGTTCTTTTAGTACTTTCTTTGATGCCATGGATACGGCTACGGCTCCAGCAGTCACAAGGGCTGCGTCGTATAGCTCGTTCATCAGTTCTTTTCTATCTATTGATGCCATATATTATACAATATGTTTTAATCGAGACTGTCGAGCTTGCGTGATGGTTTTATAACAACGGTCTTGGGCTCTTCGGTCACTACTTGTTTGTCTTGCCTCATCGTATAGTACAGTGAGCTAGCGGCTATTACCACTCCTATAGTACCTATGATGTATCCATAGTTAAAACTATCGTCCTCACTTATCACTCTCTCTCTCATCTTCCTCTCTTTGGCTGCTTTAGATATAGCAGCCAAGCGTTTGCCTGCCTCTACTCTCTTAGGGTCTTTGGTCCTTGTTGTCGACGTTATAATAGGTACGGACTCACTGTCAGTCATCTATACTATATGTGATATCTAGTCACAGTCATCTCACAGTCATCTCACAGATTATCTCACAGATTATCTCACAGATTATCTCACAGATAGAGTATTCGATGAAAGTATTTTTGGTGATTAGATAGTGTGGTTTCACTCTTGAATCTCCTATTACAGTACTCACACAGGACTCTGGAGTCTATCATATATGTCTCTATGAAATGTATTATCTCATGTTGGTCTGAGGATAGTAACGTGTTGTACCCTTGTGATCTTAGTCTCCTTAATACCCTCAACTGGTTATCCCTAATAACCCCATTACCTTTCGGTGTTTTGAACTCTATAGCAAAACCGTTGTATCTCTTGTGTAGTTGCGGAACTATCAAATCTGGTTGTCCACCACTGTAACCTTTCTTCCATCCATCTATTCTTTTAGTAGATGTGTCTTGGTACTCGCCAAGTCCTGGGATGACTATTGTTGGATGGTACTCTCTAATGTACTTCACAATGTCGTAGTGTAAATCTGTCTCATTCATTATCGATAACTGGTTGCATTGTATGTAAACACCTGTTTTTCTAATAGATGGTAGGACTTCTGAGAATACCCATTTTTGAAACTTCTTGGCTGACTTGAGTTTAGACGAGAAGACTAGAGAGTAAACTCCTGGCTCCGATATGAGTATCGTGTTTGGTTGCATGTTTAAAGGGGGGTCTGATTCCGACCCCCCTTTAAACACCTCTTGTTTTACCTTATATTCGTCGTCGACATAGGTCCTAATAGCCCATTTAGTATTTTCATACCCTAACGCCTTAGCGACTTCTTTTCCATAGAACCAAATATTGTCTCCATCTTTAATAGTCGTGACTGACATGTCGTTATTTCTAAATATTTTAGTGATACTCATCACCTATACCATACCATATGTTTTATTTCTATGTCTACACGACTCGTCGAAACAGGACCACTAGGTCCTGAATCGGGACCTCATGTGTAAACGACCCTTCTATCGATCACAAACACACCACGAGTAGGGGTCATATAGTGTATTAGTATTTTACTACTATTTGTACGCTACTAGGACATCTTAATTATCTGAGGTCCTGTTTCAGGACTATTTTGACCAACCCCCCAAAACGGAGGGGGGTTGGTCAAAATGAGCTAATTGATGGTAATAATTCTGAGCATCTACTCTTGGAACTTGTCGACTGACACATCACTAGTTCTTACGTGTAGACTCGTGTTTAAAGGGGGGTCGGATTCGCGCCCCCCTTGTGTCTCATATATTCTACTGTACCTTTTCACCATTCCGTTGATTGGTGGGCATAAGTCTGTCACATTATCGTCCAACACTTTAACGTCTGAGAGGAACGTTGACTCGTTGTAAGGAAGACCTCTAAGATACGATCTTAGTTGTGTCAGTATCTTTTTGTAGCTAGTGTGAGCAAACTTGCAATGCTCCACTCTACTCGTCAGATTGGATTTAGCCAAGTAGCCTTGGATGACCACACCAGGACCACTAATACAAGCAATGATTAGAGGGTTAGCGGTTATCGATCCAGCTATAATCCCTACTGTCGTTAACCCTATGCTAGTCATGTTTAACGATAGTTTAACTTTCTTCAACCTCTTGTATTTCCATTTGTAACAAGCTTCTAGTTTGTGGTAGTACGCGTACAAACGTTTGAGCTCTACCACCTCTTCCTCTGGCATATCCTTTGATATGTGATTGAAAACAACAACTGACTTCCTCCTCATATATCTTAGTTCACGTTATATTCCTTCATCATATCTCCACCAACTAATATTATGTCTCGGTTTGTCATATAACCAGAGATGATTTTAATACTGTAAAACTCTAACAAAGACGGTACCCTGTAGGGTGAGGCTATAGATCCTGGTCGATGTGTTCCAAATATAGTTCCATAAGGGTGTCCTATCTTTTTGTAGTTAGCTGTGAAGTCTGAGTCTGCTGATTTTATGTTGTTGACCCTAACATGGGAGTTATCCATCTGCCAATGTATTGATACCATATGTATCTTAGTGATGTCGATGTTATTTGGGATCGTGCATGTGTACCCCTTTACTGGATAGCCACCACCATACGATAATTTATCATTAACACCTCCTTTGTATCCTATGTATTTGTCATGCGATCCGTCGTCGTTTGACACAATAGTCTCCCAATCTGACGTAGATACCCTCATATCTACCTTCACTACCACAAAAATGGAAAAATCACAATATTGCATGTGTGGACAGTTAAAGTGTATCCCAACTTCAAGTGGGAAATATAGATCTGGCATAGTGGTCAGGAATTTAGGATTTTGGTCACCAAAAACAGGACTATACATTGAATCGTTTTGTACTAACATGTTTGTTTTGTCTCCAATGGATTTCACCCTATTTGACATTCCGTCGAATACCACACTCGCGGCGTATCTTGTGGTGTCAAAATCAAATATGACGTTATAGGACTGTGTTTTAAAGTATTGTGATAAGTATAAAGACTCCAACACCTTTTTACTGATAGCGTCCAAATCATCGACTGGGTCTGCTATGTTTTTGATCGTCGATAGCGCCATGTCTATGTCTCCAGACATCTTCCCACCACTCACGCTTAATTTAGGGTCACTCTCGTAGTCTCTGTCCTCAAATCCATAAATTAGGCTCATTATGTTATAACACATATTTACTTACTAAGTAGCCAGGCACAGCCGAAACCCCTAGAATTAGCCCTAACTCTGTCGTATGGTTATCTGGTTTACTAGGTGTCACCTTTGGTTTGTCCAGGCGATGTTCCTTATGTATTACTTTGTCAAGTGTATCCAAGTGTTCTCCTCCATTTGCGTGAACTTTTTTAGGTACACTTGGGGTTTGGTAGTTTAACCCATTGTTATAACCAAATGTCATCCCGCTCTCAGATGACTCTCTAAGTAGATTGTTGTAGCCTGGGATTGGTGTCTTTAGTATAACCATGCTTCTAGGGATCAGCCAAGTGTTTGGTGTCACTGCCATGTCCAGCTTGACGTTTGTGTCCCTTATTGCTTTGTTCATAAGATTGATCCAAACACTAGGTGAATATTGAACTACAGCATCCTCGATGATATTTCTAAAAATTTGTTGAACCTCCCGACTGCTAGCGCGATCTCCCACAATACTTTGTCTAGCCTTTGCCTGTGCACCAAGTAGAGCGTACATGTACACCTCTATCGATTGATTCAGTAACTCCTGCCCCAACTTGGTTAATCCATCAGATGTTCTTGAGCAATAACGTTTGTAGTCTCCTTTTACGTCTTTGATATCAAGGTTCCAATTACCACTTAGGGGGAGATGATTTCTCAAAAGTCGCCAATCTGGTATGTATAGTCTGAGGATGTCGGCAATATCAGCTCCACTCTTGCTAAGACGAAACATCACTCTTCTAATAGTAAAGTACACGTGGAACCTCATGAGACTTGTGATCTGTCTTGGGATATCAGATGTTGGGGTTATGTTTTGTAAAGAGACTCCAGACCTATACGTGGCTATGTACATTGCAGCAATTGCTTGGTAGTAACTCTTTATTAGAGTCCATACTGTGTTGATGTTACCCCCATCTGGTCCATCCTGGTAGTATAACTTCGTGTCGATAATTATTCTTGGGAGACTAGACTTGAAGGAGTTTTTGTCGTCAACATAGACATCGAAGTTGTTAACTTGATAGTTGAGCACATATGGAGGAAATGTTGTGACTTTATCAGAGTCTCTAGTTTTATTGTTCTCTGTTAGTATCAACTTTTGAACTGTTCCACCACTTGACCATATCTTTGGGAAGGATGTGTTGTTATGGAGCCACTTCCACATACTCTTATCATTCTTGAACGTGGTACTTGTAATGTCAGTCGAGAGTATGTCGTCGTTGATGAAGAATATGTCAACTCTTGTCACGTCACCCTGTTGTGTTTGGATTGGTTCGAAACTGAACTTAGCCATTGTGATATAAGGATATTTTTTGATGAGGTCTGACTTGGCCTGCTGAATTGCGTCTTTAGAGTTCCTAATTGCCTTGTCATAGTTCTCGCCATAATAACGTCTGATCAACGTCTCGAAGTCTACTGGTTTGTTTAACGTCTCCACTGGTTTGTTTATCGTTAGATACTTAGTATACTCCGGGTTACTCTTAAACCTACTTGAGTCTACACTAACGTCACCAATATTAGTTTTCGTCACGAAGAATATATGTATATGCATATTGTCGTCAACGTCAAGAAAAAACCTATTCTTATCAGCATAAGGATACTTTCTTTTGAACGCATCCATCATAACATACCGTACGTTATATGAGAGTGGTAGTATTGATTAGTGGTTCAACGAAAACTATAGACCTACCAGAGTCAACTCTAGCAACTAACTCAGACACTCACTTACTGGTGAAGGAGGCAACCATCTTTTTGGATTACGTTAACGTAACCACAGATAACAACAAGATAACTTACAACAGTAGTGACCATGTTTTTAGTCCTGGGTACCACACCTTTAAAATGATCGCCAACGACTTGAAAGAGTTAGGAGACGTCAAGCTAGTAGCTAACAGATATGACTCGACGTGTACGATAACAACTGATCAACAAGTAGAACTGTTTAAATTTGGACAACTTTTAGGGTTTGACGAAAACACTACAATAGCTACCACAAAAACCAGTCCCAACGTTGTTAACGTTAACAGAGGACTGAAATACATACAAGTAACGTCTAGTATCGTGGACAGATCTAAGAACATAGTTAATGGTAGCAAAAGTGGTTGTATCGCAGTACTGCCAATAACTAGCACACAGACATTAAAGGGCTCTGTACAACATTTTGGTGTTGGGTCGAAAATCCCAATAAACAAAGGAGTCATCAACCAACTAGAGTTCAAGATAACTGATCAGGACGATAACAGTATTAACGTTGGTGAGGTGTTGTTAGATTTACACATCATGTAGTGTATATGGAGCAAGAACTAAGAGATATTTACTACAACCCATCAACTGGTTACCAGTCTGCTGAGAGGCTGTACCAAAAGGCACAAGAAGACGGTCTAAACGTTAGTAGGGCAAAGATAAAGGATTGGCTAAAATCTCAAGACACGTACACTAGGTACAAACCAGTTGTTAAGAAACACAAGTTTAGAAAAACATTTGTTGACTATCTGGGTGAGCAGATACAGATGGATTTGGTCGATATGGGTAAGTACAAGCACAAGAACAATGGGTACTACTGAATACTAACAGCCACTGAGATCCTTAGTAGGTATGCTTTCGCAATACCTGTCTACAGGAAAGACACAGAAAACATGACTAAGGCTGTCGCAAAGTTACTGGAGAAGGCTAAGGTTAGATTTGGTGAGTATCCAAAACTGGTTCAGTTCGACGACGGTAAGGAATTCTACAACGTTGGTGTGAAGGATCTGTTGGATAAACACAACGTAAAGTACTTCAGCACGAACTCTGATAAAAAGGCAGCAGTCGTGGAACGGTTCAACAGAACACTCAAAACGTCTATGTGGAAGTACTTCTACAGTAAAGGAACGTACAAGTGGATAGACATTTTAGACCAGCTCGTTGAGAATTACAATAATACCAAACACAGTACTATTCTAATGAAACCTAAAGACGTTAGTAAGAAAAACGAGAGTGAAGTATGGACGACATTGTTTGGACACCATTTCGGTGACTACCCACTGCCAAAGTTTAAAGTAGGTGATACTATCAGGATATCAAAGTACAAGAGCATATTCGCAAAGGGGTACGAGGCTAACTTCACCGAGGAGCTATTCAAAGTGTCAAAGGTTGTGCGTGGTGACCCTACCGTGTACGAGATAGAGGACCATGAAGGGGAACCCATCATCGGTAAGTTCTACGAGGAAGAGTTGTCAGCTGTCGATAAAAAAGATGATGTTTACAAAGTCGAGAAGATACTGAAGAGAAAGAAGGTAGGAGGTAAGAAAATGGTTTTGGTTAAGTGGCTTGGCTATGACAGTAAACACAACTCATGGATACCAGAGAGTGATATTCAAAACATTGAGTAGTATATAATGGCTGAAGGATTTGATGAAATCGGAATGGAAAATCGTAACGAGTTTGATAAATATACAGACGAAAAGTTAGAAGAAGAGTTCGACATGCTCAATAATATAATCACAGAAGATGAGACAGGACAAGAACTTATTAGCACACATAGAAGAATCATCAGGATAAAACAAGAGATAGAAACTAGAGATAAAAATCGCAGAGAACAAGACAGAATCAGATATGCGGAGACGTCATTCATAGACAACGACGACGGAACAGTGTTAATAACTAATAAAGGAACCACCACTAATGCCTCAGCAGTAGTGTTTGCTGAACCGGCTACATATGGTGACGTCCACGACGAGAGTTTTGATCTAGCTTTCGAAGACGCTATCGAAATCGAAAGAAGACTGAAAAAACTAAACGAACTCGACAAAAAGTTGATAAGAAATGGTATAAAAAGAACTGATCTAATAAGTTTGAAAATACGTAAACTGTATAACAAAAGACTCGGTAATGATGATATGTCAAGGGATATAGTTAATAGGTCATACGTGACTACCTCAAAATCTATTCTTTTCAAACCGATAAACGAAGCCGGTGAGTATTTGAAACCTAGACTAATTCTAAAACCTGGAAAAAATGGTTTGATCTACAGTAAAGACATTAGAAGTAAAAGTGCGATTGAGCAGTTCAAGAAGTTAGTTGAACAAATCCCTAACACCTCAACTAACGTTACAGGAAACACCTCAACTAACGTTACAGGAAACACCACAACTAACGTTACAGAAAACGAAGACACCACAGATTCAAGTAACTTCCCAGTAGTTGAAACAAAAGTGATTGACAATAATGTATTTGGGTTAACAGAAAAAGAAAATAGTGAGCTACGAGGTGTTCTAAACCAAAACAACAGTATCGATTCAGACACTAGACCACAATTTCTAAAAATTCAAGCCGACCATTTTCAGGACACTATTGACAAGACCGCAGACGATATGAATAGAGAGAAATATGGTTCCACAGAGAGGACAGAATTGTATGAGCGATTGACAGGTCTCAAGATAGCTAGGGACCGAACCTTAGAACAATTGGAACGTGAGGAGGTTAGAGAACAACAAGAAGAGGACATCACTCGGTTACAAAAAATAAAGGAGTGGTTTAGAGAAAATTGGTTAGGCGCTTCGGCTTTAGGAATAACCATAGCCTCTTTCATCACCACGATTATAATATCCGCTAGAAGCGTAGTCTTCAAAGGTGGTCAAGCACTTGGAAAACTAGGTAAAGCTATAGCTAATCTAGCCACAAAGGCTGGCCCTCTACTGGCTGGACTGCTAAACGTGGTGGCGACTGCGTTAAAGTGGGGAGCTGCAGGTATATCTTGGCTAGCGTCTAATTTGTGGATCCTAGCGATAGCACTAGCTTGGTTCGTCTACGATCAGTACAAACAGAGGAAATAAAACATGTGTTATAATATATAGTATGAATACTAACGAGAAAGAGTTGCTTCCTGGATATAGACGCCGCGAAATTTCTACTATCAAAGGCATAAGAGCCCGTAACGTTGTAACGCTAAACCCCAACAAAGCCAATCCAGGGGAAGAGTTATACATCGACATCCCGAAAACAAAGGGTAACACTTGTTTGGTACCCTCTAGTCTCCATATTCTATTCGACTTTAAGAGTTCGAACGCGAAATCATGGTTTCTTAACAACCTTTCGAAACTACTATTTGAGAGACTGGTAGTAAAACTAGCTGGTGAGTCCGTGTACGACAATAGTGGTGAGAGCGTCATCGGTACGTACAAAGACCTCTGGAAACCTAACAGTGAGCGAGACCAGATGGTTGAATATGGTATAGCAAACGAGAACCTTCGAAAGTTAATCTCAAAGGATGACAGTGGTGCAGCCAGTGGAGACGTACAAAAAGTTAGTGATGGTCTGATGTACTCCATCCATAACACTAAACAAAAGGTTCAAATCGACAAGATTCTAGAAGACCATGGTCTATACGCACCATACAACATGAACAACAATTTCAGGTATATAATCACACTCCCAAAAGCGTCTGATATTATGGTGGCTCAATCTGGATCAGCTGTGGCTGGCTATACGCTAGAGAACCTCGAGTTGGAGTACGAAACTATTGAGAATCAAGAGATTGCTGATGAAGTATCATCTCTATACACGTCTGGAAGGTCTCTATCATACGAACACATCACACTAATGAAGACTGTGGAGTGGGATAAGGGAATCACACTCGTAAATGAGAATATTAACCTACCAAGAAAATCAATGAGAGCCGTCGTTCTACTCTTCACAAATAAGATAAGAACTGACAGTGAGGTGTTCGTCTACCCAAACATAGAGTCGGTGAAACTCACTATTGAAGGTGTACCAAACATGGTATACAGCCAAGGAATACCAAAATCAAGACTCTGGGGAGAAGCGAAAAGACTATTCGGACAAGGACTAGACTCCGACCAGCATATGACTGTTCAAAAGTTTTACAAAGACGGTTTCGCTTTAGTTGTTGACCTTAGATCTATCGAAGATAACGTGAAAGTTGCAACTGGAAAAAGGATCGTGAACACTCAGTCAGGAATATTGATGGAAATCAATAAAGAAGCCACAACAGCGAACGTTATGTGCAGAATATTCGTGCTCTCCGATGGTCTCGTAAACTTCGTCAACAACGATCTACAATCAATCCAGTACTAAACATATAGTATTCTATATGAAAACACCTTTTAACATGCTGATTGTTGGTATGACAGGCTGCGGTAAAACGTACTACCTCTTGGATATGATAGAGAAAGACTACATGAATCACTTCGATTTCGTCATTCTTATATGTCCAACGTTCGAATGGAATAAGACGTACATAGAGTGGAAATACTTGAGAGACCCAGACTTTATCGCTATCCAGTGTGAGCAAGATAAGGTCAACGTAATCCTTAAACATGTGACCGACACTTATAAAGGTACCAACTCACTAATAATATTAGATGATTGTGCTGGTGGGCAGGACGTTAAAAACAGAACAAGCGAACTAGTTAAACTAGCCTTTAGTGCTAGACATTACAACCTATCCACAATAGTCATAACACAACAACTAACCTCAATTAGTAAACCATACCGTGAGAACATCTCAAAGTTAGTAACATTCTACAACCCTAATAGAAACGATATGAAAATTATTGTAGACGATTATCTCAACGGAGTTGATAAAGTGGAAATTCAGAAAATAATAAAACAGTTGAAAGACAACGAGTACGCAAGATTGGAGATACTTCTAAGACATCCATACTCATACGAAATAATCATTCCGCAAAAACAAAATATATCGTATATTATAGAACATGCCAAGACGTAAGACAAAAAATCCTGAGACAATTGACGAACTCATCGAAGACATACAAGAAGCAGAACAGGAAGTTATCGACGAACCACAGATCGATACACCACAAGTTGACGACACTCCGCAAACTGATGTAGACAATAAACGAAACGAACTAAAAAGACTCTCAGAAGACGGTGAGATAGACCAATCCGTCGCCTACATCAAAAAGGCCTCATCTAAAGTTATCAACAAGATCTATGAAGAATGGGAGGTAAAAAGAATGGAGAAAGCGAACGCGTTCCTATGTGATCTTTTAATAAGTAAGTTCGCCCACGCGTTAGGAGGGTTCAACGCTATTGAATCACCTGAAAAGCTTGAAAAAGAGTTGATTACTGATCAACTACTTAAAAGAGATGTAGAGAAGATTATATCATATATATCCCCCTACCTCCCTTACTTAGGGTTGTTATCAGGTGGATTAACAACTAGTAAACACGTACTAAGTCATATGGCTAGAGGGGAAACCCCTGAGGGAGAACCCCCGAACGAAGGAGACAGTACTATCTAATCACAACAATTTACAAAACGACCTAAAGACATGAGTATATACTAACTTAATGAGTACTGTAGTCATGAAGAGTATTGTAGAACGTCAGAAGTTAGTGGAGGAAAAGATAGTGAGACTAAACGAAGACCTCCAATTTATCTACCAGGTAAGAGAGATGAAACGACAACTATTCGCTAATAGTTGTCTAGAGCGGAAGAAACTAGACGAGAGGTTTAAACGTACTGTACTCGGGAAAAGGATGACCAGACGTAAAAGAGAGTTGCGGCTTCTACGCACTAATACTTGAAAAAATATTTTGTGAAACGTGTGTGATGATTTTTGAGTCTAACTCACTTCGTCTCGTTTTAGTAGTCTCGAAAGTGGGGCTAACAGCAAACTTTTAAATTTTGATTGCGAAGCATGAAAAAATGGAAAAGTGTGCTGGTAGCCCCACTTTCTATACTACTTAGGTTTCCCGGCTTGCTTGTGCATAGACTTGTGCACAGTTCGATACTTGTCGAGCTGTGCTTTGAAATCGTAATTGGCTGAACTTGAACACTCTAATTCTGGTTCTTCATCAAATGTCAACTGTGTTTCATAAAGGACTTCTTCTACTTGTAGAAGGCCATATTGATTTGAGTTGGTCGGTATTTCTTTAATCTGTATTGATGGTAGGATATTAGAGGGGCAGGTTCGTTTTGGTTTTTGCCAGGTTGTTTTCATCATATCTGAGTTATCAGTAACAGATAAAGACGTATGGTGTATTTGTTGACTTTTCTTATAGTCCTCTAATTGTCTTACGAATGAGTTGGATGAGCTTTCTTTGGCCTTTGCAGTCGGCGTCATCTTATAGTCCGCTAATTGTCTTTCGACTGAGTTTGATGAGCTTTCTTTGGCCTTTGCAGTCGGCGTCATCTTATAGTCCGCTAATTGTCTTTCGACTGAGTTTGATGAGCTTTCTTTGGCCTTTGAAGTCGGCGTAGGTTCTTCACATGGAATCTGGGTATCATTTCTTTTAATTCTTTCGGTATATTCCCCAGGGGTAACATCTTGACTTGCATTGAATTTTTTGTTTTCAAAAGATAGGTAATTTGCATTAGATAGCTCTTCAACTTGATGCTTTATACCATTTTGATTTTTTGTTAGTTTAAACAACTTATCGCGGAGATTACCAATGCTCTGTAAGTTAGACTGGATTTCCTTGTTATGTTCAACTTGCATTATTACCATATCCAGCTTTAAACCTTCAATATCAGTCCCAAGTTCCTTACAATTACACGGGCACGTGAAACCAACATGGCTTTGCGAAGGGATTATCTCAAACGGTTCAGTAGGTTCACTGTTCTGGTCTTCACTTATTATCGAACAGAATTTCTTCTTGATAGATTGTGACTCGGCACCCTCGACATTAAGACATTTCTTATTTTTCCACCATGAAATTGTGGTTCTTCCATCACTAAAAACCTTCTTCTCGCCACCAGGTGAGTTCCAGACGCCATCTATGTTGGTAATTTCAGCAACGAAGCGTTTTAAGGAGGCCAAGTCACTTGTCCACGAAAGCTTCAGGTTCTTGTAATATAATCTATCCATGTTATTTGGGTTTGTGTTTAAATTTAGTAGCGAATCATTCGAGAGATTATAATCTTTCAGGCTTCGACCATTTTCGAGCAGTTTGTCTGCGAAGGTAAGTTGTTGTTGTTCTGCTGGAATTCCTTCCTTGTCTTGAATTTTTTTCTTTACATTCACAACACTGTCGCTTGGTTCAGCTTCGAGAACGATAGCTTTACCAGTAAGGGTGTTCACAACAATTCGCATGGTAAGATTTTTACAGTCAAAATACGTCAAAATACGGAGCTCATTCAGACACGTCTATACTGATCGATTCGCTTCAATTAAACTAATGCAAGGAAACATATCCATAGAGGCTATTACCAACAGCAGCTGTGGGTCCAAGCCCCATTTAGAGACGCCACCTTGATTATGAATGCCGAGTCTTATGGTTTTGTAAGAAGGGACAGTTTATTAGTCCCTGAGATTGTGATCTCAAAACCGGAAGGCCTGCCAGAGCCCTGTAAATGTGGCAAGTGCTCGCAAGAATGTGTCCCTGCAGGGTAGCTGGGATCAAGTGTTGCAAGTACTGCAAATGCAAGGGAGGTGATTGTTGTAATAACCCTATCACTGAATGAACACTGCTCAATTGTCAGTTCAACTGTAGTAGATGATACAAAGTTCCAACTTTGCTCTAATTAGTCCGGAAAGTTTAAGTTAATAAATATATAGCAATTCCAGTATGTTGGTAGTTTCGTATGGTTTTTAGCCATTTTCTCGTAAAATATCAAACTTGAACTTTTACACTTTTCTATAACCCCCTAAACATGGCCTTTCTGAACATTTTGAGCTCCTCATAAAATCTGTAGCTCCAACGGTGTAGAAGATACAGCTATGTCGGAAGTATAACTTCCGGTGATCGGAAGTATAACTTCCGGTGATCGGAAGTATCACTTCCGGTGAAAAAGGTCGTGGTCATTTTCGGACTTTTCGTCCCGGATAGAGATGTTGGCACACATCCCAAGTTGTTCCCTGGGGTCATATTAGCCTATAACAGTTGAGTTATTCTCTCCTAAATTATATGCATACATGTCTTAGCCAGGTCCTCTACTATATGCCAAAAGGGTGTCACAAGTAGAAAGTGCCACTTTGTCGAGATGACGTCAGTACCCATGTTTGTCCGTATTTACCCATAATTATTGCGGCCATATCAAAAGAAAATAGCTCATGATTTGCAATCATTTGTGAGTCAAATTTGGTTTGTTTGCCCGCATTTTGAGCTTAAAAGGCTATTGAGTGTGCTCGCTCTCTCGATCGCAAGGATGTTCGTTGGAATTTGTACCAAGAGATGCTGTTTGATAACTTTCGCACTCGTTGTTACTAGCACTGTTTGTTGGTTTCTGTACGTCAACAAGTTTACAGATATGAGTCTAAATATAACAGAACTAGTTACTGAAGGAGAAAAAAAGCCAAGATTCGTCTACTTAATTCAGAGTCCAAGCTGTCTCCCGGAACATTTTAAAGGAGAAAGACAAATAGGAGATGGCTCGAAGTGTGACTGTGATGTTATTTTGTTAAGTTATAAACAGAGATGTTCTCAACCACCATTGAAACATGTCGAATATGTTAATATGAATGGATCAACAACATGGAACAGCGGCAGGAATTTTCTTTACCAATACGCAGTGAAAAAATCAACAAAACAGTATCTTTATTACATCTTCATAGACGATGATATTAGACTTCGGCTAAACGAGGACAGCAAGAAATTAAATATTAGCAATGAAGCAGGACCTTGGAGGACATTTGAAAGGTTTTTGGTTGCTTATAAAGCGGCTGTAGCAAGCACGTCATACTGTTGGTCGTCTTCCACAAGATGTAAGCGTTCAAAAGTGCCAGGTGTTCATTCTATACAAGGTAAATTGGTTTTCGACGCAGCCTTTAACGCATTTCACTACAAAGCACTGCCTTACGTGCTGCCTTATCTTAGGAAAGGCGAAGAGGTCAGCTGGCACTATAGTCAAAATTACATGGCAATGCTGGCCAGACGTTACTTCAAAGGTTTTGTGCTCGTATTTACCAATGTGACCGCTGTAAATTACCAACACCAGAAATATCCAAGAAAAAGACTTAGTCCGTCTGAAAGAGCGGTTTTCGAACAAGAAATTGACGATATTGTCAAGAAAAGGAATAAAGATCGTCCAGTTTGGAATGGAACCAGAGTTGTTGAAGAAGCACTTGTAACATGCAAATGTTGATAGTGATAATTTGGATGACGTGAGAGAAAAACGGATTTACGAAGAGGTAATTTCGACTTTAGGTTATTGTATTTATTTGTTTAGACTTTAGTTTATTGTACTTTCTTATATTGGTGAAACCAAACACAAGTTAGGCGATCGATGTCGAGATAATCTTACAGGGTAGCTTAGTCAGAAGAAACATTACCGTGACCGTGATACTACGAACGTTGGACAATGTGAGATATTTGCTGCTGTAACGTGCCGAGTTATAACATACTAAATGCGCGAACGGAGAACAATTTATTAGAGTAAAACACCATCTTATATATTACAGTATTGCGTGCAAACCTCACCCATAAAAGGAACTAATTTGCGATGACAACAACTAAACAGAGGAAGGAACGAAGTTTCTACCGCCTAATCTCATCATCATTACTACGTCAATGCAACATGCAATATGGAATCCACGAACGCCACACTATCCTCCCCCTTTAGTTTTCGTCCCGAAAACTGAATCAAAATACAGATACGTTCAAACGTAGTAGAAGAAGAATAATACACATGTGCATTAAAATACTAAAAGGTAATAAACTAAATCACGCCTTATCACACTTTGGTAACTATATACGTATATCATCTCGCGCGGGCATTTCCTCAACTTATTAAATCATTTTTGTTAATTTACGTACTACATAACCAGAGCGCCATAAATGTGGACTATTGCCCGTCCGTTACGATTTACTGTACAACTGGATATCACCCAGCATTAATTATTCTATTTCTGCATGCTTTTCCTCGTCCCTATATCTCTTAAAGGGCTATCTACTTCAATCAACGCATGCTCTCACAATCTGACACCTCGTGTGCTCAGCTCGGCTCAGCTTACAAAATCTCACAATACTCAACTTTTTTTTATGTTTTGTATAATTTATTCAAATTTACATATACAATTTCATATTAATAATTGATACAAGGAGAACCAGATAAACCCCAAATGGGCTTTTATAAGTCAGTCCTCCGTTACTTCACAATAATATATATGTATATATATATATATATTTCGTCACCGTTGAGCACTGTGCGCTGCGTCGTCTGCGCGTATTGCGTGACAATAACTTCGGATGTTATCGGATTACGGTTGCGTAACAGGCGGTCCGATTGGCTCCTGTTTGATTGGTTCAGTGGTGCTTGGAATAGGATCAGATTGATTGGTCCTATTGATCCTGATCCGCTTACCAAACTGAGAGATCACCGGTTTGAGATCTCAGCTTCCAAGCATCTCTAAATACTAAGTCCGTAACTCTCTGGACTACTTATAGGCGATGTTACCCAACCGGTGTTCGCTTTAGCCCCGTGACGGGCGTTATGCGTTCGACTATGGGCGCTACAAGTTGCATAATACACGCGAGGATTGCGTATTTGTGCGTTCAACCATGCGCGTTGCGTCTTTTACATACGATGGTTGCGTAATTTGCGTTTTCCACCACGAGCGTTGCGAGGTGAGATCGTTTTATACATGCCGCTACATACAGGGCTCGCCTTATCTCCAACGGTCGTGTTGTTTGCGTGCTCTACCATGAGCGTTGCGATGTGAGCTCGTTTTACACACGATGGTCGAGTAATTTGCGTGTTCAACCATGAGCGTTTTGACGTGGGTAAGTTTTGCGTGTTCAACCATGCGCGTCGCGACGTGGGCTAATTTTGCGTGTTTAACCATGAGCGTTGCGACGTGGACTCGTTTTGCGTGTTCAACAATGAGCGTTGCGACGTGGGCTCGTCAATGCGTGTTCAACCATGAGCGTTGCGACGTGGCTCGCTGTACACACGATGGTCGCGTAATTTGCGTGTTCAACCATGAGCGTTTTGACGTGGGCTCGTTTTGCTTGTTCAACCATAAGCGTTTTGACGTGGGCTCGTTTTGCGTGTTCAACCATGAGCGTTGCGACGTGGGCTCGCTGTATACGATGGTCGCATAATTTGCGTGTTCAACCATTTGCGTTTTGACGTGGGCTCGTTTTGCGTGTTCAACAATGAGCGTTGCGATGTGGGCTCGTCAATGCGTGTTCAACCATGAGCGTTGCGACGTGGATGTTCAACCACGAGCGTTGCGACGTGGGCTCGCTCTACACACGATGATCGCGTAATTTGCGTGTTCAACGATGAGCGTTGCGACGTGCATGGGTCCGTTTCACACGCAATGTCGTGCTGTTTTCGTATAATTTGCGTATAATTTGCAGCGTGGGCTCGTGTTACACCCGTAAATTGTGCACAAGGCTAATTGTTATATCCGTTAGCGTGAGCGCGCGTGCAAACGAACAAACAAGTAAACAACAGCTGGCCAGAGATAACTTTTTTATTTTATTATTATTGCATCCATCATTGATTGCGTAATTGGATTCTTTGCACCCATGATTGATTGGTAATTGGGTTCTTTGCACCTATCATTGATTGCGTAATGAGGTTCTTTGCACCCATCATTGATTGAGTAATTGGGTACTTTGAACCCATGATTGATTATATAATTGGGTTCTTTGCACCCATCATTGATTGCGTAATTGGGTTCTTTGCACCCATCATTGATTGCGTAATTGGGTTCTTTGCACCCATCATTGATTGCGTAATTGAGTTCTTTGCACCCATCATTGAATGCGCAATTGGGTTCTTTGCACCTATCATTGATTGCCCTAATTGAGTTCTTTGAACCCATGATTGATTATGTAATTGGGTTATTTGCACCCATCATTGATTGCGTAATGGGTTCTTTGAACCCATGATTGATTATGTAATTGGGTTCTTTGCACCCATCATCGATTACGTAATTGGGTTCTTTGTTCCCATCATTGATTGCGTGATTGGGTTCTTTGCACCCATGATTGATTGCGTAATTTGGTTCTTTGCACCCATCATTGATTGCGTAATTGGGTTCTTTGCACCCATCATTGATTGCGTAATTGGGTTCTTTGCACCCATGATTGATTGCGAAATTGGGTTCTTTGCACCCATCATCGATTACGTAATTGGGTTCTTTGCATCCATCATTGATTGCGTAATTGGGTTCTTTGCACCCATCATTGATTGCGTAATTGGGTTCTTTGCACCCGTCATTGAATGCGCAATTGGGTTCTTTACACCTATCATTGATTGCGTAATTGGGTTCTTTGCACCCATCATTGAATGCGCAATTGGGTTCTTTGCACCTATCATTGATTGCGTAATGAGTTTCTTTGCACCCATCATTGATTGCGAAATTGGGTACTTTGCATCCATCATTGATTGCGAAATTGGGTTCTTTGCACCCATCAATTGCGCTCTTTGACCCGTTGTCGATTGCGTGATGTTTGGGCTCTTTGCCCCATTATCGATTGCATGCTTGGGTTCTTTAGTAATCTTTACACCCATTATCCATTGCGTAATTGCATTCTTTGTGCTCATTATCGAAAGTATAATTGCGCTCTTCGCGCTCTTCGCACCTCCTCGGTTGCATAACTGGGTTCTCTGCGCCATTATCAATGCGTGTCTGGGCTCTACATAGCCGTCGTCGCTTGCATAATTAGGAATATCCATTGCAACATGTCCGCAACACCATTAATGAATGGTGCAGAGCGATGGCCAAACGGAAGGGCTAAGTCTACAATCGCATCATTCACTGTAGCCCTCGGGAGACGAAAGGTCCAGGATTAAGCGCTATTCGTTTGCCGATGGTTTTTTTTGGAATAACGCCAAAACGGCTAATGTGAAGCTACTCGACCTAGGCGTATTTCGTTAGAAAGATAATCATCTATAATTTTCGGGTGAGTCAAATACAGTTGACGTTCGTCGACTTCAAATTTCATCCACGGTTAAAAAATAAGGAAAAACAATTTCGTAGGCCATCCATAGTAAACAGGACTTTCTTCCGATCAGGATGTACTGCGAATTTCAGTGCAAATTGTTCAACACTAATGGGAGACACAAGTGGAGTAACAGGAACAAAGTTATAAGTTTGTGTTTCCTGGCGAGGCGTGCTACTTTTATATCGCTTAGATGTCCCGCGGCTTCTTCGACGTGATGATCTAGGCCGGTGACTTTCTGGTCGGTGGTGCGCTCGAGGGTAGGCAATGTCCCTAATAACATGGAGGTGTTTCAATGCCGGCAAGGATTCCACTCGTACCGATGTTTGACCAGAGCAGGGTATTTTACCCTACTTCGTGAGCAGCTATATGTTCGTTCATCATTTGCAAACTAGAATTCGTCATCGCGCTATTAGTCAGATGCATAAACGTTCTGGCAGTAAAATAATAAATATTGATCGTACCTTGATGTTGACCACTGGAATTTCCAATTAGGCATACACCCGCTATTTGCACCCTGGTATTAATCACCAGGACCGAGTTTTTGACCCTTGGTTGCGCGAGGCCAGTATTGCCTTCGGTCACAGGAACGAACTCACGCGCGTACAAATGCGGTAAGGACGTATCTTCTCGATGGCCCGAGGCTCAGCCATGTCTCCTTCGTCAGGTTGGCGTGCTTCGACGGTGGACGTTCGCGAAACCCACTCGACGGAAGAACGTTGAAGGCACTACCTGCGTGCTTGAACGTCCGGAGACGAGATGTAGCAGTACTTACTCGTTGTCTAGCACTAGCACGGACGTCTTTCTGGATGGCGGCGCCAAATTCCGGGTGGTTCCAGCGCATCTGTTCGATAGATCTTGTCTCCCTCGCCATGCCTGAGGCTGAGGCTTCGCCTGGAGCTACCTCTTCGTGTACTATGTTTGTCCGACTTTTTTTTTTGTTTCTTTTTGCTTTCCATGACAAATGCGTATTTCGTCAGCGTTGAGCACTGTGCGCTGCGTCGTCTGCGCGTATTGCGTGACAATAACTTCGGATGTTATCGGATTACGGTTGCGTTGCATTCGAGTGTCATACTCTTGTGCGTCATCAATATCCTGGGGCGTATGCATCGTAGCACGTCTCCTTTGGTTTAACCTTGCACTGTTATTTGAAAGGAGTTATTTTAACTCCAAAAATGGAGTTAAAAAAAAAGGTTCAGGACAACTCTCTTTTTTAGAGTTATTTTAACTCCAGTACTTTTAACTCCAGTTTTGGAGTAAAAGTAACTCCAAATTATAGAGTCAATTTAACCCTTTATTGGAGTTGAAAGTACTCTCATTTTCGGAGTAATATTTACTCCAATAAAAGGAGTAAATACAGAAAATTCAAACTACTCCAGTTTTAGAGTCATATTAACTCCACCACCATTACTCCCACTTTGGGAGTTATTTAAATCCTGTTAAACAGATTAAAAATAGTTTTAGCTTCAAACCCTGTTGAACTATTCCCAACCTATTGCAATCAATGAAAAAATGCACAATTATATACTGTATAAATTGATGGTCTTTATTGAATAATATAATAATAATATTACTAATATACATGCACTGACTGATGTTAATATAATATTGCATATATATAAACATGCATAAAAATAATTAAATAAAATAATGAATATATTCTATATTCATAAATAATAATTATAATTTAACTCTTTGAGAAGTTTGTTTATTTGGACTCTCTTTCTTGCTTCTGTAGTATTTTCCATGAGGATAAACTCAAGGAAAATATAGAGACTTTTTGCATTAGTGGGGTACTGCATATTAAATACATAGTACATGCCAACAACCAGTGCCAAAGCAGTCACCAGGTCCATGTCACACAGCAACCGTCTCTTCAGTATCTAAGGCAAGAAACCAAAACAATAAGTTATAAATTCTGAACTTGCATTTAATTATGATTTTTTTGCCCAGAGAGAGGAAAAATATTGCTCCTTATGTTCTAGGGATGTTCAGTATGAGAAAAATTAAAGAAAACATTTTCAAACATGCCAGAGAGAAAGCAATCTTCTACCGATATACTAATACCATTTTAAGTGTTTTATCGAAGACAAATGTTGACAATTGTATACTACAAATCGTATTGTGTAAATAGACCTTTACACACGCACTTGTGTTAGGAATGACCAGTACATTTAATATTTGGAATCTTTTAGTGAATTGGAATCTTTCTTGCCAGCTAATATGGCAAACCAGAATTATAACTAGCAGAAACTCTGAATTGTGTTCCCAAACCAGTATTATCATTTGGTGTCTAAAATTTCCATATACCAAGAAATTCTAGTGTGACAAAGTCATACCGACAAATCAATGGAATTCAATACTTTCAATATTTTCAACCATCGGCTACAATATATTAAATGTGACTTGCAGCTTGGTCATTTTAACATGGTAAACTGTTTGCTACTCAAGCTTTTAGCACAAACTCAGAAAATGTTTCTGGTTACTGTTACAGAAACATTTTCTGAGTTTGTATATATATATATATATATAGATATAGAAAGGATTTATGGTGAAGGAAAATTTCGAGTGTTGGAATACATACATTTTAAGACCAAACCAGGACTAGTTGCTGCATAAAATGCAACTTCAAGGCCTTCCGGCTGGAATTGAACCTGTGATGCTGCGACGCTAGTGCAGTGCTCTGACCACTGAGGCCGTTGCCGAGAGCCTAGTCATGAGTTCTGTTTTTTATAGTGGTGGTAATGCATCAGTCAAATCCAACCATGCCCATCCCCCCCTGGGACACCCAGTGGCGTAACGTTATATCAGGGGGCCCCCGGTTCAAAATTTGTGAAGGCCCTCCTAGTACGAGTGCCTAAGGCACTAGTCGAGTGCCGTAGTCGCTAGTTTTCTAGGTGGGTCCGGGGGTATGCTAATCTAGAGTCTCTGAAAATGCCATTTCCTGGATTTGGGGGAAGATTTTACAAAATTCTGATGCCAGTCAGAAAACGACATTATACTGTAACTGCATATCAAAATTTACAATTTGTTTAGAAATTAGTACGAAATACACTTGCTGTCTTGCTCTGTCTTGCTGTTTGAAAAATAACCATCCGCCATATTGAAATTGGAAAAGTGACCAAGCCTTCGGTATATTGTCGTATCACAATCGCCAAATGTCGTACACGTCACCATGTGGCACGTGAAGGAGAGAAAAAAGCATATTACACCATCAACCATTTGTGTGCATGCGTTTTTCGTTTCTCAGAGGCCTCCCTGACAATTTGTTTTTTCTCTTCTGCCTGAGCTTGGGGCCCACCATTTGGGCCATTGGGGTTGGGGGCCCCCGGTCCGAACCCATAGTAGTTACGCCACTGGGGACACCGCCGGGCATTTGAAACATTGACCAATCCCGGGGGTGGGGAATTTGAACCCAAAACTTTGCTTGGGTGTCGGGCATTACATAATACAGTTATCTGAGCCTTGTTCCCTTTGGGTAACACCAAAAGGCAGGTCAGGAGGTTAGGTGCAATTGAATTGCCACTCCCCCCATAGCATTGCATGTTGTTCGAGTGTGATTCGATCATGGAGGAGTTTAAGTCTACAGCCTTAAATTTAGCAGAATGACATACCTAGGAGGTAAAGGATTAACACCAGTGCCTTGTAAATAGTATTTATATAATAATTTGATATTTGAAAACACTGAATATTGTTGTTATTGCTTTCATGTTTCAGTCGGGGCCGGGGATTTGCCACAGATTTTTTGACCAGCAGCGGGGCATTTGCACCTGCAATTTCAACCCCACTGCGTGGAATTAGCATATTTTGGAAAAAATTGTCAAATGCCCGGGGGTTGGGGGATGGGCACGCTTGGATTTGACTGATACATAATACCGGGATAAGATTCTGGGTATATTATAGGAATAATGGGGGAACATCAAAGAAAGCTTTCAGATTTCTTTGACGACTCATACCTATATTATATGTTTACTTATACTGTATGTTATAAATACCAGTCCAGTGCTCTGGTTGGACTAACTGGAATGGTACATGTATGTATAAAACTGGGCATCAATACACCGTACACCCAGTTTTTGATAAGAAAACTTTCTAATTATTTAAAAAGTTGGTTAATTTATATTACATATATGTACTGCCTGTAGTGGTCAGTGCCTACATGCATATATTATTTATAGATAAAATGTATTTATGCATTGGTCATTTATGTATGTGCTCTTTGGCCATCATAATCAAAAAAATTATTACCTAGTAGTAAATAAACTGAAACTTACCAAAATGAACTCAATAAAATATTTGGGTCTGCACTTCGCTTATCTTTGTTGAAGCAGGAATGGCAAAATTGCAACTTCATCTAGAATATGTTAAAAAGCAAGAAACAACCTAATTAAAATACAGATAACATTGCAATATTTAAGCACAGTAGTGACTATTATTACAAATACATGGATAATCAAGCTAAAATCCTCAGAAAATTAGTCGCAGACAGTTTCCCAAGCATTACTATTTACTAATATATACAGTAGTGACTGTTGCATATAAGTATATATGAAAATAGCAATCAAACTAGTATATATATTATTGTTAAATGTAACCTTCACTTTGCTTATGAGTCTTGGTAGCTCAATGGTTAGAGCATGTCACTGTCAATCAGAAGGTTACAGGTTTGAGCCCTGTCTGGAACTCTCTGCATTTTCTGATGATTTGAGCTTGACAATTGTCCACATGTATAGTCTGAGCCGCTATTTGCCACATGTATTTTAATTCCAAATGAAAAATCTATAATTAATATAGATTATACATACCGGTATGCAATATCACATGAAGAAATCTTTTAAATGATACCAAATGTTTGATGTTTTTTACCAAATATTAGATGTGTGAAGCTGATCGTCCAGGTTGTTGTAGTCTTGAGAACGAGTCACCAACAACAGTCTTTAATAGTCAACAATAGTCAACAATAGTCAACAATAGTCACCAACAATAGTCACCAACAAGTCTTTAATAGTCAACAATAGTCTTTAATAGTCAACAATAGTCACCAACAATAGTCTTCAATAGTCAACAATATATACCTGTAGTCTTTATTAGTCATCAACAATAGTCTTTCTCAAGACTACAACAACCTGGACGATCAACTTCACACATCTAATGATACTCCGGAGCATATATATCACATATGCCATTTATACTCTCTGAACTTGTCCTTTTCAGCAAGGATTTAAATATAAGAAATTCCCTTTTGTTAATTGTTATTCATACCTAATCATCGTTATTATAAACAAACGAAAGCTATGTATACATAGACAATAATACATACCACTCTGTAAAGGATTGGCTTTCTTCGTCATTCAAATCTTTTTGATTAGACACTCTATTATCCACATTCCCGTTGAAAAATAACTCTTCCCACACAATTGAATACTCTAAGACAAAGTTTTTGATAAGATATTTAAAATTCAAGTCAACTACAGTATTTGATTTCGTATTTATAACATTTATAGCTGCTTCAAACTTGCAATGCGTTTATTAAAAGTAGCTTTATAATAATCAAATATGAAGTAGATCAAACTCACCTGCGAACTTTGCTGAAATCCAATTGTATCATTTGTATGGCGTTATATCTCCGCCAAAATTCAAGTTTTGTATTCTACATTCAAGTTTACAATTCAACATTCTTGTTTATTATTTGACATCCAAGTTTCGTAATTTAACTTTCTTGTTGACGATTCAACATTCAAGTTTCACGATTCAACATTCAAGTTTCACAATGCGATATTCAAGATTCACAATTCGACATTGATGTTCACGATGCATACAAATTTCACAATTCAACATTCAAGTTTCACAATTACACATTGATGTAAACGATGCTACATTCAACTTTCACGATGCAACATTGATGTTCACGATGCATTCAAGTTTTACGATGCAACATTCAAGTTTCAAATTTTATTCAAGTTTCAGATTTTATTCAAGTAATTAACATACCGGTTTTTTCCGGTTTTGACATTTCCAAATCCGCTGTTCAAGAGTGCGCGGGCTCGTTGGAGCAAATGAGTAAAGTTTTGTTGGATATATATGAGTCGAGAAAATTTAGAAACTACGAAGACCGCTCTTCGTCGAGTAGCAGATCAGCTTTTAACATTAGCCAACGAAGGTGAGCGTTTTGTATAATTTGCATATTTATTTTGCATATTTATTAAATATTGCGACTTAATAATAATAATGAGCCGAACTTAATTCAGTCTTTTGAAACCGCATTTAAAAGCAGATATACAAACCAGATTGTATTGTGTGTGCTTGTTGATAGTTATCAAACTAAATGGGGTTTTGAAATAGAACGAAGCAATGTATAATATGATGAACTTTCCGTAATTCCTAACTGTCAACAGATACAAATACCGAAAGAGGTGGGTAAAAATTTACCGTTCTGATTGTTTAATATCCCTGGTGATTCACCAGGGATATTAAACAATCAGAACGGTAAATTGTAGAATACCCATCCTCTTTCGCTATTTGTATCTGTTGACAGTTAGGAATTACGGAAAGTTCATCATAATTATACATTGCTTCGTTCTATTTCAAAACCCCATTTAGTTTCATAACTATCAACAAGCACACACAATACAATCTGGTTTGTGATCTGCTTTTAAATGCGGTTTCAAAAGACTGAATTAAGTTCGGCTCATTATTATTAAGCCGCAATATTTTAATAAATATGCAAAATAAATATGCAAATTATACAAAACGCTCACCTTCGTTGACTAATGTTAAAAGCTGATCTGCTACTCAACGAAGAGCGGCCTTCGTAGTTTCTAAATTTTCTCGACTCATATATATCCAACAAAACTTTACTCATTTAAAACCAACAAAACTTTACTGTCCCAACGAGTCGACGACATTCGCATGTGGTTCCAACGAGCCCGCGCACTCTTGAACAGCGGATTTCGAAATGTCAAAACCGGAAAAAACCGGTATGTTAATTACTTGAATAAAATCTGAAACTTGAATAAAATCTGAAACTTGAATGTTGCATCGTAAAACTTGAATGCATCGTGAACATCAATGTTGCATCGTGAAAGTTGAATGTAGCAGCGTTTACATCAATGTGTAATTGTGAAACTTGAATGTTGAATTGTGAAATTTGTATGCATCGTGAACATCAATGTCGAATTGTGAATCTTGAATATCGCATTGTGAAACTTGAATGTTGAATCGTGAAACTTGAATGTTGCATCGTGAAACTTGAATGTTGAATCGTCAACAAGAAAGTTAAATTACGAAACTTGGATGTCAAATAATAAACAAGAATGTTGAATTGTAAACTTGAATGTAGAATACAAAACTTGAATTTTGGCGGAGATATAACGCCATACATTTGTAATACCGACGAGTAATTGCTGTCAGATATTTCTTTAGAAATGGTAAGACAAAGCAATTTACCAAAGAATCCAAGACACAAAGCAGCATAAGTGTTCTCGACCAAAAGAGAATTCAAATATGGGCGCAGCAGCTTAACTCGCCAGGACCTCTGGGAAATGGCCTCGACCCAGGCGCTATTTTACCCGCCGCGTTACGGGCACCAATAGTCTTTCTCTAATGATAGATTCAAACCATTTATTTTTAGCATTTTATTGTTATCCTTAATGCCTGACAATATTACGACAATATTTCGAGTGTAGGAACATATAAATGTTAATACCAAATCAGAACTAGTTGCGAAAATGCAACTTCAAGGCCTCCCGCGTAGAATTGAACCCGCGACTAAACATTAGAAAATTACAGTCTGGTCATTAATGAACGATTCCCTGACATTTGACTCCAGGACTGGAGTTATTTCAACTCCTAATAATTCCCGAGTTATTTCAACTTTCTGATGATGAGAGTTATTTTAACTCCATTATGAAAGTTAAAATAACTAAGCTAAAAGAGTTAATTTAACTCTCTTGCCGGAGTTATAATGACCCATTATTATAGAGTTATTTTGACTCGTATAAGAGTTATTTTAACTCCAGTGACAGAGTTAAAATAACTCCAGATGATACCAGAGTTGATTTAACTATGCGAGAAGAGTTATTGTAACTCTGGTGTGGGAGTTAAAATAACTCTTCGTCATGGAGGAGTTATTTTAACTCGATGGAGGAGTAGTATTAACTCCAATAATAGGAGTTAAAATAACTCAACGAAATAACTCCATCCGAAGGAGTTAATTTAACTCAATTGACCGAGTTATTTTAACTCCTCGAAAATAACAGTGTGGTTATGACTAACCTCATTAAAAGTAATAATACACATAACTAGTAATCATCAACTAAACTTACAGTTACCACCTCGTTGGTCTGCCGTTACTACCGGACTTACTCTGCTTCTACCAACATAACTACCTTTTTGTATTTCCGAGGCTTTACCATACTCGCGCGCCTAACAAAAACAAATTAACAGTTAACACTATGGTATGACTCAAAAATATAAACATGCAGTATCAGACTGGTAAAATAATGTCACGATTTTCTGTAAAATAATTTGACTTGTTCAGTTCAAAAGAAAGAGTACATAATTAATTCAGTTATAACGTACGGACGAACCAACGCAGAAAACGGCAGTACTTCACAGCTGGTAGGACGGGTTGTCTTAAAGTGCCTATAACGTCTGTGGGGATTTAACATATTTGTAATCTATGGATTCTCCTGAGATAAATTGTAATATATCTTGTTAGCCGAAAATTTCATCTTCATAGACTTTTTGCTGTTAAAGTTGACGGAAATGACGTCAAATCGGGCATCTGTAAAGAGGTTTTCATGTTGACAGATTCCCGATTTGACGTCATTTCCGTCAACTTTAACAGCAAAAAAAGTCTACGAAGATGACATTTTCAGCTGACAAGATATATTACAATTTATCTCAGGATAATCCATAGATTATAAATATGTTAAATCCCCCCAGACGTTATGGGCACTTTAACAGGTACTCTGGATAGACGAATTACTTCTGGCGATCCGTATCACAATTCGTTACTTCCAAACTCGAAACAAAAAGCACATAAGTCATAAGACAAAACGCAACGCACGCACTGACAGTTCGATACGATTCACGATTTTTTTTGATTTACGATGGTATCCAGTTCTTCCAATCCAGTCACTTTTTTCTCTCTTATTTCTTTGACCATCATTCCGGTCCGGTCCAAAACATTCCGTCTTTATAAGATCGCCGGATGACCACGTCGACGAAATGGATCTCCTTTCCAACTCTGCCTTTACTTCAGTCTATTTAACTTCATCTCACCGTTGCGGATTCAATGTATATCACCAGTCGTTTCCATTCGCCATACTGCCGCTCGATCACGATTCTCCACTTTGTCGTCTCACTTAGCCCTATTTGATGTCTTCAACGTCTTCTGTGTCTTCAGATCTTTTTACACACACACACACGCGTGCATGGATTATCCCAGCGCTGGCCACCAATTTGTAACGTGCCGAGTTACAACATACTAAATGCGCGAACGGAGAACCACACTCAACAGAGTTGGAATGGAGAACAATTTATTAGAGTAAAACATCATCTTATATATTACAGTATTGCGTGCAAACCTCACCCATATAAGGAACTACGTCAATTACATAATTTGCGATGACAACAACTAAACAAATGCAGGAAGGAACGAAGTTTCTACCGCCTAATCTCATTATCATTACTATACGTCAATGCAACATGCAATATGGAATCCACGAACACCACACTGCCGTAGGCAGCATACTAATCTTGACTTGCGTTTCTGTGTCCTCGTGCCCAGATCTCTTTGCGGACCTATGTATAGTCAACGAAATATCGATTTGTGTAAATTACCGTCGAGATGTAATATACGAACAACGAGTTTGAGTGTTCATCAGGGGATCCAAACACGAGAAAACACGATGGCGCGAGTGTTTTTATTCTTTTCGAGTGTTTGGATCCCTGAAACACGATAAACGAGTTGTTTATATGGCTTCTCAATCGAACACGGATTTAATTGGATGTTTACTTAAAACGCATTTGAGAATAAACCCTCATGGGACTGAACTCACGAGGGTGTGTAAAATTTATTCAGAAAATTAACAGACTCTGTTCAGTTGAGGATGAGCGAAGACGGAGGCATGTCGTTTCGTTCTCCAAAAAATGAATTATTAATTAAGATCTCAGCAATTAGATCAAAACCGGGTTTGATCTAATAACTGTGGTGGTATATGATTTTTACGTGTTTTACTCGAGTATCCAGCCTCAGTCATGTGATAAAATAAAGTGATTTCATTGGCTAATTGGCTCATGAATTATTAATGAGTTTGATAAAGATATTTATTAATTTGTTCAGTTTTATGACGTTTTGTGACGTAGAAGTTTTAGCACGTGTATTAAGTTCCTACCGTTCGGAACTTGTCAACGCTGTGAAGTTTGAACGATCTGTTCTTCCTTTGCAATTAACCTTATTTCAGCGAGGAAGTATTCTCTTGTCGATTGAGATAGTTATGCTTACCAAACGGAAATATGGCTCGATCAGTAGTTTGACATGCGGCTAAAAGCTGACCTGCTCCAGCCTAAAAATAGCAACACCGCTGATGCGCAACGGGGCTCATGATAAAATTTGAACCGCGGAAAAACATCTTTAAGGAAGACTATACTTACGTTTGGGATGTGTCTAACTTGAAATATAGTGAGCAGCAAGCAACTAGAAGGGAATAATATTAATAAACCAAGAAAATTAACTAATAAGAGCTCGACTATAAGAATAAACCACGTTTATCGGAATCTCGCAACAGAATGAAAACATGCTTAATTCATATGATTGATTAGCGATCTCAAAATATTATTATGGCAATACATTCACGTATATTGAGCTGGGCTCTTATCTTTATCGGAAAATCTACTAGCCAAAATATCTCTCTCCTCCGCAGAGGCTTCCAATGCAGTAGAGGGGGTTATATGGTTCGGATAAGGAATGCAGTAGAGGAAAACCGCTGAAAATCGGAACGCGGGCGAGCGGAGAAACGAGAGGAGAGAGAGGAAGCCTCTACGGTGGCTCACAAGGGACATGCTACAAATAAAAATTTTGGTGCAATTCTTTTAAAATTGATGCAAATTAAAAATAATGTTGCTACAAAGTAAAGCTGCTGCAAGTTAGAAGTAAAGTTGCTGCAAATTAGAACTAAAGTAGCTGCACTTTAAAAGTAAAGTTGCTGCACTTTAAAAATAAAGTTGCTGCATTTTAAAAATAAAGTTGCTGCACTTTAAAAGTAAAGTTGCTGCACTTTAAAAGTAAAGTTGCTGCACTTTAAAAATAAAGTTGCTGCATTTTAAAAATAAAGTTGCTGCACTTTAAAAGTAAAGTTGCTGCACTTTAAAAGTAAAGTTTCTGCATTTTAAAAATAAAGTTGCTGCATTTTAAAAATAAAGTTGCTGCACTTTAAAAGTAAAGTTGCTGCACTTTAAAAGTAAAGTTTCTGCATTTTCAAAATAAAGTTGCTGCATTTTAAAAATAAAGTTGCTGCACTTTAAAAATAAAGTTGCTGCATTTTAAAAATAAAGTTGCTGCACTTTCAAAATAAAGTTGCTGCACTTTAAAAGTAAAATTCATGCGCGCGCAGGTGGACTGGATCGAGGTAATGGCGCGCGAAGTTGACATTATCGAAGAGATGTTTTGTACATCGTGTGGCGAGGTTTGTGAACCTGATGCACATTTTTGTCATGAGTGTGGTTATAGTTTTAACAATGGGGCTGTGGAAATTTATACGATTGAAGAAGTAATAACGGGTATTTTAATCGAGGTTATCAGTATAGCGCTATTGTAGGTTTGATTGAAAAGCATCATGGAGTGCAGATGCACGTCAGAACGCTTAAAAGGAAACTCAGAGAGTTTGGTTTAAAAAGAAGAGGATCTAATTATGACGAAGCAACTGTTCGCCAGTGTATTGAACGTGAGATGCAAGAAGCAGGTATGCTGGCTGAGTATCGTCACATTTGGCATGCCCTAAGATTAAGACATCGTCTACATGTCCCACGCCGACTGGTATCTGCCATTATGAGAGAGATCGACCCTGATGGTGTTAGAGAAAGGAGGGCCAGGCGATTGACAAGACGAAATTATATTTCATTTGGGCATATTGATGGTACGTATTTTTATTTATCAGTTTTGTCTAGTTTTATTAAATACAGTATGTAGCAGTCAAATACAAGTTGTTTACCTGTCAGGGTATTTGAAAACAAATTTTACTGGACATCTCCTGTCATTGCAGTGTCACTTGGATCTATGTATTCAGACAATTTGATGTTTTGTGACACTTCAGCAACATTTTTTAATTTTTTATAAAAAGCTCCAGGTTTGGCCCAGGGGGAGATGGGCACAATTATTTGTCTGATACAGTACATAACTTTACATTGGACCATTGCTTTGCAGGTTATGATAAATTAAAACCCTACGGGTTTCCTATTCACGGGTGTATTTGTGGGTACAGCCGAAGGATTATTTGGTTGGAACTCGTCAAGTCTAATAACAATCCCAAGATCCCTGCCAGGTTGTACCTGGTTGTATGCTGTTGAAAATTTAAAAGGATGTCCCCAAGTTGTACGATCAGATTGTGGAACAGAGAATGTTCTCATTGCTGGGATACAGTCTTACTTTAGGGCAGATGGAAATGATCAATTTGCAGGTACAAAAGCCCACCAGTATGGATCTTCACCATCAAATCAAGGTATAGAAGCCTGGTGGTCTTTTTTGGTGGATTAGTTTATTTAAAGACATGTCCGAGTCTGGAGTTCTGGAACTTGGCAATAACTTCGATATGAAATGTTTATGGTTTTGCTATTCAAAATTAATTCAATCTGAACTTGATAAAGTAAGGGATCAATGGAACAGCCATTACATAAGGAGATCTCATCATGACACAGTCCCTGGAGTACCTGATATCCTGTATTACCTTCCAGAAAACTCTGGTGCTGTTGACTGCTTTGTTCCTGTTTCTCAAGATAAAATATGTGAAGTTGAACCCCAATGCCATATGGATATGGAAGAAGACCTATATAAAGACTACTTTGAGTACATTATGGAAACAGAAAACTGGAATTTTTTTAATCTTTTTCAAAGCTTTAACAATTTACAACATGATGGTTAAATTATGTATGGTTACAACGTATGTTTACAGTATGTATTTTAGTCTCATTGACATGCTAGTAAATTTAAAATATGGTAATATTTTATAGTAAATTTAAATTTAGTAAATTTAAAATATGGTAAAAAAACTCGACTATAAATTTATAGCTAGTAAATTTAAAATATGGTAAAAAAACTCGACAATAAAGCTGGGAAAGTAACAGAGACGAAAATCAATAGCAGCACTGCTTGTTGAACTTCCATCTCTAACTGTGTCGCCACTCTTATCACCCTGTCTTTTCACTTCTTGGTTCCAAGTTATTTTACTTCCACATTTGTGGCAATACTTTGCATTAGGTAAACAAGATACACCACATCGAGAGCAGAACATTTTACCGAATTTGCAATTTCTCCGCTGTTAACTCAATCTCGTTCCCAGAGCCTTCGCCGCGAGGGGGGCGCGCGCATGAATTTTAGTTTTAATTTGCAGCAGTTTGCAGCAACTTTATTTTTAAAGTGCAGCAACTTTACTTTTAAAGTGTAGCAACTTTATTTTTAAAATGCAGCAACTTTATTTTTAAAGTGCAGCAACTTTACTTTTAAAGTGCAGCAACTTTATTTTTAAAGTGCAGCAACTTTATTTTTAAAGTGCAGCAACTTTACTTTTAAAGTGCAGCAACTTTACTTTTAAAGTGCAGCAACTTTATTTTTAAAGTGCAGCAACTTTATTTTTAAAGTGCAGCAACTTTACTTTTAAAGTGCAGCAACTTTATTTTTAAAGTGCAGCAACTTTATTTTTAAAGTGCAGCAACTTTACTTTTAAAGTGCAGCAACTTTACTTTTAAAGTGCAGCAACTTTATTTTTAAAGTGCAGCAACTTTATTTTTAAAGTGCAGCAACTTTATTTTTAAAATGCAGCAACTTTATTTTTAAAGTGCAGCAACTTTATTTTTAAAATGCAGCAACTTTATTTTTAAAGTGCAGCAACTTTATTTTTAAAATGCAGCAACTTATTTTTAAAGTGCAGCAACTTTACTTTTAAAGTGCAGCAACTTTATTTTTAAAGTGCAGCAACTTTATTTTTAAAGTGCAGCAACTTTATTTTTAAAGTGCAGCAACTTTAATTTTAAAGTGCAGCAACTTTACTTTTAAAGTGCAGCAACTTTATTTTTAAAGTGCAGCAACTTTATTTTTAAAGTGCAGCAACTTTACTTTTAAAGTGCAGCAACTTTATTTTTAAAGTGCAGCAACTTTATTTTTAAAATGCAGCAACTTTATTTTTAAAGTACAGCAACTTTATTTTTAAAGTGCAGCAACTTTATTTTTTAAATGCAGAAACTTTACTTTTAAAGTGCAGCAACTTTATTTTTAAAATGCAGTAACTTTATTTTTAAAGTGCAGCAACTTAATTTACTTTTAAAGTGCAGCAACTTTACTTCTAATTTGCAGCAACTTTACTTTGTAGCAACATTACTTTTAATTTGCATCAATTTTAAAAGAATTGCACCAAAATTTTTATTTGTAGCATGTCCCTTGTGAGCCACCGTAAGCCTCTGAGGCTCTGCCAGATTTCAGGCCAAATATGGCGCCAAACCGGGGGTGCAATCTTCTTTGATATATTCGAGACTCGAGAGAACAACATATTAGACGTACGTTAATCTGAATAATTCATCCCTGCTGTGATATATTCAAGAGAGCAACACGACGTACGTTAATCTGGTATTCGAGAAAGCAACATGACATACGTTTATAATCTGAATAATTCATGACAGAGTTTCTTCTAGCTTGGCGCAGCGGAAAAACTTGTTGTCCCGTTTGTTCTAGACAAACTTACCATCGATCGAGATATCTTGGAACGATGTGCTCAAAATATCGACTTTAGAATCTACAGAACAGTTCATATCAACAGCAACTGCCTTCTGGCTCGAGTGTGAATTATCATCCCGCTCTTCCATCGATCAAAACAACGTTAAAATACATAAATTAAGGCGTGGTCGCATGTACGAGAAACAAAAGGATTGCCGAGATATAAAACGGATTGCAAGAAATCGCCGATTTCGTTAAGATATCGCCTGAAATCTCGTTTCTCCGCTCGCCCGCGTTCCGATTTTTAGCGGTTTTCCTCGTCCCATTACCCTCTGCCGCATTCCTTATCCGAACCATATAACCCCCCTCTACTGCATTGGAAGCCTCTGCGGAGGAGAGAGCCAAAATATTATAATTAAGTGCGTGTATTTCTTTACTGACAGATAGCGTGTATCATATTACAATAATCATAATGGGTATCGCGGTGTTGCTATTTTTAGACTGGAGCAGGTCAGCTTTTAGCCGCATGTGTTATTTGGTGTGAGTTCATTATTTCTCACAGGAGCCATTATTTCTCATAGGAGATTGTACTCGGGTATCGGTTTTTATTCAACTTCACAGTTGAATAAAAACCTCTCCCTCGTACTTTAACCTATATTTAAACATGCACCTCTCAACATCCTGTGTTTGGTTGGGAAAGCGAGGGAATGTGTAACATGTGTTTTTTTCATGATGGCATGAATCAAACTAAACATCTCATCAACAAATATGTCGAATGTCAAAGGGGGCTCGGTTACCGATCCTGGTGTTTGCCAGTCTATCACGTCAACCTTCCTCAGTTTCCGCGTTCCAACCTTGAATCTGAGTTCCTTTTGACTTTTCGTGATTTGAGAATGCGACAAAGTCCAAGTTCACGAATAGCTGGTCTCTCATCTGTGATCATACCTAAGAGCAAGCTTTCAGGATGACCGAAATACCCATTACGCTGTATGACGAGGTAACGCGACTTGACGATCGTTTGCTAAAGATGTCTCGCTCCGTCCTTAGGTTCTGAGTCAATGTAAGCGGCCATCATGTCATGGGCAAGTACAAGTAGCAGGGGTGGCGCCAGGAATTCCCCGACAGGGGGGCTAACAGGTTGTGGTAATTCCTCTAGGGGAGTCGGGGGCATGCTCTGAAACGCTATTTCCTGCATTTTGGGGGCAGTTTTCAACCTCGTTCCCAGTGCCTTTTCCCACTTCACCTGCAGTGGTTTTAAACAATACGAAGGGAAGTTGCTGCTCGGTTTAATGTTAACTGGAGTCGACAGAGCACTGTCAATTTATCTGAAGATTCCGCCATCTTTCTTTGTTTGCCAATTTATTATAATTTATTACACTATTGCTGGGGCAGTTTGAACTTCATGTGACCAGCCAATGCCAGGGCCTTTTCCCGCCCTCCCAATTTCAAAAAGGGAAAAGGCCTTGAAGGGAACGAGGCTGGGCAGTTTTAACAGAATATCCTTACTGTTCAACGTATATAAACTATATGTATATGAAAATTTGACTGGCCCAACCGGGAATCAGAATCAACGCATCGGCGCTCTACGGTCAGAACAGTCAAACATCATATACATATTTATACATCGCCCCGACTCTAAAATCTCTATAGGAAGACATCTCGGCATCTTCGACGAAGTAGAGCGAAGCCTCTCGCAGGACTTCCTCAAGTATAGCGAGCTTATCACCGGCTCTTGTATACAGGAGGCTTTACAACAATTTTCTTTAGATGAAGAGAGGATTTATAAGCTCGCTACTTGAGGAAGTCCTGCGAGAGGCTTCGCTCTACTTCGTCGAAGATGACTGATGTATTGCTGTAGAGATTTGAGAGTCGGGGCGATGTATAAATATGTATATGATGTTTGACTGTTCTGACCGTGTCTCAATAGCTCAGTGCTTAGATCGCCGATATGCGTTGAACTATTCGGAGACCTTGGGTTCTATAATTGGTAAATGTTCCACCATAACAGCATTATAGATGCATATAGTCATTAGTCATAGATATCTTTGCTCCGTACTTAAGTCTTTTGAATCGAGCAATGCAGGTAGCTGGGTACCATCAATCACACACCAGCGGTTTTTCACAGGTCGTCAGATCTATTCCAATTGGCCCTGAAAAGCCACGAGGACCAATTGTTTGGCCATCGATATGGTGGAAGGGATGGCGCAGAGGAAGTTCATTGGCATGTAACTGGCAGACGAACCATGATTGTAGCGGTCTGAAACCATTGAATAATGCCTCCAATACAGCAGTTCCGGCATCGACGGCTGTTCCATCACAACCGATCGCCTTCATTAAACTCACGTACTACACCTCTCTGTCATTGAGACAGTTCACTATCGCATTGGGGATAGGTCATTATTGATGGATATACTGCGTCGGGTAAAATTGACCTTCGGGCTCTGAAATTTGTTCGGTTCATAAAAAGCAATTAAAGTTCTGGTCTTAACTGAGACAGAACAAATATAAAGCCATATATTTCTTCTTACAGTATTTCTGTTCATAAGTGAAACTGGATTTTAAAATTTCTGAGATCAGATTGGCTCACCAGCTTGGAAATGCACCAGTCATGCATCTTTCAAAACAGTGAGCCACGTGCATTTCTATATTTCATATCGATATGCATCCCATGATGTCACAAAGATGAACCGGACTTTTAAATTTACCGATTATGCTTCTTTGGACGTGCTTCAAAAATGTTATTCCCTGATTGAGGGGTCATGGAAATTTTTGAACTCCGCTTTAAATATCCCCGACTTAGTACACCCTACAAATAATGACCGATCTCCGTTAGGCCAAAAAATTACTTGATTCTCATCACCGCCCGACCTTATTTTGAAGCCCGCGTACATTTTTTTAATTTTGTTATCAAATATAAATGTGCCGCCCGAAATCAAAAGAAATTTAATTTTTTTATATTTTATATTCGATTTTTGATATTCCAAGTCACGAGAATGTCTTCAATTTCTGCAGGCAAACAGCCGAATTTTACAGCACTATACTGTATCAAACTGTTCTAATTTATCAAAAGTTATACTTTTTCACTGATCTGACGATTATTTATTCGTAAATCTGATATATAAAACAGGATTACAGATACATCAAAACTGCTAAAGAACCTTTCGGACATTGAAAACAATTTTTCTGTAAGAGATGAAACAAGAAAAAGACACACAAAGCCAGAAATTAAGGAAATAGTAAGAAGAAATGTAAACCATACATAATTAAGTCTCGAGATGTAATTTAGTTTGCCTCAAGATATATTTCCGTTTGTAACTAATTGTCTGTCGTTTAAGGTGCTGTTACACGATCGATTTTTCTTGCAACTTGCAACGAATCATTGAATGTTGCCCGTAGCAACTTGCGATTTTGTTATTTTTGCCGTGTTGCAAGTTGGAAGGAATTAAAGTTGGATGGATTCTACTTTTTGCTGCAACTTTCAACAAAGTTCGCAAGTTGCTGAACGTGTAACACCCGTCCTGCAACTTGCGACACAATTATTTTCAATGATAACCAATCAGGTGTGAGAACGTTAGGATAGCGCGTGCACTAGAGACTGGGGCCAAACGTTTCTGGAATAAACAACATGGCGGACCAGTTTTGCAATGACAATCATGACATATCCGAAGAAATTTACGAGCTAGAATTTAAACGAGGAAAGTGTAGACGTTTCTAAAACTAGGAAAACACCCAACAAAGAGCATCGACTAAAGGATGAAGAAAATATTGAAATGATTAATGAGCTAAAAGAACATCCTGTTAGGGCTTTTCTCTTTCTATCCGTAGTGGTAGCCATTTTGAAAAGTTAGTGCTGCTGACCAGTTGTAACACTGACTCAACTCTACGCCTGTTGCAAGTTGCAAGACTGCGCCTATAAGTGTAACATCTGCAACTTGCGATTTTTTCCATGGGTAAATTTGTTGCAAGTTGCAAGAAAAATCGCATCGTGCACCTTTAGATTTTAAAATGCATGTTTGGTTGGAGTGGTCGTATAAATGGGTTGATTGTTAACGTTGGGATTTTACAATGTGGCCGTTGGCCGTATTAACGGGGTGACCGTATTAACGGGGTATTTTTATAAGGAAATGTATTGGCGTTTTGCCGGGACAAAAAAAGTGGCCGTAATAACGAGGTGACCGTATTAACGAGGTGGCCGTAAGGCGGGGTTCCACTGTATTCGAATGTACACGAATATATTCGTAGTCAATTTATCCCGGGCGTTCTGTGACCTCCTCCCGCAAGTAATTGTCTTCTGGACAATCTTTTTATTAGAATTAGTTAGAAAACCATTAGGCGGGGAGTTATGGTTAGGATATAAGTTGTTTTGAGACCGTTAGTAGCCGGGGACTTTAAGATCTACGACGGCGATCTAGGACTGCGACGGCAGTGAAAGCAATACACATTTTAGCATTTGAATGAAACCACGGTCGATTGACTAGCGTATTTGACACTCCAAGCTTGTTTTATGATCTCCAAAACGCTTCAATATTTCTAAAACGATTATAGTGTCTGTGTTTAAGTCAGTCTTAAGCAACAGCTCTCGTCTCTCCGTGAGTTACCGTCGTCCTAAAGACGTGAAAATGCTCTCAGTGGCGTTGTAAACAGAACGAGGACGGCGTTGAAATTACTCTTGCATGGGAATAAATATTATTCATTCTTTGTGTTTCGCATAAAGATTCTTTTGTTTGAACGACGTCCCCGTCCTAGGTTGCCGTTGTAGATCTTAAGTAGATCGTAGTAGTTCTATGATGTATTTCATCATACAGGCATGTCCGATCGTATATATGATAGCAGTACAATCTCTCATTTCGTGCCACCTCTCGCTGATACTAAAAAAGATCGTCCAGAAGACGATTGCTTGCGGGAATGGGTCACAGAATAGAACTTTACCTACGAAAGAATATCCTAATTTGTTCACCTCAGACTAAGTTGTATACAACGAAATCATTACTTAAAGCTATATTTGAGGTTCCCATCCGTCGATTTAGTGTTTCCAAAACGTCGTGTGCCCGCTGGGGTGTGCCATACTGCTGGAGCTGCGTAGGCAAAAGCTCTGTCACCAAAGGTTTTAGTTGCTTTTGTACGAGGAACCAGAAGAAGATTTTGATTGTCTGATCTTAGACGGTAGCTGCTTGTAGGCTTGCCTATCAAGAGTTCTGATATGTAATCCGGTGCCATGGAATTAAGAGCTTTATAAACAAGGAGCATGATCTTAAACTCAACCCGATACTTGACAGGCAACCAGTGGAGATGAATCAAAACAGGAGTGATGTGAGCAACGAAACTTTTGGTGATAAGCACGTCACTCTTGCAGCAGCATTGTTGTATACAACTAAATCATTACTTCAAGCTATATTTGAGGTTCCCATCCGTCGATTCAGTGTTTCCAAATCGACGGATATGTTTCCATAATTATATTGCAGCAGTGCACTAATTTTTTAGAGTTATCGATTGGTTTGCATGAGAATGCTAAATTATTTATCTTATTTGTCTTTGCTGCTGCAAGCTGCGACGTCGACGAACAAACATGCACTGCATTGCATAGAAGAGTCGACATGACAAATATTCAAATTAAAACCTTTAACCTGTCAACACTTAGTTACATTACGCATGAAATCAGCTGATAGTAATACCGTGATACGGCATGTTTGTTACCGCATCAGATGATTTCGTGACGAACTTATTGACAAGCTCGCGTTTGTTTGTTTTTTCTCCAGGCAAGATATAAAATGTTCCGACATCTTACGAAGTACAACTCTATGAACTCATTGTACATATCTAATGAAAGCTTAATTAACAGTCTCTGACATATACCTACAATATTTTTGTAACTGATTGCATACATGTCCAATATAACCATCGGTATGCATCTGCTTCAGATGGTTACCGATCGCGACCGATTGTAAACTGATCCCTTCCCTTCCTAAGTGTACTAACCATCGGTATGCATCTGCATCAGATGCCTACCGATCGCGACCGATTGTAAACTGATGCTCCTACACCTCTGCCAACTTTCCTACCGATGGCACCGATGGCTCCGATCGCTTCAATAATAATGGATACTTTATCTGTTCCTATACGCTACAATTCATTCATACCACATACAAGTGTTTCTAAACCCAAATAATTCAGCCATATAGTTTGTCTGTTATGTATTACCTCGTTCTTAAAAGACTTCAAACAAATATGTTACGCTACACCATCGCTATCGATACTCCATATAGCTTTAATGACCATACATAATTTGTCTCTTATGTATAATTATCTCGTTCTTAAAAAAACTTGCAAAAAATATCTTACGTTCTCAAATAACCTTGTAACAAATATCCTATGCAACAATTCATTCATACCACATATAAATGTTTCTTAACCCAAACAAACTCTTGACATCGCTGCGATCGATATATAGCTATCATATGAAAACCACACGCTCAGCAATCCTGTCCATCACAGCGAACGCTCATTCGAAATATCTGCCGAACCCCAAAACGATAAATTTTTCATGTGTCCAATCAAATACATCGCATTATGCACATGATAAGTTCCACCTATATGAAACAATTAACTTCCCACTTATTTGCAATATTATATTAACTTCCACCGCTTCCGTCGACGGATATACGATTAAAGTGCGAAGGTCTGAAACGTCCAATTTATCATGTGTCGAATGTAATACGGTTCGTCCAAACAAACTGGGACGAGATTTAAGTTCACTACTTTTAAAATGCAATCCAAACGACTTCTTTTTACGGGAGGTCCATTACTTTCCACAAAATGATAAATTCTATGTTTGAAACCGACGTCCAATTTGTCCAACCTAATACACATTATATTCGACACATGATAAATTCGACGTTTCAAATAGACCTTAATGATAACATCAATTACAATGAAAAGCTGTGCTTGCGATAGTAAAAGACAGTTGTCTTTGTTTACTTCGTCCATAGCCATAGCTTTGATTAGCTGTGACACGACAAAGCCCGCTATCAATACCGCTGACTATGTTTGTTTTGCCGCCGCAGCGATTATATGGCAACAGGTACGATCGTTAAAGTTTCTTAACACAAACAATTTATGCACATCACTACTATTTGTTATTAACATGTCTCTTCATTTTCTCCCAAAATTTCTCGCCTTTATTTACATCAATTTACGAAAACTGGGGAGAAAATAAAAATATCACAACACATTCCTTTCTTTTCCCCAATATCCTGTAATACTAATTAGCTTATAAATATTCACCTTAATCTGTCACATCCTTCGATCTATAATTAATCCGTCATTCTCTGACCTTCTAACAAAAACCCTTCCAAAAATTATTAACGTCATACCATATTTAACTTACACAAAAACGTTCACAACAATCCAAAACACGTGTTGTTATAAATATTGCTCGCCATCACTAGATGACATCATCTAATTCTTAAGTCAAAACAATTCTTTAATCAAAACAAACGTTTCCTCACTTCCGCTAAGTAACATAATCACACTAATAACTATTTACATATAAATCTCTCCTTAAATACTAATACTCCACTAATAACTATTTTCATATAACTATACTCTCATTATCTTGCTCGTCCACTCAACGAAACTTACTTTCATTAAAAATATTTTTACTTTCTCCATGCATTTTTTTACAAGTCTACATCCTCCCAATAACTTTTTATCACCACACTTAGTTCCTTTCCCGTCCGCCTACCTCTATCGCCCATATCTTAACCAAAATAAAAATACGCTATATTCCAATCCATCAATACTAATCTATCTCTTAGTTTTCTTACTTCACAATTACAAATGTCTTTCAACATAATTGATCTAATGCTTACTAACTTAACACACTTATTTTCACTTATATCCTTGGCGCAGTTACAGCTGTTTCAAACGTCGACTTTGTAATGTGTCCAATCAAATACATCGCATTATCCACATGATAAGTTCGTAATTGCGGTCGAACGAAATATTAAGTTCCACCCCTTCAGACGGATATAACGACCAAAGTGCGACGGTTTCAAACGTCCAATTTATCATGTGTCAAATGTAATACGGCTCGTCAAAATAAACTGGGACGATATTTAAGTTCAGTACTTTTAAAATGCAATCCGAACGACTTCTTTTTACGGGAGGTCCATTACTTTCCACAAAATGATAAATTCTATGTTTGAAACCGACGTCCAATTTGTCCAACCTAATACACATTATATTCGACACATGATAAATTCGACGTTTCAAATAGACCTTAATGATAACATCAATTACAATGAAAAGCTGTGCTTGCGATAGTAAAAGACAGTTGTCTTTGTTTCCTTCGTCCATAGCCATAGCTTTGATTAACACGACAAAGCCCGCTATCAATACCGCTGACTATGTTTGTTTTGCCGGCGATCGTTAAAGTTTCTTAAGCATGTGAAGTGTTGGATTAACGCTAGAAAAAGAGAATATTTATCTAGTTTATCTGAATCTATATGCGTTAATTCTAAACCTTTCTGGAGATTTTTTAAGTCTAAATCGTCAAAATCCTCATTACCTGATGTGATGAAATTAGGAGATCTTAAACTCTCTTCTTCAAAAGAAAAGGCTGACGCTTTTAACAACTTTTTTGCGTCAGTCTTTAATCCTGACACTGGTTCTTCTTCTTTATCTTCTCCTTCAAATTCTACTCTCAATTCTCTTGACTCCATAATTGTTTCTGAATCCTTAGTACAGTCTCTATTATCTAATTTGTCACCTTCTAAAGCAACTGGCCCAGATGGAATACCTGCTTATCTCTTAAAACGATGTTCTGAAGTTATCGCTCCCTCCCTGGCTGCTCTCTTCGAGTTATCTATCCAACAGGGTATAGTTCCCTCAGAATGGAAACATGCTAATATAGTTCCAGTCCCTAAGAAAAGTGACGTTCATGAAGTTACTAATTACAGACCAATTTCTTTACTATCCCAAATCTCTAAAGTTCTTGAACGTTTGATTTTCACTCAAGTTTCTTTGTTCATTAAGAACTCTTTATATGATCTCCAGCATGGTTTCCGCTGTAATAGGTCATGTGTTACTCAACTTCTTAATATATTTCACGACATTGGTAGTGCCCTTGATGCTGGTAAAGAAATTGACCTCATATATCTTGATTTTGCTAAAGCTTTTGACTCTGTCTCTCATAGTAAACTCTTATCCAAGCTGAAAACTTATGGAATTTCCGGTCCTCTTCTTAAATGGTTTGCCGATTATCTTCATGATCGGAAACAGCGTGTTGTTGTTGAAGGAGTTTCTTCGTCGTACCTTAGTGTTAAGTCTGGTGTGCCGCAAGGTAGTGTGATAGGTCCACTACTTTTTATTCTCTATGTTAATGACCTTCCGGAGGTAACCAGCAACAGTACTGTTGCTCTTTTTGCTGATGACAGCAAATGCTTCCGCTCAATTGAGTCACCAGCGGATAGAGATCTCGTCCAGCTTGATCTCGATGCTATGAGCAACTGGTCACAGTCATGGCAAATGAAATTTAATGTGTCTAAAACTCTTTTACTAAGGATATCCCGAAAACGTACTCAATCTAGTCATTCCTACCACCTCAACAACGAATTAGTGAAAAGTGTAACAAATCAAACCGATTTGGGTGTGGTCATCAGCAATGACCTTAAGTGGTCCCCCCATATCGCTAAATGTGTTGCTAAAGCTAATCGTATGCTTGGGTTTCTTCGCAGGAACTGTACTCAAATGTCAAATGTCCGTTGCCGTCGTCTACTTTATTTAGCGCTCGTCCGTTCTCACTTGTCTTACGGTAGTGAAATCTGGGCTCCTCAGGATAAGTCACGCGACCTTTCACTTCTTGAGGGTGTTCAGAGACGAGCCACTAAATTCATACTCCAAGATTATGAATCGTCTTACACTGACCGTCTTAAAAGGCTTAACTTATTACCGATATCGTATTGGCTTGAAATTAAGGATCTTCTCTTCTTTTTTAAGTGCAAACAAGGTCTCTACGATCTAGATATCTCCCGTTTTGTGACTTTTTCTTCTATTCGCTCGTCTCGCACTCGTTCAAGTCAAAACAACTTGCTTGAAGCCAATCCTTGTAGGACTTCTCTTTTTAGAAATTCTTTTTTCAACAGAATTGTATTTCTCTGGAACGATATCTCTCCGATAGTTCGTAATACTACTTCTGTTTCCACTTTTAAACATAAACTTTATATTCACTACTCTTCTAAGTTAGACTCCAATTTCGATGTTAATAGACTGCGCACCTGGAAAAGTTTCTGTTCTAAATGTCGTTCTTTCAATCCAAGTTGTTGCTCTTAAATCTTTATTCTTATGTAATTTGTTATTAGTTTTTTTTATTGTGTTTTTACTTATATATATATATATGTTTATTATGTAATTTTTTGTTCGGTTGGTCTTCACATGGGACTCCTGTCCTGTTGATCATTCCTTCAATCGTGTTCAAGTATTGCACTCTTTATTTACTGTATATTTGCATTCTTGTATGGTTGTAAAGTTAATAAATAAATAAAAAATAATAAATTAACACAAACAATTTCTGCACATTACTACAATTTATTATTAATATGTCTCTTCATTTTCTACCATAATTTCTCGCCTTTATTTACATCCATTTACGACCAAACTGGGGAGAAAATAAAAAGATCACACCACATTCCTTTCTGTCACCCCACTTCGTCACACCCCAATATCCTGTAATACTAATTAGCTTATAAATATTCACCTTAAACTGACGAGTGTCCAGCTAATGCTTTGCATGCTTGTGTTATTGTTTTGATTTGTGAAACTGGCTTCTAAACTTCTAACTACCTCAATTTATTACGTTTTCTTGTTGTTTGGTTATCTTCTTACGACATAATAAGCTGTTTACAAAAGTCGTTTAAATCAATTTGTATAGCGTGATGTCTGACTCAAGAGTTTGTGGAATATTGTGAACCGCACTCTTCGTGCCGTCGTCTGTCAGCGTGTTCTATAATATTCTCAACGGCTTCGATTACGATGGCCTTGTCCAATACAATGGCAATGATTTACAGCAGTGAGCGTTCGTACCTCTACTCATAGAATATATGGAATATAAGGATCTTGCCATGAAACTGTGCGTCTTGAAGGAAACTTTGAAATTCACGCATCAAACGGCAAACAACGAGCGACTGATACCTGTCTCAAAACAGAGTTAATCGCACTTTCGGCAACATCTTCTCCAAAAATGAAGTCACATACAAAACGGCGAAACACATCAACTTTTAAAAACACTAAACCCAACAACTCATACTACAGGAAAAGCCACCTAGCCGGCTCCGACGATAAAACGACGCAATGCCATCACTCCTTCCCAGTACTTTATTACCGAACCCTCCATCTGTACCATCTGCACCATCGGTGATACTCTCCATCTATTCCAAGTCCCCAACCATCTGTTACAATCTGTTACCGTCTGTTACCGTCTGCACCATCGGTACCGCAAATTTCGAAACCGTAGACGGTCGGACACCTCTTTGATGGTCGGTGGAATCTTTTTATTATGTATATATATAGTTTACTTACAATGGGTTACATAAATATTGATTAGCAACCAAAAAATTTCAAGTTCGTTTGCATAGCCGAGTGGTCTGTGTTATTGATTTTTAGTTGTGAGAGCGGGGTTCGAATGTTGGGTGAGTATATAATTTTTCCATTTTTTTAAATTTTTACTTTACTTTTTTCTTTTTAATAGGGTTAGGATTAAGGTTAGGTTAGGGTTAGTTTTAGGGTTTGGTTTAGAATATTATCAAAAAAATAGGCGCGCGTAAAAAAGTCCCAATATTCCACCGACCATCAAAGAGGTGTCCGACCGTCTAGGGTTTCGAAATTTGCATCGGTACCATCGGTAGCATCCGTGATACTCTCCATCTATTCTAAGTCCCCTACCATCTGTTACAATCTGTTACCGTCTGTTACCGTCTGCTACCATCTGCTACGATTTGTTACTACCTGCTACCGTCTGTTACCATCTGCACCATCGGTACCATCGTTACCATCGGTAGCATCCGTCCTACTCTCCAATTCAAAGTCCCCTACCATCTGTTACAATCTGTTACCGTCTGTTACCGTCTGCTACGATCTGTTACTACCTGCTACCGTCTGTTACCGTCTGCACCATCGGTACCATCGGTATAGCATCCGTCCTACTCTCCATCTATTCTAAGTCCCCTACCATCTGTTACAATCTGTTACCGTATGTTACCGTCTGCTACCATCTGCTACGATTTGTTACTACCTGCTACCGTCTATTACCGTCTGTTACCATCTGCACCATCGGTACCATCGGTACCATCGGTAGCATCCCTCCTACTCTCCATCTATTCTAAGTCCCCTACCATCTGTTACAATCAGTTACCGTCTGTTACCGTCTGCTACCATCTGCTACGATCTGTTACTACCCGCTACCGTATGTTACCGTCTGTTACCATCTGCACCATCGGTACCATCGGTAGCATCCATCCTACTCTCCATCTATTCTAAGTCCCCTACCATCTGTTACAATCTGTTACCGTCTGCTGCCATCTGTTACGATCTGTTACTACCCGCCACCGTATGTTACCGTCTGTTACCATCTGCACCATCGGTACCATCGGTAGCATCCATCCTACTCTCCATCTATTCTAAGTCCCCTACCATCTGTTACAATCTGTTACCGTCTGCTACCATCTGCTACGATCTGTTACTACCTGCTACCGTCTGTTACCGTCTGTTACCATCTGCACCATCGGTACCATCGGTAGCATCCATCCTACTCTCCGTCTATTCTAAGTCCCCTACCATCTGTTACAATCTGTTACCGTCTGTTACCGTCTGCTACGATCTGTTACTACCTGCTACCGTCTGTTACCGTCTGCACCATCGGTACCATCGGTATAGCATCCGTCCTACTCTCCATCTATTCTAAGTCCCCTACCATCTGTTACAATCTGTTACCGTCTGTTACCGTCTGCTACCATCTGCTACGATCTGTTACTACCTGCTACCGTCTGTTACCGTCTGCACCATCGGTACCATCGGTATAGCATCCGTCCTACTCTCCATCTATTCTAAGTCCCCTACCATCTGTTACAATCTGTTACCGTATGTTACCGTCTGCTACCATCTGCTACGATTTGTTACTACCTGCTACCGTCTATTACCGTCTGTTACCATCTGCACCATCGGTACCATCGGTACCATCGGTAGCATCCCTCCTACTCTCCATCTATTCTAAGTCCCCTACCATCTGTTACAATCATTTACCGTCTGTTACCGTCTGCTACCATCTGCTACGATCTGTTACTACCCGCTACCGTATGTTACCGTCTGTTACCATCTCACCATCGGTACCATCGGTACGTAGCATCCGTCCTACTCTCCATCTATTCTAAGTCCCCTACCATCTGTTACAATCTGTTACCGTCTGTTACCGTCTGCTACCATCTGCTACCATCTGTTACTACCTGCTACCGTCCGTTACCATCTGCTATCCGATGGCTATACTGGACATACCTCACGATATATCGCTGCGCCCAACGAGGTGAAAACCTTTTGTCAATATAACGCACAAAAAGTGTGGTTTTACTATAAGTCATGTTTAAAATAGTTACCATTTGATTTATATCAGCATTGCAATTGACTTTCAATGTTCTAATAAATATAATAAAACTATAAACAGAAAAGAAAAAAAGGAAATCGAGATTGTGGTTGAATAGGAAAAAGGATACGATTATGTCATTGTCTAGAACTCTGGTATGAACGTGGCACGGGTGCAAAATGTGGCTCATATGGAAACCAGTAAGCTAGTTTACCACTAGGAGAATTTCATCCAAACCGATATTTCTAATGTGAAAATTGAATAGCGCAATAATTCGCCACTCTGAAAACTGTTAAACGGAATGACAAAGTGAGGGTCTTCGCTCGAAACGTTAGAGTATTCGAATTCTACTTACTATTCGCCACTTTTCTAAAAACCATTCGCACTATTTCCAGACTATTTGCCAACTATTCGCACTATTCTTAAACTATAGACCTCATTCCCAAATGACTGCCAATTCAATATATTTTATATGCATATAAATTACATCTTATAGCCTCGTTATTATGCACGAAATTCAAAAACATTTTCATAAGGGTAATTTGAATACACATAAAATAAAACTAAATTGGTCGCCATTTTGGAATAAGGTTTATTTTATGAACATTTCATTTACCGTATAACCCGACAAAACATACTTACTTTTTGTGTTTAAATAGTTTTGATTTGTGCCTCTTACACCCTATTTCCCTTGGTTGTCACGGCAACAATTTCTAGTTACAGTCGAACCTGTATTAAGCGGTCACCCTTGCAGGGGATTGCGTAGGTGACCGCTTAATGCAGGGTGACCGCTTAAAGCGGGTCTGATTATGGTATATTTAAAATGTGACCTGCTAAAACTCCGTTTATAAATCTGAACAGAAATTAAGGGAACAATAAAAAAATAACTATGAACACAAAATAACAATTTAATGCCTAAGTTGTTAATACATTTACATTGTGTTAATAACAAGATGTAAAATTATTGACAAACTAGGCAAAGAAAAATTGATTCTTCAGACGTAGCTAGACCGCAGAAAAATAGTGTCTGATTAATTTGGCTCAAATCCGTCTCCCTAAAAATGGCTTACGAAAGTTCTTGATGTCAATAAAATTGGGTAAAGTTTGTGTTGACCGCTTAATACGAGTTGTTGAACTCGTATTAAGCGGTCACAATGAAATACGAGACAATGTATTAACCGAGACAATATGAAATACTAACTTTGGAACTGTACAATGGGTGACCGCGTCCGCTTAATAGAGGTGACCGTTTACTAAAGGTTACTTTAAGCTTAATATACTCAATATTTGTCTCGCATAGTAATAACGGGTTTTATCTACTCCACAAGCGCTCCTTTTGTTTCATTCCTTAACGAGTTTTTAATGACTCATTAAGAGGCATGTGCCTACATGTGCCTACGTGTGCTCTCAGGAGAAATATGCAAATATCATATAGCTGTTGAATCAATTGGCCTAACAACGCTTTTAATGTACTTTATATATTTCCAAGTTAATACGCTTGAGATCTCGAACAATTATTTTCACTGCTTCCCGAAGTGTTTCTTCCTCATATATAGGAATATCTCTTACACGTAAAATGAATATTAGAGCCTGATTACTGAACGCTTTCTGGATGTTCTGATCGCCGGTGTTGTACCACAAACGGTTGTCAATGATGAGCGCAGTGTATAACTCCAGCCAGACTCATTCAGATTATTCCAAGCTATACTGATGAGCTGTGGTACAGCGAAACACATGGCAATAAAACATTGTTATTGTCATAGTTTATACGCATCGTTCGCGTGTAATATGTCGGTAAAACCATACCTTAGTGGAAAGCAAACATCATGATGATATGAGGTGGGCCCGTAGTTTTTGCGGCGTACGTTATGCCGTTGTAGCGGTCTGAGATTGTCAGGGTGATGACATTGTTTGATCATTCAGTTTGCGTTTATACACTGAGTATATATAGACGAGTTGGAGGCAATAACATTGTCATCAGTGTCATAGTTTATACGCATCATTCGCATTTATAAGTGGAATGAGGTTTTTAAAGAACGAGGCAATAACATTGTTATTGTCATAGTTTATAATAAAGTTGCCATTGTGAATATAGATACGGGGTTTTACCGTAGAACGAGGCAACAGTCAATGTGAATAAAGTTGATTGTGAATATATGGATACAGGGTTTTACATAACATTGTTATTTTCATAGTTTATAATAAAGTTGATTGTGAATATATATATAGATACGGGATTTTACCGTAGAACGACACAACGGTCAATGTGAATAAAGTTAATTGTGAATATATGGATACAGGGTTTTACATAACATTGTTATTGTCATATAGTTTATAATAAAGTTGATTGTGCGGAATATATGGATACAGGGTTTTACATAACATTGTTATTGTCATAGTTTATAATAAAGTTGATTGTGAATATATAGATACGGGGTTTTACCGTAGAACGACGCAACAGTCAATGTGAATAAAGTTGATTGTGAATATATGGATACAGGGTTTTACATAACATTGTTATTGTCATAGTTTATAGGAATTGTTCGCGTTTATAAGTCGAATAAGGTTTTTAAGAACGAGGAAATAACATTGTTATTGTCATAATTTATAGGAATCGTTCGCGTGTATATAAGTCTCATATGATATGAGATGGGCCCCTAGTTTTTGCGGCGTATGCCGTAGCGGTCTGAGATTGTATGCAGGGTGATTACATTGTTTGATAATTCGCGTTTATAAGTATAATATAGACGAGTTGGAGGCAATAACATTGTCATCAGTGTCATAGTTTATACGCATCATTCGCGTTTATAAGTGGAATGAGGTTTTTAAAAAATGAGGCAATAACATTGTTATTGTCATAGTTCATAGGAATCGTTCGCGTTTATAAGTCAAATAAGGTTTTTACATTGTTATTGTCATAGTTTATACGCATCGTTCGCGTGTATAAGTCAAATGAGGTTTTTAAAGAACGAGGCAATAACATTGTTATTGTCATAGTTTATATTTTCGAATCATTCGCGTTTAGGTCGCGGTTAAACCATACATAAGTGGAAAGCGAACATCATGATATGAGGTGGGTCCGTAGTTTTTGCTACATTGTAGTGTCCATTGGACAAGTTTATGTCCATTGGAAAACGCAGTGTCCAATGGTTCATTGGAAAATGTCCATTGGACAACGCAGTGTGAGTGTCCAATGGTCCATTGGATCCATTGGACAATCGGACTCTGGGCGGACTATTCCCGCATGAGGTGTATTTTAATGACATAGTTGTTATCCTCGACATGGGGTCCATTGCAAAAATATGTTTATTGAGCATCACCTATGTTAAATGTCCACTGGAAAATACAATACATTGTCCATTGGATCCATTGGACAAGTTTATGTCCATTGGACAACGCCGGTCCAATTGTCCATTTAATTGGATCCATTGGAGAATCGGACTCAGCCCTGGCGGCTGAGACTATTTCCTGCATGAGGTGCATTAATGACATAGTTGTTATCCTCGACATGGGGTCCATTGCAAAAATGTGTTTATTGAGCTTCACGTATCTTAAATGTCCACAATGGTCCATTGGAAAATTTCCATTGAACAACGCAGTGTCCAATGGTCCATTAGATCCATTGGACAAATCATATTTCCGTGTATAGGTATTGGACATGTATGCACTTGTCGTGACTCGTCGTAAGAACCCCGATTTTTATTCGCGCCAAATTGTTTGAAAATGACAACAGATGGATGCATCTACAATGACAGTTTCTCCTGCTTATTGCAATGGTTAGGGTGGTAATTCTACAGAAGTAACAAAGTACAAAGAAGCGAAGAAAGAGAAGATTTTGGGTTCGTCCATATTTGAGTAAAATAAAAGACCTGCAGGGCAATTTCATACTCTTTTCCATGAACTAAGACTCCAAAACCGGGAGTACTTTCCAGAGCGCCGAGGTAACTTTCGTTGGATGCCATTTCGCATTATCGAAAAGCATCCCGATATTATCGATTGTCCCAGACCCATAAATTTTTGTTCACACTAGTCGTAACTCGTTGTAAGAATCCCCGATCGTCGGCGACCGTCTGGGATGCGTTTTCCAAACAGAAATGATTACGATTCTTCCGATGCTTCCGATCAGATCGGCGACAATCTGGGACATTATTTCAATCATGTTCACACTCGTCATAAAAATGCCAGACGATCGGAAAAGTCACATTACGACAAGTGAGAGGCTTTATGCTTATGATTTGGCCTCCTCCCCAGGCAACTCTGTGTCTTCCTAGCTGCAACTTTTTCAGTTTTGCAACGTTTTCAGTCTATAATGTTTTGGCCAAGCCAAAGAAATAAATAAGAGCATGGGCCAACTGAAAACGTTGCAAAACTGAAAACGTTGCAGCTAGGCAGACACAGAGTTGCCTGCGGAGGAATGCCGACCTTTAAACGATCCACCATGACGGCAAAACATGCGCCGCCACCTGAATTCAGTGAAAATATAACTTGGATATACTAAAAGGAGATTAAAATATGGCAAGCTTTAACGGATTTACCTGCAAAGAAACAAGGACCCAGTTTATATCTGTCGCTGAAAGGCAAAGCTAGAGAAGTGGCGCTAGAAATAGATATTGAAGAAATCAAGGAAGATACAGGAGTTCAGACGATTTTGGAGCGGTTAGACAAACTATATTTACAGGATACTAACCAAAGTGCGTATATAGCGTATCAGAACTTCGGGACGTTCGGGCTTCCAGAGAAAATGCCAATGAAAGAGTACTTGATAAAATTTGAACAATTGTATACCAAAATCAAGGATCACCAGATGACACTGCGGCGCCGCAATTTTCCGTTTCGTAAACGGTCGTTGCCACCAGTTACGGTCGATGCCACCATTTCACTGGCGTTAACGCCTCACGTCCTGTCCTCCTGAAACACGATATGATAGCACACGCCTATGAAAATTTCACGCCACGCAAACCGCATTTCATCACTGATTTTCATACACCAAAATGGCGGTTAATACACGGAAAATTAAAACTCGGAAACCTATCGATTGTATAAAGAATGGTTATGTCTTGAACAGTTGGACTCATGTTATAAATATTTTCGCTCGATTTATATTACCGGGAGATCAAAGACGTATGAATTCAACACACGATCGAGAATCAGAAATATATTTAAATGCCACAAAGGCACAAACAACAAGAATGTATGCTTAAAGCTATTCCGTTCTAAAGCAGGGTTAGTTTTAAGGTTAGTGTTTAGTGTTCTTCGAACCTTTTTGAAAGTAAATTTTATTCAGCACTCATGTAAGTATACGGAATAGCTTTAAGCATACATTCTTGTTCGATCGTGTGTTGAATTCATACGTCTTCAATCTCCCGGTAATATAAATCGTCGGCGAAAATATTTATAGCATATGAGTTCAAGACATAACCATTCTTTCTTTATTTATTAAATACAAGCGATAGGTTTCCGTGTATTTGTCGTTGCGCGTGGCGTTGCGTGAAATTTTCAAACGCGTGGTGTGACGCGTTAACGCCAGTGAAATGGTGGCATCGACCGTAACTGGTGGCAACGACCGTTTACGAAACGGAAAATTGCTGATGGTGTATTAGCGTACCGAGTGTTGAATTTAGTGAATCTCAACCAAGAAGAGATGAAAAGATTATGCAGAGCGACAATTAGCGATTTGAAATACATGTATGACGCGATGATGAAGCAGTTAATCAAAATTTATGGCGATACAGTCTCACCAAGTTTCGCTAGTTCGGAGGAAGATAAAGAAGAACCAGCTGTGTTCTATGGGGAATCATCGAAGAAGGGAAGAGGAGCTTACAGAGAATACAAAGGATCATCGCGAGGGGGAAATTTTCAAGGAAGAGGAGGCGGCTACGACAACAATGGGTGACCACAACGAAGATACCAGGGTAGTCAAAACAAAGACGCAGCAGCGTCAAGTTGAGCAAGAAAATTAAACCCTCTGGTCTTTGAAGGAAATGTTTCAAGATGCAGCATCTGTGATAGCAAATTCCATTGGGCACGTAAATGTCCTGATGCGTATAAGAATCAAAATCAAGATACAGATGGAAAGACAGAAAAGATAAGCCTGTTCCAATCACCCAACCATGAAGCTGATGAGATGAAAGTGTTTGTTGGCGAAACCTTTAGTTGTGCAGTTCTGGATTCTGGATGTACACAAACTGTATGTGGTAGAAAATGTCTAGAATGTTACAGCTAGAATGAGACAGCTTGTCGAATGAAGATATCATTGAAGAGAAGAAATCAACTACTCATGCATTCAAATTTCGAAACGGAATACCAGTTATGTCAATAAAGAAAGTGGCAATTCCAGCTGTCATAGGATCCAAAGAAGTTAATCTTGAAACTGATGTGATTGATGTTGACATACCTTTACTGATGTCAAAAGCAGCCATGAAGAAAGCAGCAACCGTACTCAGCTTTAATGAAGATAGTGTAACCATGTTTGTCGAAGAACAGCCACTACTGCTAAAAACATCATCAGGACACTATGCCATCGGCCCTATCACAAGGAGACTTGCTGATTCTGAAGCAGATCATGATGTCAGTCAAGAATACTGTTTGCTTACAGTGGATGCATGTAAAGACCAAAAAGGAGAAAGAAAACATGGTCAAGAAACTTCACCGACAATTCTGTCATTGCAGTTCCAACAAACTGAAACGGTTAGTGAAATCATCCAACTTGTGGAAAGACGACTCTGAAATCATCAACATAATCGATGAAGTGTCAAAGAAATGTGATATCTGCAAGATATACAAGAAGACACCCCTCAGACCATCAGTTGGATTACCTCTAGCTTCAGAGTTCAATCACACAGTAGCAATGGATCTGATCACATATCAACAGGGAGTGTGAATTCTACATATCGTTGACGTGTTCTCAAGATACTCAGTTGCATGTATCAGAAGATCAAAGAAGCCGCCATCGTCTATTATTGATGCAATACTCAAAACTTGGATCAGTTCCTTTGGTCAACCACAGAGATTCCTAGCAGACAATGGAGGTGAATTTGCTAACGAGGAGTACAGTGAGATGTGTGAAGCATTCAACATTGAAGTAGCAAAAACAGCAGCAGAAAGCCCTTGGTAAAATGGACTTTGAAATACATAATGAATCATCAAACAGTCAGTAAAGAAAGTCATGGAAGACACAAATTGTTCATTGGAAACAGTGACATCCTGGAACCTCCAACTCTCGTTCTTTACATAACCGAGGACCACTTTCGAGTCGATGTAGAAGACAGTCTAATTGATATTTAAACTGAGCTCCTTTTTTACACGATATATACTGCTTGGGTAGATAAAACGGCACCGCATAGTTCCAGTCAGGCGATGCTGGTTGCTTTCGTCGGCGCAACTTTCGCCCGGCCGAATACAAGGCTTACGTTTATCATTCCTGTGTCATCGACCTGTCGAAGGTAGACAGCGGTCGCCGTTACATCTTGGCTATAGCGTTACGAACTACTTTTCCAAGGTCCTTTGGATGGTAGCAGCGAGGACATTCTCCAACTCCTGTAGGTCATCTTTCCACAGTTTCCACGTGTCATGGGAGTGGGTCGTCCCATGAGAGGGGTTGCTCATCATTCTTTTACTTTCCGAGCGCAACAAGTTGCTGGAGTAGAAGCTTTCCAACTAGAGTGACGGGCGCTGCAATGCCGAGAGGATCAAAGACGGAGTTCACTACAGACAAAACTCCTTGAAGTAACTTGGAACGTAAATGTGTCGGTCTGTAAATCCCAGTAGACATCGAGAGAACGTTGGGCCGGAAGATCAAGTCGCGGTTGTCCTTCGCAAGGTCCTCTATTGGTAGGGCTTCCATAACTGCTGGGGAGTTCGAAGCAACCTTGTGTAAGCGGAGATTGGCTGTGGCTAGCATCACCTGTGCTCCTTCTATCAGGTTGATCGCTTGACGTTCCGTGTGGCATGACGTCAGTCCGTCGTCAACGTAAACGTCGCGGTTTACGAACTCTCTTACGGTCATTTCATGATTCTCCTCGTGAGTGTGGGCGGTCTTTCTCAATGCGAAGGTCGCCACTGCAGACTGGGACCATTGCCAAAAAGATGGAAAGTCATCTTAAACTCCACTATTTCTTTCGATGGGTCATTATCCTTAAACCAGATAAATCGTAGAGTGTCTCTGTGTTTCGGGTCGACGTGAAACGAATGAAACATCTGTTCGATGTCGCACATGATGCCGATGTTCTCTTGTCGAAAGCGAATGAGTACTCCAAGAAGGCTGTTCATAAGATCAGGACCGGTCAATAACTCTTTGTTTAGTGACACTCCCTGGAACTCGCAGGAAGAGTCGAACACCACGCGAATTTGGCCAGGCTTCTTCGGGTGATATACCGCGAAGTGGGGAAGGTAACAGACTCGCCCAGTAGATGTTTTTTCTTGCTCGTCGTCTATGATTCATTGGGAAGGTTTCTCTGGTGTTACGGGAATAGCGTGTCCAAGCTCAAAGATTTTAGCCATGAACGCAAGATAACCTTCCTGCATCTGGCCTAGCGCTTGGCTGCGGTTGCTAGGCATAACCACGTTCTCGGGGCGAAACGGGAGGGGCATTTCCCAGTTTCCAAGCTCGTTCTTGTGGATTCCTTTCTCCGTAGTGACGAGAAAACGGCGGTCTTCCCGTGAGGTGCTTATCTCATTGTCATCAGCCGTTATATGCGATAGATCTCGATATTTCTTGTGGAAGGAAGAGCATCACCAATCAGTTGGACCTCCAGGAAGCTGAGAAGAGTTTGCAGAAGCACTATTGCAGCAGACGTTGCGCAGTGGAAGCGTGCTGGGCCTGTCGCGTTCCCAAACTTGCATGTGATCAACAACACATTCAAATGAAGTCTTTTAAGTTTATTAACATCCCGAATCGTGCGGTGAAAACTAAATAACAACGAATGAATATCGTTCCACGCTTACGATTACATAAAATATCACAACTATAAAAACACATAACTATATCATAACTATAAAAACACATTCCTATGGTGCGAGTGTCACGTTTCGAAGGTGTAATAATATAATTAATGGTCAACTATATGTATATGAAAATTTGATTGCCCCAACCGGGAATCGAACCCGAGGTCTCCCAATCAACGCATCCGGTGAGCTATTGAGACACGGTCAGAACAGTCAAACATCATATACATATTTATACATCGCCCCGACTCTCAAATCTCTACAGGAAGACATCTCATCTTCGACGAAGTAGAGCGAAGCTTATCGCAGGACTTCCTCAAGTAGCGAGCTTACCGGCTCTTGTATACAGGAGGCTTTACAACAATTTTCTTTAGATGGAGAGAGGATTTATTTTTAATTTATAAAATAGTTAATTTATAAATTTGTATAGGATTTATGAATTTGTATAGGATTAATTTATAAAATTGTTGTAAAGCCTCCTGTATACAAGAGCCGGTGATAAAGCTCGCCACTTGAGGAAGTCCTGCGAGAGGCTTCGCCCTACTTCGTCGAAGATGAGATGTCTTCCTGTAGAGATTTGAGAGTCGGGACGATGTATAAATATGTATATGATGTTTGACTGTTCTGACCGTGTCTCAATAGCTCAGTGGTTAGAGCGCCGGATGCGTTGATTCGGAGACCTCGGGTTCGATTCCCGGTTGGGGCAGTCAAATTTTCATATACATATATTTGACCATTAATGAATCCTCTCTTCATCTAAAGAAAATATAATTAATAATTAATCGAGTACATATTACCAGGACTCCCTGAGGATAATCTCTCGAGAACATCACAGGGCCCATAACCCAGAGGTCGGTGGATCGGAACAACTCTCTGCTACCAAATGTTTAATTGATTTTATTTGTTACTAAGACAAACTTTACACGCTCGCTATTTTGATCTTTTCACTCTCACGCTACAACAGCAATAACTGTCTTTCCCGCCCACTAGTATCTTCCTCTCCCATGATTGGTTAAGAGATTCAAACAGCGCAGGCTTCAAATAGCAAGTTGTTAGAATGTCAAATTAGGATAAGAAAGGATACAGCGAATGATGTAAATTTCAAAAGATGCCGAAATTATAAAATTATAAAATTATAATATCTCACATTGTCCACGTTCGTTATTATCTGCACGGTAGTGTTTCTTCTGACTACTCTAAGATGTTCTCGAAAACAATCGCCTAACTTGTGTTTAGTTTCACCAATATAAGAAAGTACAATAAACTAAAGTCTAAACAAATAAACACACTGAACTAAAGTCGAAATTACCTCGTAATTTTGTAAATGCGTTTTTCTCTATTAAAATTATCGCTATCAACATTTGCATGTTACAAGCGCTTCTTCAGCAACTCTGGTTCCATTCCAAACTGGACGATCTTTATTCCTTTTCTTGACAATATCGTCAATTTCTTGTTCGAAAACCGCTCTTTCAGACGGACTAAGACTTTTTCTTGGATATTTCTGGTGTTGGTAATTCACAGCGGTCACATTGGTAAACACGAGCACAAAACCTTTGAAGTAACGTCTGGCCAGCATTGCCATGTAATTTTGACTATAGTACCAGCTGACCTCTTCGCCTTTCTTCAGATAAGGCAGCACGTAAGGCAGTGTTTTGTAGTGAAATGCGTTAAAGGCTGCGTCGAAAACTAATTTACCTTGTATAGAATGAACACCTGGCACTTTTGAACGCTTACATCTTGTGGAAGACCACCAACAGAATGACGTGCTTGCTACAGCCGGTTTATAAGCAACCAAAAACCTTTCAAATGTCCTCCAAGGTCCTGCTTCATTGCTAATATTTAATTTTTTGCTGTCCTCATTTAGCCGAAGTCTAATATCATCGTCTATGAAGATGTAATAAAGATACTGTTTGGTTGATTTTTTCATTGCGTATTGGTAAAGAAAATTCCTGCCGCTGTTCCATGTTGTTGATCCATTCATATTAACATATTGGACATGTTTCAATGGTGGTTGAGAACATCTCTGTTTATAACTTAACAAAATAACATCACAGTCACACTTCGAGCCATCTCCTATTTGTCTTTCTCCTTTAAAATGTTCCGGGAGACAGCTTGGACTCTGAATTAAGTACACGAATCTTGGCTTTTTTTCTCCTTCAGTAACTAGTTTTGTTATATTTAGACTCAGATGTGTAAACTTGTTGACGTACAGAAACCAACAAACAGTGCTAGTAACGACGAGTGCGAAAGTCATCAAACAGCATCTCTTGGTAAAAATTTCACTGATCATCCTTCCTGCCGTAGCGAGAGAGCGAGCACACTTTGCGCCAAATCAGTCACGTGTTATGTCAACAGTAGCCATATGTCATTAATCAGCATATTTTATTCTCAATACAGCAACTAGAACCCGTTACTATAGTAGCCTGGTTTCCATATGATCGCTACAATCGCTGCGATCGCTCAATTTTAAAACCGGCGATCGTAGCGATCGCGGCGATCGTCATGTTTCCATATAATCGCTGCGATCGCTCAATTTTAAAACCAGCGATCGTGGCGATTGTAGCGATCGTCATGGATGAAGTAAACAAAGACAACTTTCTTTTACTATAGCAAGCACAGCTTTTTATTCTACTTGCTCTTGTCCGAGTAAGGCCTATTTCAAACGTCGAATTTATCATGTGTCGAATCTAATACACATTAGGTTCGACAAAATTCGACGTCGGTTTCAAACGTCGAATTTATCATGTGTCGAATGTATATATAATAGGCCTCCCGTAGAAAGAACTCGTTCGGATTGCATTTTAAACTGTACTGCCTTAAATCTCGTCCCAGTTTGTTTGGACGAACTTGCGCCAAGGAAACATCGTTTTTGGGATCGTCAGATATTTCGAATGGTAGAAGAGCTTGGAGCTTTTCACACTCTCGTCACACAGTTTCGGGCACAGCTAGGTATTTACATAAAATATTTACATAAAATGCTTTAGTTTCGCTGATTCATCTAAATTTGCGTGATGTATACAATGAAGGAACCGTTTAATCTTGTTACTGTGATGTGTTTTATAGATATAGCCGAATGTCGCTGGAGTACATACCGATCGCTGAGATCGCCAGGATCGCTGAACGAGTGTTTCCATATAATCGCTGAGATAGAACATTTCGGCGATCGCGATCGCTACGATCGCCAGGATCGCTGAGCGTGTGGTTTACAAACCCAGTCTCCACCTAGTTAATGTAGACAGTCTACATTGGTAACACGTAGCTGTTAATGTATGATATCAGTTGTTGAAAATGCTTAAGCCTGGTTTCCATATGATCGCTACGATTGCTGCGATCGCTCAATTTTAAAACCGGCGATCGTAGCGATCATATGGAAACCATACGGATGGCATGAAAACCCGGGGGGTTAGGGTCAGGATCTTTGTTGTTTTGGGGTTAGCGGTTATTTGTTAATGTAGTGATCATACGTCGAGCCCAAAGGCATTAGACTCGGCTATAACATCGTCGTTGGGTATTTCTCTCCTCCAGGAGGGTAGGATCTAAGTTGTTTCTGGGTTAGCATGCAGTTCTATGATGTATATCATATTACTAGAAATACGAATTCGCAATAATCCCCTCGCCCGCCTTTTCTATACCAACCCCAACCCCCCCCCCCCCCCCCCCCCTATGGGAATTTCCACATCCATGGTGCCCAGACCTCGCACGCCGTGGCCGTGTATTTGTGTTTTGCAAACATTCACAATTTGAAAAAGCCCGTTTCGTCGAAGAAATGTTTGAACGTTATCTCGGGCAATATTTAACCGATTTAAACTCTGAAAACAGATTTGGAATTAGCGATTCAACATACATAACATACGTGTTTACTATATTACGAGAACGTGAGTACCCTTCGTAAAAACAGTTTATGTACTTAGAAATTAGTCGGCTTTAGTCGCTATAAGCCGGTCAATATTATTTTGAACGTTATCTCGATCAATATTTAACCGTTTTCAATTCTGAAAACAGATTTGGAATTAGCGAGTCAAAATACATACTCTGTCTCTTTTGGAAAAAACCCTTTGAATCATGTGACGGTCAATTTAAATATTAATTCAAATCTGAGTATCTAGTTACCGCGGTTGATCATATATATATATATAAACAAATAAACTCGATCCTAGATCTAGGATCGGCCTTTCATCTCGCGTCGATATTAGCACCCTCGCCCTCAGGCCTTCGGCCTTCGGCCGGCGCTTCGCGCCGGGCGAGGGGATAATAAGGCATCTTCGCGCCGTGCGAGCGGATAATAAGGCATCTCTCGAGGGGATAATAAGGCATCTTACGTGTACTAAAAAAGATCGTCCAGAAGACGATTGCATGCCGCTGACCGCGATAAATGGCGTGCTACCCTCCCTCCCAGGGCATTTCGCCTTCACGGCTGGTCACATGACACCCAGAATTTCTGGGTGTTTTGATATGATAATTTATGATAATTTAGGTCATTTGTCTTTGTTTACTCTGTTGATGTGATGATGAGAAATATGCAATGCTCTGCAGTCTTGTTCATGTAAAGCATTCATCCTAAAACCAACTAATTAATTCATAATACATCCATGATTATCTCGTATAAATATCATGGACGAACAAGTAGATATCGACCGCAGTTCTTGATAATTAACCAAGCTCTTATATTTCGTATTTGTAGTAGGCAAATTTACAAATAGATCCTTTTTCCCTTCGACAATATATCTTATAGCATCCTCCTGATGTTTGTTTAACTTTTCAATGTTAAAAGCTCTACACACATTGATAAATGCGTTCTCCATATTGTCACAGAATAACGCGTCGCGTGTTTATCTCGCACAAATCCTGCGCGTTAGTTCTGGGTTTTTAAGAGGTAAATTGTGATTGGATAAAAAGACATTGCGTCACGGAAATCGAATCTTGGCTCGGGTTCGCAGACGCTCTTTTCCGCGGGAGGGCGGAAACAGGCGGCTGCGTTCGCAGGCTAGGTTCTCACTTGTTGTAAGGTGATTTTTCCGATCGCCTCAACCTCGCGCCCAGGGATCGGCTGGTCGATTCCATAATCTTATTGGCCAGTTCAAAAACTCGATCAATTTAACTAGACTATAATTTATTCATCTAAATCCACATGTTAAGAAATTTCATTGCCTTTAACTTTTGCTAGGTTTGGCAAGTCTTTGATATTTCAAGCCTTGCCACTCGTGTTTCGTTCACTATCCGGTGAACACACTCAGAAGCACATCATCATTGTGGTTTCTCCATTGACCAGCCTTATGAAAGATCAAGTCACACGGCTTAATTCCCTCGGAATTAGTGCCGTATCATTAAACGAAATAGAGGTTCAATTGAAAGCAATGCAAAATGGAGAGTTTTCGATCGTGTTTGGATCACCAGAGCTGTGGTTGAGCGATGAAACATGGCGGAAAATGGTTAGCAGTGACATTTATAAGAAGGCCGTGAGAGCTGTGGCAGTAGATGAAGCCCACGTTATTTGCCACTGGTACGTCTCAATGTTTTTAATAGTATTGGTTTATGATTGAAGAGATTTTCTTTGATGTACGATAGTCAATAAAATGCAGTAGTTAACAGACTACAGTAAATACTAAGGATATTAACTTTGCATTCTATAAAATGTAAATTTATCTTAAACTACTCATAGCTTAAGCTAGTCGTAGATCTATAACTAGTCTCCCATAAGATATATCCATTTGACCATTTCCACTCAATTATATAAGTAAAACACCAAAATATTATGTGGCAATTATTTTCTATATTTTAATACTGCATAATATTGCTAGTATCCCATTTTACCTTGGTATGTAGATATAGACCTAAAAATATCTTTCATGAACGTACACGCCATGGTGTGTGGCAAAACTATGGAAATACAGTAGGTTCTCAAATCAATTTAAGTTTGTCACCACAACAAAATCATTGTTCTATTACTTGAAGATATAGACCTGTGGTGACAAACTTAAATGTGTATACTTCTTTAGGCAGTTGATTTCATTTGAGAACCTACTTAGGCAGTTGATTTCATTAGGTTCTCAAATGAAATCAACTGCCTAAAGAAGTATACACATTTAAGTTTGTCACCACAACAAAATCATTGTTCTATTACTTGAAGATATAGACCTATATAGTATAGTCTGTCATAACATATATCCATTTCTCCCTCATGATAATATCAGTTAAACACAAAAATGTTATGGGGAAATTATTTTCTTGAGTTTATTACCCAACTGGTGCCTTGGTATAAATTGAGATACAACCCCTTCCTTAGAATATCCAGACCCTTATAAAATTTTCTATGTATTTCTTTGTTTTAAGGGGGCAATCAAAAAGCAACAAACATGCAGCTTTTAGAGTGTGGTTTTCAAGACTTCACGAGTTTAGATCACTCTTGCCTGATATTCCTTTTATTGCTCTTACAGCAACAGCCACAAGTGATACTAGAGCAGCAATTTTTGATGTTCTGGTAATGAACGAGCCACACATGATCATGGAAAGTCCAAATAAGGAAAACATTTCTTATGTTGTGCACTATATGCAAAAATGCCAGTGTGTCTGATTATTTTGCCTGGATTGCTGATGAGGTGATTGCCAAGAGAACAGCAGCAACAAGAACCATTATCTACTGTCAGACAATTAAACAGTGTGCTGTCATTTATTCAAGCCTAAGGACCCTCCTGGGAGACAAAGCATATGAAGATCCTCAAAATAAAGATCCTGCAAGCATGTTACTTGAAATGCTCCACTCATGTACACCAAACTCTAACAAAGAACATATATTGGAATCATTCCAAACAGCAGATGGGTCTACTAGAATCTTGGTGGCAACTATAGCAATTGGAATGGGAGTAGACTGTAAACAAGTTTACCGTACAATACATTTTGGACCAGCCAAGAATGTGGAAGCCTACATGCAAGAGAGTGGGAGGGCTGGTCGAGATGGTACACAGAGCACATCATACCTGCTTTATCAGAGTCTGACCTCTGTTTCTGGTTTTGCAACTTGTCCTAATTAACAAAAGAATCATGTTTTATTTCAAATATGATGATTGGTCTGACGGCTTGAATGAAAAGCACCCTTATTGTACAACTTCATATTATAATCTTACTGTACATATCTTAACAATATGTTATTTTAACTATTAAATACATAATCAATAATCATTCTAATAAATAACCCTGCACTTAATACTGGTACAAGATATCTGTGGAATTCAATATACACACATAAAGAACAAACATTCTTACAGTACGTCAGTAAATATAGCCTTATCTGGCCTTGATACCTAAGGCAAGTTTCTTCTTGTGTTCATCTATCCACTTGTATGTTTTAGACATATCTAGATTGGTTAATGGATCCCTTTGAAAATTGTTAAAATGTCTGTAATGGCGCCCTACTTGACGATCAAAAACATGCCTACCAACCAACTTCTTAACAAGTTCATCAAAGTCTGCTTTGGGGAAGTGCCCGACATGCTTACCTGACCGAACAGCACGTTGAAGGATCCTGTCAACCCTGACAATAATTTCTCTGGCAGCTTTCTCTGCCTTGGAAATTCTTGTCACTGCATTTTCAGTAACATTTACACCCAAATTACCAATCCCTTGCTTAATATAGTTATTGCTGTGTTCTACTTCTAGGTCAAAAGGGATGTTCATTCCTGCACCTCCACAGTTATTCACTGATCTGTTCCACATGAAAACCTCAGCTTCACTCTGACTCACAACCCCATTGACCAGGAGTAACTGGTAGAGACTTTCAAGGGCATATTTTGTGCTGTGAGAACCATCAGCCTTACACAATAGCATTAAGTACTTGTATTGCCTGATGATCCTTTCCCCATCACCTTCAGAAATGGAGTCCAAGAAATTTAAAAAGAATAGACCTTCGGCAAGAAGTGCAGTATTGTAATTAAATATGTCATCAACATCCTTAGAAGGTGGAGTTATGGATGGTGGGGTGGTAGAGGTGGTTGCCAGATGCAAGTTGTCAGCCACATGTACTGGTGGATCATGGCTAAGTTCATGTCTCTGTCGGCTCTTACCATTATACTTGAATGACTTTGAACATCCAGGAAATCGACATGGGAAGCGTTCATCTTGGTTCAACTCAATTTGATTGATTATTTCTTCCCTCTCTTGTGCAGAAATCATGCTTTCAATACTGGAATCCATCATTGACTCATTGACAACTAGTTCATCAACAATTTTTGCAGCAGCCTTATGCAGAAACTGTAGTTTTTTTAACTTGCTCTGATTGTTTATGTCATCTGGTATGGGTAAATTCTTTGGCTTATCAGTTTTACTTGTTAATCCAAGTACTTGAAAAGCTGCAGATATAACACGAGCTGTGACCTCAAGAACTAAGAAGTCTCTATCTGCCCTATAAGCTGTATGAGGATCTTCTCTTACATTCCGGCGGTTGATGACATTCCGGTCAGACATCATAGTGCAATCATCATCAGAAGAACTTCCAGAGTAAAAGCGTCGAACAACAACTATAGCAGAAAAATAGAAATTTTAATATTGTATTAACACAGCTGCCTGGTTCAGCCCTCGCACCCACTATTTTCCATGGAAGAGTCCAAGGGTGTAAACAGCGACTGCATTCATAGGCTCATATGGTATAGAATAATCTAATATTATGTAACAGATATACAGCATGAGTTGCCAAACTAAACTACCGTAGAATCCCGCTTATAAGCCCTGGGCTTATACAACTTCGTAAGGGATTTTGAGTGGGCTTATAACCGGGAGGGCTTATAACCTGGGGGGCTTATAAGCGGGATTCTACGGTATATGGCACATGGTTAATTAATTTTATATATTGACAATTAATTGTGAATACATGTATATGCATGTGGAACTTTGCTGTGAAAGTTCTATGCATTTTGTACAATTAGTATACATTGTAATTTTTATTGTTCCTTCATTTGTAACACTTTTTGAAATACAATTCCCTTGAACTTCCATGGGATTTTCATGCATCCTGTTAGTAAAGAACTGAATAACCTTATGAAATGTTATCTTATTAAGCTTTATACAAATAGTGTAAAATATACAGGATTGATTTAAAGTAATATTTCAAATTTAAGAATTGCTAAATACTATAATTATATTACCTCGAGAATCTTGACCCCTGTGTGCCAGTCACCAAGTTGCATATTGAAACCCTCCAATCGATTTTCTGCTGTGTAGCCATTTGACACAGAATGGATAGAGTTGACTGCCCTCTCAATAGACAACTGGTCTCCTGCACAAAGTTGATTGGTAAACGTCTTCATTCCATTAACTGTAATACATGGAAGGTATGATTGGAATTTCTTTAGTATTTCGATCATATCATTTGTCACATTTTCATTCTTGAATAAAACACCCATTGGTTGCTAAAATCAATTTTAAAAGGATTTTAATATATATATTATTATATATATATAATATATATATATATATATATATATATAATAAAATAAAGAAGTGTGCTTGTAGGCAGTGTGGAAACACAAACAGAATACATGTTGTCAAACATTTCTAGCAAAGGCCCTTCGTCGATCAGTGAGAAATGTGAACCACCAGTGGGTGAGCTTATATACGAAAATAAGTTGTGATGACATGCATTTTGTCACATGACTTATTTTTGTAACTGGTTATTTTCTGTGGGAAATGAAATAGGTGGCCATGTTCCCTGGTTATTCTCATGTACATGTAAACACAAATGAATATCAGCCCAGGCACTTTCCAAGCTAACCTCCATTTAAATGCCCCTAGATTTTGTAATATGAAAATTTAGCATATATATCATAGACTCACAGATTCAGATTTTCTAGGCATTTCTTGGGAATATTTATGAGGAATATGGCACACACATACATCCTCAAATGCTATAAAACAATCTAAATGTTCCACAAGAATTCTTGCCACTAGCACAATGTAGTTGTGTCGTTGACGCTTCTGGTCTTGCACAGTGGGTAGGAGTTTGATGTTGGATACATCAAGGATATTTCGTGGTGATTTGTCAAGTTGGTTACCTGACACTCTGTTTATAACAACTTTATGGTTAACCCAGTGGTAGTCAAAATTCTGGTTATCTTTTGTCATATGTCTTCGATTCAATTTACCATCAATATTGTCAAAGATGATGGCAAAACCAGCGGGCAAATTCAACCTTTCTTGCTTCAGATCTCTTGTTACATTCTCCTTTTCTTTGTCACACACTTCAGTACAGATATGCTCATGTGTCTTACAATTTTGTGAAAGCATTGTGACTTTTGCTTCCATATCTGCAACAAGTTGATGATCTAATGACAACTTCTCCTTAAGATCTACAACTACTTGGTCATGCTTTTCTCCAAGTAAATCCAACTTTCTGCGTACTTTTCCACTAGAACATGTGACCTTTAGTTTAGCAAGGCGATCCAGAGTTGCCTAATGAAAAGATAATTTGCACATTTTATTCTAGCCTGTGAAACATGCATACAAGTATTCAAAGGACAGACACAATACTGTTCCATCTTTGATATTTATTATTGGTTAAACAGGAATTTTGAAAAATGTTTCCTACTATATTCTATAGACGTTTTGCAAATTTACATAACGAAAGTAGAAACTATGCATAGCTGACGTATTTCCAAAATCCTAAATGCTCCTTGTAACCTGATCACTGTGTCGATTTCAAAACAAAAGTATGTAAATTTCAACAAAACGGTTTGCTTATTTCAAACTATCACATTTAATATAATTTCTCCGCAAGTAAAACTATAGGTAAAAACTGCTTAGATGTGTCAAAAAGATTCCTTTTGAAAGTACAATTATTTTATCGTGTTGACAAGAAAAACTTGTCCGTGTCAACTCAAATGTGTCAAGTGCACCATTATACAAATTTTCACACCCATGCAGTTTTGATGTTTGTGTGCGGGTTTCGGGGTTTGCTAATCAAAAAATGCCAGGAAGTTGTTTATAGTCTAGCACATGAGCAAATGCAATATTTTGTCAAGAAAATATTGTTCACTTTTTTTCAGTCGATGCATGCACAACAAATAAAACTTGTCAATGAAAAAGTGTTGACAATACACACAAGCAGCGTTTCCTTGGCCAGAAAGACTTAAATTTAAACGAGTGTTTTCAACAGAATGATAAATCTCGTGATAAATTTAATGGTAACAATGTAAGTGTAACATTGTTCATTCTGGCAAAAATCTCCCTCGTGCAAGGAATACAATATAAAAAACCTTACCTCCAAAGATCTGGACTTAAGGAGAATCCCAAGAATCGCAGCACAGCCGTTCATGTGCGAGTTGCGTTGCTTGAGGAGGATTGACCCAGCCACTGCTACACTAGGAAACCAATCAGTATTATTTTCCTTCTTTGTCTTTGAAGAAGCAATCGTCATCAAAAACGCATAGAAAAGAGGGGCTCTCTCTTTCCACTCGACGAGGCATAATCTTTCGAAGTCGAAACTTGCTAGTTCATTCTTTGTTTTGACTCGCAGCATCGAAGGCTCTCTCCTTGAACATAGGCCATTTACTTGCACAATTAAAAGTTTAAGAACCTTTTCCAGAACACATTTTCTAATCGCGTTATTCTTCAACACCGCTCTAGCAATTCTCTGATGAGAACCGTGGGCAATTGCTTTGCCAAGGACTGCAAAATCATTTTTCAATTATTTACGGATTGTTTTGCTTGGATACTCCACCGTAAGATTGACTTTAGTTTCCTTTTGAATATCTCGATATTCTGATCCACTGTAGTTTTCGGCTCTACTGGGCGGCGTTGAGGTCAAAATTCGGCTGTCATCTGAACTTCTGAAGGCGTTTTGAGAAACATTTTGCAGTGTTTGTGGTACAGGTATTGGGTTAACACCACCAACAGTGATCGGAGAGACAAACATTATAGTCGGGCTTGGAGTAAAGCTTAACTGAACGATGTTTTTCGTCGTCTTTCCATCTTGTGCTGATTCACTGGTACTTGCTTTCGAAACTCCAAACGTCAAACTCTTCTTTGCTTCTGGCGTTGCCGTTGTGCTCGATTCTTTAGCCATTCTTTTGACAGAAAGTGGGACCTTCATATTAAAGTCCCGTTGTATTTCATATTGAATTGCATCCACCTTTCCTAGTGCATTTTTGTATCGGACGATTCGATTATAACACGTCGTGCGGCAAATCGCCAGCTTTTCGCATTCGACAAAAACAGAGAGATCCACTTTTGTTGCACGGAATATTAGAGACGAAATGTCAACGTTGCTTTTCCCAAATACTCTAATCTTATCCTTTGAAAAAGGAAATATTTTTTCACAGAGAAAACAAGAATCATCTCGATGTGATAACTTCTTTGGAGTGTCATCCATTCCTAGTATGTATTATGTATGTATTACATTTGCCAAACCGCCTTTATCCCGCCTTCTTTCGCAGTCCCGCATCCACGCGTGGCCAATTTAGCTAAAATATAACATTTCTTTTGATTGGCTAACCCGAGACAAAAGACATGCGTCACGGAAATCGAATCTTGGCTCGGGTTCGCAGACGCTCTTTTCCGCGGGAGGGCGGAAACAGGCGGCTGCGTTCGCAGGCTAGTGAGAACCAGGCTTTTCAGTCTATAATGGTTTGGCCGAGCCAAATAAATAAATAAGAGCTTGGGCCAACTGAAAACTTTGCAAAACTGAAAACGTTGCAGCTATAGGAAGACACAGAGTTGCCTGCGGAGGAGGATACTTCCATTCCAAACTGGACGATCTTTATTTCTTTTCTTGACAATATCGTCAATTTCTTGTTCGAAAACCGCTCGTTCAGACGGACTAAGACTTTTTCTTGGATATTTCTGGTGTTGGTAGTTTACAGCGGTCACATTGGTAAACACGATCACAAAACCTTTGAAATAACGTCTGGCCAGCATTGCCATGTAATTTTGACTATAGTACCAGCTGACCTCTTCGCCTTTCCTCAGATAAGGCAGCACGTAAGGCAGTGCTTTGTAGTGAAATGCGTTAAAGGCTGCGTCGAAAACAAATTTACCTTGTATAGAATGAACACCAGGCACTTTTTAACGCTTACATCTTGTGGAAGACCACCAGCAGAATGACGTGCTTGCTACTGCCGGTTTATAAGCAACCAAAAACCTTTCAAATGTCCTCCAAGGTCCTGCTTCATTGCTAATATTTAATTTCTTGCTGTCCTCGTTTAGCCGAAGTCTAATATCATCGTCTATGAAGATGTAATAAAGATACTGTTTTGTTGATTTTTTCATTGCGTATTGGTAAAGAAAATTCCTGCCGCTGTTCCATGTTGTTGATCCATTCATATTAACATATTCGACATGTTTCAATGGTGGTTGAGAACATCTCTGTTTATAACTTAACTAGAAATACGAATTCGCAATAATCTCCTCGCACGCCTTTTCTACCCCCCCCCCCCCCCCCTCTACGGGAATTTCTCCATCCATGGTGCCCAGACCTCGCACGCCGTGGCCGTGTATTTCTGTTTTGCAAAAATTCACAATTTCCAAAAGCCCGTTTCGTCGAAGAAATGTTTGAACGTTATCTCGGCCAATATTTAACCGATTTAAACTCTGAAAACAGATTTGGAATTAGCGGGTCAACATACATAAGATACGCGTTTACTATATTACGAGAACGTGAGTACCCTTCGTAAAAACGGTTTATGTACTTAGAAATTAGTCGATTATAAATTGGTCACTTCATCGTATATTATTTTGAACGTTATCTCGATCAATATTTAACCGTTTTCAATGCTGAAAACAGATTTGGAATTAGCGAGTCAAAATACATCACATATGTGTCTACTATATTACGAGAACGTGAATACCCTTCGTAAAAATGGTTTATGTACTTAGAAAGTTAGTCGGCTTTGTCGGCTATGATTAGCCGGTCACTACGTCGAATATTATGTTGAATATCTCGATCAATATATAACCGTTTTCAATTCTGAAAACAGATTTGGAATTAGCGAGTCAAAATACATAAGATATGTGTCTACTATATTACGAGAACGTGAATACCCTTCGTAAAAATGGTTTATGTACTTAGAAATTAGTCCGGGCTTGGTCGGTGCGCTATGATAATCTTGATCAATATATAACCGTTTTCAATTCTGAAAACAGATTTGGAATTAGCGAGTCAAAATACATACTCGGACTCGGATTTCTATTTCCTCAAAAAACTATGTCTCTTGTGACGGTTCAATTTAATCTGAGTATCTAGTTACCAGTGCCACATTTTCCGATGCCGCGCATGAGGACGGTTGATCATATATATACACTGTAAATGAAAAAGGGTTGAAACGACCCCAAATTTCGTTTTAGCCCTGTTGGAGCCGAAGCTGTTTTGGCCCTACGTGAAAGCCATTTTGGGATTCGAGAGCTAGATCGACACTAACAGGGCCATTTTAGGTACACTAAAAAGCCAATTTGGCCCTACGCGTTTCCAAAACAGCCCTGCCATTTTTCAATTCAGCCCCACCGTTTTCCAATTTAGCCCCACAGATCAAAACGACTCTCATTCCCGGGCTGTTACGGCTCCACTTGCAGCGCTACTTATGATGTCCATATCAGCCCCCAATGAATTCATTTTGGCTCTCTTTTTCCGAATCGGCTCTTACACATGTCAAATCGACCCATTTGTCAAATCGACTCCCGGTGGCAAATCGACTCCGTTGTCAAATCGACTCCCTCGTGCCAATTTAGCTCCCGTACTTCAAATCGACGCCCGCGTGTCATATCGACCCCCGAGTTTCAAATCGACTCATGTCAATTGTCAAATCGACTGCGTGTCAAATCGACTCGCGCGTGTCAAATCGACTCGCGCGTGTCAAATCGACTCGCGCGTGTCAAATCGACTCGCACGTGTCAAATCGACCCGTGTGTGTTAAATCGACTCCCGGCTGTCAAATCGACTAGGGCGTGTCAAATCGACTCGCGCGTTTCAAGTCGACTCGACCGTGTCTCAAATCGACTCTCCTGCCAAATAGTTCTCTCTGTGCAATCGGCTCGCGCGTGTTAAAGCGACGCGCGTGAAAGCATTGATATTATCTTCTCGATAGTTTTTATTGGTCGAGAATATCATCTATCTAATTTCAAGTGGCCTGTTTGGCCAGTAAGACAATAGTATAAATATGGGCCATTCTGGTTAGTGGATACATCATACATTTGAACCGTTTTGCGAGTTAGACTTAACCAGCTACATCGTGCTACATCAATATGGATGCTTCCAGACAACATTTTTATGTTCAGAAGTAAAAGATTGGTTGCTGTCCCATGATTTCCCAGAAGGTCGTGGAACGTATATATCGGTAAGTTTCGCGATATTATATACTTTTACTGCAATGACACTATATATTGCAGTCCTATCTTTTTGATCAATATTGTGTAATAAATGTGATTTTTTATATTTGTATATGTAGAAATAAAGTGAAGAATTAAATGGCGAGGACATGATGACAACCTTGTACGTCATTCAAATTTCGCCAGAAATTCAAAGGATTTCTTAGCGACGTAATTAAAGAGAAGGTAAAATTTTTTTTAAATTTTCGATTTCGCGAATTTTATACATTGTAACTTTTTAACAATTTCTATTATACTAGACTAACTTCGAAAACCCGGCGCAGACGACCCGGGCTCTGGGAACGAGAATGTATGCGCCCGCGATATATTCATTCAGAGGTTCCGAGCATGCGTAGAAACTATTTGCGAATTTGGCGCCTATTCTACAAGTGACCGTTGGGATTTATATTTGCATTCGAAGAAGGAAAATGGGATAAAATCTCGCGCTAAACTCGCGTCCGATACAGTATTTTGTTCACTTAATATTTAGTGTTATAAAGATGTTACTTTTCTCAGGAAATACGTTCAAGAAACGCCTCGTAGTTGGATTGTCCGCTGTGGAAGAATTTTCAACATGGCTGATCTCCGTGTCGACCTGATCACTGGACTGTCGATTTCGCTACTAAGCTTATTCAAATTGTTGCGTATATAAGCTACAAAACGAATACGAGCCTTGTAGTATTAAATTCCAGCTTCTCTGTTTGTTATATTTGTAGTGTGCGTGTGCGAGTGACGGCGAGAATGAAGATGATGGTGTTATCATTTATGGTGGTGTACATGTACCAAACACTTCTAGCCGAGGCCAAATGCGTATCCAGTCACAATGACAATCGCCATCGTCTGCCGATAGTTCTCCCAACCAAGCTAGTTCTCCCGAGTAGGTGTATCGGCTGGCTTCATCTGTGCATGTAAGTCTTAAAATTGCCATATTTTACATTCCAATATATTTAACCTTAGTAATTTTGATGTGTATGTTTAATCTTCTCCTATTTAAGCTAGTTAAGACTTAATGATTGCAATTTTGTCTAATGCCTACGATTTAAAGATCTTTTATCATTGAATCTTTGACAGTTCTATCGAGAAAATTATTCAACAAGTTATAGGAAGCTTAGGATTAATAAATAAATAGACGGACAGTTTCTGAATGCCTGAACTGGCAAATATTATGGACATTCACATTGGTGTTTTATTTCAGCTTATTGGATAGAAATTCAATGGACAGGGAAATGATTATATCCTATTATCATTCTTATAATTTGGCGGCCCTTTTCCCCAGAGTGTAAGATCACTTTTAGGTTTCAAGAGTTTGTAGAACTGCACAACATATACAATTATCTGGTTATGCTGCCCTTGAAGCAAAATAATGTTTCTTAATTAGCTTTACACTTGTATATAAAAAATCTGTCAATGTTATATGTTTGATTAGAAATATATTATTTAATCACATTTCTACGGTCTGTACTATGATATACATGGGCTGCACACTCTTTGGGAACCTGCAGGGCTGCATGTGAGCAGAACATTTTCATGTTCTGGAACTCTGTCCTAAACACGATGTGTGGGTGCGAAGATGTTGTGTAGGAACAGAACTGTACAGATTAGAAATATGATTACTGATATTTTTCCAAACATAGAGAGATGAAAAAGGCAATTAATAGCCTGAAGTCATATGTAGTTTATTTGAGATCTGAAAATGATAAGCTAAGGAAGAGGACCAGAGAAAAAATGCAGTGCAGAACTACAATTCTTAAAATGTGAAAAGTTGAGAAATGTAAAAGCTATAAGAAGAGATCAGCTAAATTTAGTTTTGAATGATAAAGAAAAAGGAATCATTCTAGGAAAGGGTTGTTTTGGAGCTTGTAAGCTTACGAGGTTACATGTTTCTGGTGAATCTGTACTTGTTGTAGCCTGTGTGCAGACCCCGGAAGGTGATATAGTGTAATTCATGTTGATGTCTATTTTGACTCGAGTTTCCAACAGATGTTCTCCCTTTGTGTTTGCCTTGATATTAATCCCAAATTACTTATTATGGAATTTTGTGGTCTGACTGATTCAAAATGCTGAACAGTATTTTCATTGTTTAAAGGCATTGCTCCTATTTCTCTTGTGCAAAATAATTAGTTGGATAGCCTGGGCAAGTGTTGTGATGGATGTTTTTATTTACACACAATGGGTATTCTCCATTGTGACATTAAGTCGGATAATATTATGGTTATCCACGGTTCTGCTATGCAATTATAGAACCTAGAATAGTATATTTAAATTTTAAATTAGGCAAATTATATAAGAAATTGTGTAGTAAAGAAAATGCCAAGTAATAATAGAAACTTTACAAAGGTAACTATCAACACATTGTCATTAACCCTGTGCATTATATGACGGGTTGTATCCATGTGCTGCAACAGATGTCTATAGCTTTGGCATACTGCTGAATTAGGTTTAAAAATTACCAGCACTGGAACACCTCAAGAAAGTGTCCGGTTTGTGTATTAATTCAGTGTTTGGATCAACGCCCAAAAAATAAGTTGAGGTATTTAGTAACATTAATGCTAGTTTCACACATCTACGGTATGTATCATGATTTGCAAGTTGCAAACAGACAAATTATTTGCTGATGCCAAAGGCAGGCTTGCAGTACTGGTTTGTATGTTTGATTAGTGTTGGAACACATGTATATTTACCACTGCACTGTACACTGCAGATTGTAAAATTGAACATACAGTATATCACAACCATGCTCTTTATAATTATTCAAGGCTAAGACTAACTGGATAGAAAAATTACAATACACACATACATCATACATGCATTAAAACCTCGGCAGAACACAACTACACAACTTATAATTTTGCTATATATATATCAGAATTGTCTTACACAACATGTGAGTGTAGTTTCTCATGTACACTAAGACTACACGCACAAAGCCAGGTGTTACAAAACTCTTAAGCGTCACTATATAACTAATAGTCTAACATAATTGTGCTATTTGTTGTATTGTATTGCAAATACTGCAATATGGCTAGCTCTGCTACTAGTGACATCAGTGTTGTTCTGGGCATTTGTTTGCATGGCGAGAAATGAAGGCCACGCACGTGCGTTGGGAATCAATGTATACAACACAATTCTCACCCGAATAGTAATTACATAGGGAGAATAAAGAAATGTCTTAATATGTCTCTAGATGTTTGAGAAAACCTATCATTTCAATCTGATACAAGCAAAATGAAGTATCATGACTGAAATATCATTGGCAAACCTGTTTTTACGTTCTGAACGATGCATCGCAAACGAATTTTGACCAAATGCTCAACAAGAACAAATATGGAGAAATCGTAATTAGCACTGACCTTGCCGCCCATGCCTTTCAAATACATCCATTTCAGTCAGTTTACAAGCTGGTTTCAATCTGATTCGAGTTGCTCAAGAGACAGTTCCTTCGGTTGTATATATGATTTTTTGCGTGTATTTGTGATCTCTGTGTTTTCTCAGTGTCGAATCTTGTATTAGTCCTTTCTCCGGATTCTGTGCATAATTTTGAGTGCAATTCATTGCGTACTAGATGGTATATTTCCATTTCTTGTCTTGCATGTATCGTAGTTCGATATATTGGCCGCCATTTGTTTAGGTACCAGTCTCTTAAACTGTAAATAAACACTCGGCTTTGAAAACTACGCGACAAATGGCGGTATTTTTAAATATATGAATATGTATGAAGGCGAAGACGAGTCCTCTATTTTAATAAATAACTTAACAAACTGTTATATTACAGGTTCGATTCCTGTCCGGGACATAATTTTTCTGAGGATACGAGCTTGACGATCGTGCATGTATCGTCTAAGTTCCCCCACATTCACAACAGCAGTATTATATATAAAACAGTGTTATATATTAAACAAGCAAACAGGCGATGGATTTCTCATTTCCTTAAAAAATAAATTATTGATTGGATGGCGAGTCCAGAGTCAGAAATCCAATGAATTAAACAATGTTAAATTACTGGACAATTGTCATTCTATTCCTAAAAACAACGTGAAAATGTATTGTTGGTAGTCTGGGTAATAGTATAGTGCCCAACGCCTTCCTCCGCCCCGTCCCCTAAATGTATTTCATTTCTCGTCACGAAGAAAGTTGGAATTTTCTTCATAGAGAATTATTCAATATTTTATTAAGTTTGTTCTAGAACTGTAGGTCGAAAAATATTGAAAGGCAACAGATTAATTTTTGATATAATTTGTTATTTTTAGGAGCATGAAAAAGTGAAACTTGTTGTGTCAAACTTGGCACAACCTCATATTGTGGTCCTTCGAACTGCATTGGAGTATGACAGGCTGTTTATTGCAATAGAGGCAACTGCTGTTTTGAGCAATTGCTGTTTTGAAGCTGTTCTTTCCTTGTTGACAAGTTTCTATATTTTAATATAGATTATGGTAACGCCAAGGGTGTGTTATCCTTTTTGGAAACTGTAGTTCTTGGCAACACTAAGCAAAGTGGTCAGTTGCCAATAAGGGTTGCAATTTTTCAATCCATTGTCATAAGTATTTCATGAGAACCATGTTTATATTTTGGCTATTATTTTAGGTTATTGTTATCAATGAATTGAAAAACTTTATTTGTTCAGACAGTCGAACTCTTATGCAAGTTATTCACAAAATAGGTTACAGCAAGTACAGTAATCAATGTGATATTAGACAATGCCTTTAGGTTATTAATATTGCTAGTTATGGTTCCGTATATTATTTCTTTTGTTAACTTCGCAAATGAAAATGATAATATTTTCTGTTTAATTACAATTATTATTCATTCTAAATATTGTACAGTTGCTGTATTTTAATCTTTTGTTACTGGTCCAAACGGTTCAAAAATTTTGCTAACTTTTAATCTGCTGTATATTGGCTTGTTTTGGGTCCGTATAATGACTAAAATATAGAGCCAAAATAGCTCCGCTCCGCAAGCTAAATCGACACTTTTTTGGGGCCATAATGCCGCCGAATACGAGGCAAATTGACCCTTGGTTTTCCAAAATGGCCCTGCGATTTCCTGAAATGGCCCTTGTCAAAAGTTGAAACAGCCCCTGCTTCTTCCAGAACAGCCCTTGATTGGGGCTGAAACTGCTCTCGATTGTTGGAGCCAAAATAGCTCCGCTCCGCAAGCTGAATCGACACTTTTTTGTGGCCATAATGCCACCGAATAGGAGCCAAATTGACTCCTAGATTTTCCAAAATGGCCCCACGATTTTCTGAAATGGCCCTGGTCAAAAGTTGAAACAGCTCCTGCTTCTTCCAGAACAGCCCTTGATTGGGGGCTGAAACTGCTCGCTATTGTTGGAGCCAAAACAGCTCCGCTCCGCAAGCTGAATCGACACTTTTTTGGGGTTATAATGCCACCGAATAGGAGCCAAATTGACTCCTAGATTTTCCAAAATGGCCCCACGATTTTCTGAAATGGCCCTGGTCAAAAGTTGAAACAGCCCCTGCTTCTTCCAGAACAGCCCTTGATTGGGGCTGAAACTGCTCTCTAATGTTGGATCCAAAATAGCTCCGCTCCGCAAGCTGAATCGACACTTTTTTGGGGGCCATAATGCCACCGAATAGGAGCCAAATTGACTCCTAGATTTTCCAAAATGGCCCTACGATTTTCTGAAATGGCCCTGGTCAAAAGTTGAAACAGCTCCTGCTTCTTCCAGAACAGCCCTGGATTGGGGGCTGAAACTGCTCTCTATTGTTGGAGCCAAAATAGCTCCGCTCCGCAAGCTGAATCGACACTTTTTTGGGGCTATAATGCCACCGAATAGGAGCCAAATTGACCCCTTGATTTTCCAAAATGGCCCCGCGATTTTCTGAAATGGCCCTGGTCAAAAGTTGAAACAGCCCCTGCTTCTTCTGAAACAGCCCTTCCTTAAAGCTGAAACAGCCCATACCCTGGAGGGGTCAAATCACCCCTTAGGGGCCATCTTATTATAGGAGCCATTTTGACCCCAAAAAAAGATCTATTCTGGGGTCACCGTTTCGGCCCCCTTTTTTGGGTCGTTTCAGCCCATTTTCATTTACAGTGTATATATATATATATATATATATATATACCTATAAACTGATCCTAGATCTAGGAACGGCTTGCATCTCGCGTGTAAGGGACTAAACGCCGGTCGATATTAGCACCCTCGCCCTCAGGCCTTCGGCCGGCGCTTGGCGCCGGGCGAGGGGACAAAATAACATCACAGTCACACTTCGAGCCATCTCCTATTTGTCTTTCTCCTTTAAAATGTTCTGGGAGACAGCTTGGACTCTGAATTAAGTAGACGAATCTTGGCTTTCTTTCTCCTTCAGTAACTAGTTTTGTTATATTTAGACTCAGATGTGTAAACTTGTTGACGTACAGAAACCAACAAACAGTGGAAGTAACGACTATAGTGCGAAAGTCATCAAACAGCATCTCTTGGTAAAAATTTCACTGATCATCCTTCCTGCCGTAGCGAGAGAGCGAGCACACTTTGCGCCAAATCAGTCACGTGTTATACCAACAGTAGCCATATATCATTAATATCAATACAGCAACTATAGCTAGAATCCGATTTCTTGTTATTATAGTTGGACCTTTTCCTATCAACAGTAAGATACCCAAACAGACAACACTCAACAAAACTTTATTTCTTCTTACAAACGTCTACTTCGTTAGACTAACGTTTCCACCGTCATACTATAGCATTTTCAACAACTGATATCATACGTCGAGCCCAAAGGCATTAGACTCGGCTATAGCATCGTCGTTGGGTCTTTCTCTCCTCCAGGAGGGTAGTAACAATGCATGGATGCACGCGCACGCACATATATTCTCTATTTTGAATTTAATTTCCTTTTTCTTTCAAAGGTCACAAAAACTCGTATTTCATTGGTGCAATAATATTTAAAACGTATATGAGGAGCTATGCTTAGCTCACAAAATCCGCATTTTAAATGCATACAAGAACTCACTGTTGAACAAAAAATCATGAATTGCTTAGTTAGTGTTAGTCTCCTTCGCAGCCGTCAGTTCGAGTTCGTTCTCACTCCCCTCAACTACCGGCTGCTTACCCGAGAGCTACATTCCAATCCCTTTGTGTACATGGACCAAATGAAATTACACCATTGTCGTGCTAAATAAAGCTAATATTTTGAAAAGTTTAGCCTAGAACTTCACGAAATTTGCGAAGAATATTGTTTTGACTATTATACTATATTTTGACTTAATGTTCTTGCTGCGGCCTATGCAAACAAATAGACGTGAATAAGCTAATATTTCGCTTACTATAGCTCAAAGCTTTACAAAGTTTACGAAGAATGGTATTATGAATACCGTATGTTCTTGCTGGTCGTGTAAATAAATGTGTGAAAAGCTTTAAAAAAGCTACAAGCGTCGGCGACATGTATCTAGCGGATAATAAATATTTAATACGGGGATGTCTGGCTAGCAACTTCAATGTTATTCAGTTTCATATTCCAGGTAGTGGCGCTTTTAACTTTATTTCATGTATACATGTATTCATACAACATCATCTTTATATTGATTCTATTTCTATTTACGCAATAGTTTTCAAACGGTCAGATCAAGGTCGCAGGTTAGCTTTCCAGATATTGGAAGTCTGAATCTGATTGGTCAACAATTCGAAAGGAATTTGCTGCTCGGGTAAGTAGCCGGTATAGTAGTTGGGGGGAGTGAGAGCGAACTCGAACTGACGGCTGCGAAGGAGACTAAGTTAGTGTCGCCACGAGAACAAATTCTATGGCTGCTGTTAATGTTAAACCTCCGAACAAACTAGAATAATTAACTTTCTAAAGGGGAAAATGGTTTAACTAAAAATTTTTGTTATAATAATTTATTCGAATTTTTAATCTGTTGTAGATAATGGAGATGATCTAGATGCCAAATTATTGGCAAGAGAAGCTTATTGGACAGCACAACTATTTATACCTTACAACTGCATGGTATCCTGCAAAAGACTCATCGCTCTTTTCTTCACACGGCCTACATGTATCTTTGAAATGTTAAATGAATTCTTGTGTCGACATTCGAAATAATTTCGGATCTTTTTTCAGTAATTTGTTTACCGACGAGTAATTTGTTTGCGATGGAAGATGTGTTTTGGGGGGCTAACTGCAACTTCTAGGGGGGTCGGGCATGCTCCCCCGGAAAATGTTTAAAAACTAGTGTCTCTGAAATGGTATTTCCGGCATTCTTAGACTGTTCCTCACAGACTTGTCAGGTTCATTGGTTGTGCCCAAAATGAGCACGTTTGGGAGATGAGAAAGTCTGTAAGAACCGACATGGCACCAGAATTCATGGGGAAAACGAACCAGACCTTTGAATAACTTTTTTTATCTTTCGCTGGACATCCGTTGGCGTTGCAAGCTCGATTTATTATAAGTAATATCATGGTAGTGAGGTGTATTAGCTGTTAAACCGCCCGCTCGATGAGGGTCATTAAGTAAAATTCCTGAGGGCCGCAGGTCCGAAGGAATTTTACTTAATGACCCGAATCAAGCGGGCGGTTTAACAGCTAATACACCTCATTACCATGATATTACTTTGTAATACAATGGTTGTCGAAATTTCATGTCTTTGCATGCCAGGTGAGAAGAAGCTAATACTACCTCTCATGACGTCATTCAAGGTTGTATTAGTTCTAATACGACCTCTAGATTGTATAAATTAATCCAAATGAGGTAATTTAGTTATTAATTCAACCTGAAAAGACAAAAGAAATTGAGACAACCATGGTATTACTAAATTAAACCACCAGTTAAGCAAGCTGGGAACAAACAAGCAATTATTTCAATCATGTTCACACTCGTCGTTAGCCTGCGTAGCGGCGTTAGGGGGAGGGGGAAAGCGGAAAGGCCTGAATTACATGCTCTGTTTGGAGCACAAACTGGTATAGCGCTACTAGTGAGACAAGGCGACAAAATGTTATTAATAATCCTCATCTTGTGGATTGGTTTTTCACCCAGAGACTAGAAAGCTTTGTTAAATACTGGCTTTATGATACTCTTGGTGCCAAGTGGTACTGCTTCAGATATGAATACCAAGGTAGAGGTAGTATTCATTGTCATGGTACTGCTAAACTAGAAAATGACCCAGGTTTGTGTGAACTAATTAAGAATGCTCTAAAAGGATTCGTAGCTCAGAAATTTAATGATGACAATGAGTGTCCAGAAACAACAGAACTAGACCAGGATATTGAAGCTGGTAAGAATGCTGCTTACACTGTATGTCAGTATGTTTATTGGTTATTGTCAACTGTCAACCCAAACCCACCCGATGAGGACATGTGGATAAGACCTCAAGTCCATCCTTGTCAGAAATCTCATAATGACATCCCTGAGTATGAAGGAGAATCTGATTATGCAGATCTGCTGAACATGGTTCAACGACACACTCGTTGTAGTACAAGCTACTGTCTTAGAAAAAAATCTAATGAATCAGAGTTGAAATGCAGATTTCATTTTCCATTTGACCATTGTCCTCAGACAAAATTAGAATTTGAAGAAATTCACAGTAAAGGTGATAATGTACAGTATAGAGCAAAGATTGTCACTCGAAGAAATGATTCGAGATTGAACAACCACCAACAGCTAACTGTGATATTATGTTGTTATTGATCACTATGCTTGTATTGAATATCTCACCAAGTATGTTGCTATAAAGGTGAACCAAGATCACCTATGCTTAAACAAGCATTTAATTATATTGTCCATAATGTTGACAATAATAGTGACCCTCACAGGGCTATTAAAAAGGTAGTTATGAAAACTCTCGGTGAAAGAGATTATGCTGATCAAGAGACAATGCATCATTTGTTGTCACTAAAACTTCATAGTTCATCATTTAAGGTGATGCCAGTGAGTCTAAATGGTTCACGTAGAGTATTCTTGTACTGATAATTCACTTCTTGACGTGTATGCTAACCGTCGACAATATGACAGTTCATGCATATGACATTATAACTGAATACATTTTAGTTAATTGTTGGCAAGAATTCTTGCAGACACCTTATGGACAAGCCAATATGGCAGACTGGTTTGATAAACTACAATTTGTTGTCGAGAGTCAACAAGAGCCAGATGATGAACTTAATACTCCATTTGATAATTCTGAGCAAACCCCAGAGTCAATTCATGACTGGCACCAAGACAGACTGAGCTAATTATTCTGATCAACAAATCCATGAAATGCCAACATGGATTAAAACCCAAAAAGATGGTCCTATCACTATACATGACCAATATGAAGTTGCATAGATACAAACAGTTTCAGTGAAATGCAATAACTTGCTTATAATATTGTCAAGTCTCATTTTGATGATAAATCATCTGATAAAGAGCCACTATGCCTTGTAATTATCGGCGTTGCTGGTACTGGTAACAGTTACCTTATCAATGCTATTCGAAACCTTCTGCACGGTAAATGTGCAGTTACTGCAACAACTGGTATAAAAGCTGCTTATAATATAAGAGGTGTCACTGTGCACTCTTTGTTGAAATTACCCATTGTATCACGGGGAAAAAAGATCTTACAGGACAGAGCTTGTGTAGATTACAAGAAAATCTAAATGAAGTTGACTATATTATTATTGATGAATACTCAATGCTTGGCCAAGTTGCTTTTGGCTGGATAGACAAGCGTTGCGAACAAACAAGCAACTGGATGTAACAACAAAGTTCTCGGAGGAAAATCTCTTATTGTAACTGGCGACACAGATAAGCCTCTTTATCATGCTAAACCATCAAGTGATGTAGGTGAACAAGGCTATCAAACTTATCATATGTTTGACAAAGTTGTTAAACTCACTGTAAATCAGCGAGTACAAGGCATGAGCGTTGAACAAGCTAACTTCAGAGATTTGTCTGATTTTCCTCCCTGCGCGCGTCTGATTTTCCTCCCTACGCCTTTTCTAATAAAATATATAAGCCTCTGCGGAGGAGAGAGGCACTCATCTGTGATTGCCAAGAGAATTTCTTCAGAAGACATGTCTGGATTAGAACCTGTAGTGTTTTTAGCCACACATGCTAGAGTCATGCTAACCATGAATTTATGGTCAAGTGTTGGTCTCTGCAATGGGGCTACTGGAACAATCATTGATTTCATCTTTGAGAGCAATCATCAGCTACCAACCTTACCAGTTGCTGTAATTGTTCAGTTTGAGAACTACAGAGGTATTTCATTTCATGACACTCAACCATCTTGTGTCCCAATATGTCTCCTCACAGTCAGAGAATGGTTTCCATGAGAGGCAAACAATTATCTCTTAGACTTCCTTGGGCTCTAACAATTCACAAGAGCCAAGGACTAACTCTACCAAAGGCTTGGATTGATATTGGTAAATCTGAAAGGACTGCTGGAGTCTCTTATGTTGCAATAAGTAGAGCAAAAACACTATCCTCTTGTGTTATTGAACCCATGACATATGAAAGATTGACAAGCTTGAAATCATCAGCGACTTGAAGAAGAAAACAGGCTAGATCGTTTGGCACGGATTACAGTCATGCAGTGCATTTAACTCATCAAACTATTTAAGTTGATTAATATGAAGGATTACAATATGCATCCAGTTGCAATGATATGAACTGTTATGTTCATATAAAATGTGCTACATATATTTCATCTCTTAATATAAAACTAAGCCTACTTTAATTAATTTATATTACTATATGTATGTACGGAAACTTGATGGTTGGCAAGGTGAAGTATTCAAACTGGCCGAAGTATCCCACGGAAGCTGATTAAGTTATATAATTTGCATAGATATTGTCTTTGATGCATGCATAATCATATCCGAGCGTATAAATGAGAGCGCGATATTTAACCAGTGCATTCTGTGTATTATCGCCACGGGGGAAAAGAAGTGCGGACAAAAGTAATTGAAAGATGAAGCGGGGACTGGGGTGGGGGGGGGGGGAGGATGAGTTGAGGGGGGTGGCAGGTTGTAATGTGCCCATCCTTCCCCGCCCCCCTTTTTCTTTGTTTCTCGTATATCCTCACTGGCCTCCGCTTCGGGATTTGCACCCAGTGTTTCAAATGGAAACAATGAAACGCCATCTTCCCCAATACTTAATCAGTGATCCGTGAAGCAGAGGCCAGTTTGGATATTTTACTATGGTAAGTCTAAAATAATATCTCTTTTACTATATAAATTATTAGTCTCTTTTCAAGTGATTCATTGACAGTGGAAGCTTTATATTTTGTGCCATGGATAACCACAGTATTTGGTATAAATATTACAAGGTTCTTTCAATTGGGAAAATAAACTACAGTGGATCCTGCAGTGATGTATTCCTACACAAAGCTGTGCAATGTACAGTATATAGATACACTTAACTGTACAGTTAACTGTCTTCAAGAAACTACTTACCTCAACTTTGTCAAAATCCAATGATTCATCGACAATGGAAGCTAAATACATAATATATGTGTCATGGATGAATTTACCATATTGTTTTGTACATGTACGTACTGTATACAGGAAGTACAATATTACAAGTTCCTACTTCATTGGGAAAATAAAGTAGTAGTTCCAATGATGTAGTCCTGGCCAACAATTATAGTATATTATGTGCTGTCATGCACATGTGTAATGAACTAATACACCACAACTAAAGATCCTGAAAATATTGCATTGTCAACAAGGACTCCAACAAAATTTGGACAATATAAACAAAAACAATCGAGCAACAGCAAACTTCTACTAAACAATTTGTTCAGCTGTTCATTAATTTTGTCATAGCATCAGAAACTCTGAATTCCACTGACAGCTTTGTGCTAATAGAGTCATGGTGTGATGGTGATTCATCGTTCACGCATTATTTATTATTACTCTATTTTAATTTTCGAAAACAGTTTCTAAACATCAACTACATAACTACATAGTCTACATACATACTTACATTCAACCAAAACCCTTGCCAATTATATTGAGATAAGTGTTAGTAATTTGTAATTTTAATTTTTTTATTAAAACAAAATAAAAGGCGAGGTGAATATCGGTGAATAATAACCAAGACGAAGTCGAGGTTATTATTCACCGATATTCACCGAGCTTGAGGCGAATAATTGTTTTAGTATAAATACACAGGTGATTATATGGAAAAAGTCACTCTTTAAAATATTTCTTTAAAATTTATTATTTCGTCGTCACTCACATTGACAAACCGGGCCGCCATTACGCATTAGGTGATTATTTTTGACCAATCAGCGCGCACGATTTTCTTTAATCACCTCTGTATTTATACTAAAAACGCTTATTTGATAAATGAATCATTACATGTGTCGTCATTTCCGCTTTCGATCCAGTCCCTTAGATACGGACAACGGCACAAGTTCTTCGCACTGCGCACGAGGTCTGTTACTTTATTTTGGTACGAGCGATTCTACGGTACGGTACGTTACGTTACGTTACGTCATTAATTACATTACATTACATTACCCAATTATTACCATGCATACATGATTAATACCATGCATACATGTAATATAATAAAACACAATAAAAATACAATATACAATACAATTGGTTTCATCCCAAAAGAACGAAAGACTAGATACAAAGCGGGCGCGCAAGTGCACGTGGGACCGTTTGTGTGACATTAGTCCAGCCAAACCATCCCAAGAACACCAGCGCCCCAACTCTCTACCCAGCCCCCCGCGACTATTTTTTGATGTAGTTTCTTGATTAATTTTTTAAATTGATGTAGAGAGTCAGTGTTTTTTGTTTTAATGTCCAGGTTATTGAAGTTTATTGAGGCTTGGTAGATTAATTTTTGTTTTCCCCAGTTTGTCTTGGCTTTCGGCATGTGTAGATTATTGCTGGTCCTTGTGTCGTAGTGATGAATATTGCTGTTTCTGGTTAGTTCGAATTAAGTCGAAGTCTATCAGATTGTTAATACATTTAAAAATTAAAAATAGTTGATGTTTCTGTCATCTGATTGTTAATGGTGTCCAGTTGAGTATTTTAAGAGCTTCAGTTGAGGAGGAGAACGGAGGAGCATCAAGGATAAGTTTTGCAGCTTTGTTTTCTAGAACTTGGAGTGATTTCATTGTACAGTATTATTTCTGCGTAGTCTCCCCAAATTATATCTGCGTAGTCGAAAAGTGGTAGAATTAGTGAGGTGCAAAGAGTGCATCGTGCGTCCAGTGGTAGATATAATTTTACGCGACGTAGAAGTCCAAGTCTCTGGTTAAGTTTTCAATATGATCATGCCATGAAAGATCCTCACTGAGAGTGATGCCGAGATATTTAAACGAATGTTCTTGTTTGATTTTCTGGTTATGAATGGTGATTTTTAAGTTGGAGTAAGACTTTAATTGATTTTTGTTAGAAAAGATAAGGAACTTTGTTTTTTCAAAATTAAGTGTGAGGAGGTTTTCGTCGAGCCATTTAGATAATAGTTGTAAATCAGTGTTCATGTTACTTTGAAGTGATGATTCTGTTTTGGCAGAATAATACAATAGGGTATCATCGGCGTATAAAACTGATTTGCTGTAACTAAGGCATTTTGGCAGGTCGTTTATGTATATTAAGAAAAGCAAAGGACCCAGTATACTTCCTTGTGGAACACCGACGGTGATTGGTCTTGAAATTGAGCTGCTGTTGTTGACGGTTGTTACTTGAGTGCGTGATGATATAGATATGATATAGATATGAATGTTAAATCCAAGATTTTTCAATTTTGAAGTCAATAATAAATGGTCTACTATATCGAATGCTTTCCGTAGGTCGATGAAAACAGCTCCTGTAACTAATTTCTCGTCAGGATTATTTAATATTTCATCAGTGAACTTTGCCAGCGCAACTTCTGTAGATATGAAGATGTTTGTCAAAGTGGGTGCAATCGTATAAGCGGCGTCTTTTAGTAATCGTGCACTAATTTGATCAAGTCGAGTAGCTTTATTCGTTTTCAGATTTCTCAGTTGCTGGCATACCAGAGGTTCGTCGGTTTCATTGAATTCGAAGCAGTGAGCACAAGTGGTTGATGTTGGGGATGATGTTGGCTTGATTTTTCTATTTATTTTATCCGCAAGTTTTGATCCTATTGTTGTAAAATATGTATTCATAATTGTTGCAATTGATTGTTTGTCGTTAATTGAAACATCATCAGAAATAATGCACGAAGGTGTGGAATTAGATTTGTCGCGTGAAGTTATTTCATTTATAGTTTTCCATATAGAGCGGCAGGATTATCTTTGTTTAAATTAATCAGATTTTGGTAATAGTTGGATTTCCCTAGATTAATCTGTTTGTTTATATGGCATCTGAGTTCACGATATTTTTTCCAGTGACAGTTCGAATTTGTTTTGTGTGCTTGCTTCAGATGAATATCTCGGTCTCGCATTAACTCAAACATTTCAGGGGTCATCCAAGGTGTTTTGCCGCATTTTACTCTTTTCGATTTCATTGGTGCGTGTTTTTCGGCAACTCCTAAGAAGAGGTTGCACCACTTGTTTACTATTTCGTTAATATTGGACAGAGAGTCTACAAAGGACCAATCTTGGTCTTCCAGATCTCTAATGAAATGTGTTTTGTCGTAAAGTCTATGTATAGGATCGGTAATTGATATCACGGTGACAACCACCTGACTTTGGAACACCAGCTTTGATGACGCAAAAAAACTAGGGAACGATCACTAAGAGACAACGGGACGATTCCACTCGCAACGACACGGCGAGCGTTATTTAAAAATATCAAGTCAATAGTCGACACTGTACTTTCCGTGATTCTTGTTGGCGAAGTAATTAATTGTTGAAATGAATGTGTACGCGCGAATGTTTGTATATACGTGATTTGTCGGTTGATCGACGTTTGTAATCGACATTGAAATCGCCAAGTAAAATTACTTCAGAGTTTTCTTGTAACTTAACAACGTTATTGTTGAGTTCCTCAATAACACTTTCAAATCGAGAACTAGGTGGCCTGTAAACTGAGCAAATAAAGAGCCGTTTTGTCTTAGGGCGCACGATTTCAGCACGTTTCAATGTTATTGTTCGTCAACTCCGTCCGTGTGCGATACGGTAAGCCATCTCGTACATATATTGCTGTTCCCCCTCCAGAATTATCTTTACGATCTTGACGAATTATGGAATACCGACAATGGTTATTTCTGCATTTGAAATTGAGGGTTTTAGCCAAGTTTCAGAAAGAGCAATAATGTCTCACGGGTTCTTGTTGATAAACAAACGGCGTAGTGAGTCTAATTCGGTAGCAGACTTCTAATGTTCAGATGACTTACTTTTAATCCTCTTGTGGATTACTTTCCACATCACCAGACAAGCATATGAGAATTGTTGCTATCGAAACATTGAGGAAGATTCTAGTCCCGCGGAGAAACAACAATAAATTTGTTAACGGTTGTCGTTTGACCGTTGATCGTCGAGAACGAACGTTGACCAATTTTATGTTGGCAATGTCTTCAGATACGAAAAGAAATGCAGAAGTGAATTGAGTATACTTGTTTTTGTGTTGTTTTAAAATTATGCCTCCAAAAACCAAGTACATATGAAATAAATGTTTACACATGTAGACTAACTTAACGGAAATATGGCTGATGAATATACATACACTGTAAATGAAAATGGGCTGAAACGACCCAAAAAAGGGGGCCGAAACGGTGACCCCAGAATAGATCTTTTTTTGGGGTCAAAATGGCACCTATAATAAGATGGCCCCTAAGGGGTGATTTGACCCCTCCAGGGTATGGGCTGTTTCAGCTTTAAGTAAGGGCTGTTTCAGAAGAAGCAGGGGCAGTTTCAACTTTTGACCAGGGCCATTTCAGAAAATCGCGGGGCCATTTTAGAAAATCAAGGGGTCAATTTGGCTCCTATTCGGTGGCATTATAGCCCCCAAAAAGTGTCGATTCAGCTTGCGGAGCGGAGCTATTTTGGCTCCAACAATAGAGAGCAGTTTCAGCTCCCAATCAAGGGCTGTTCTGGAAGAAGCAGGAGCTGTTTCAACTTTTGACCAGGGCCATTTCAGAAAATCGCGGGGCCATTTTGGAAAATCTAGGAGTCAATTTGGCTCCTATTCGGTGGCATTATGGCCCCCAAAAAGTGTCGATTCAGCTTGCGGAGCGGAGCTATTTTGGCTCCAACAATAGAGAGCAGTTTCAGCCCCAATCAAGGGCTGTTCTGGAAGAAGCAGGGGCTGTTTCAACTTTTGACCAGGGCCATTTCAGAAAATCGTGGGGCCATTTTGGAAAATCTAGGAGTCAATTTGGCTCCTATTCGGTGGCATTATGGCCCCAAAAAAGTGTCGATTCAGCTTGCGGAGCGGAGCTATTTTGGCTCCAACAATAGAGAGCAGTTTTCAGCCCCAATCAAGGGCTGTTCTGGAAGAAGCAGGGGCTGTTTCAACTTTTGACAAGGGCCATTTCAGAAAATCGTGGGGCCATTTTGGAAAATCTAGGAGTCAATTTGGCTCCTATTCGGTGGCATTATGGCCCCAAAAAAGTGTCGATTCAGCTTGCGGAGCGGAGCTATTTTGGCTCCAACAATAGAGAGCAGTTTCAGCCCCAATCAAGGGCTGTTCTGGAAGAAGCAGGGGCTGTTTCAACTTTTGACAAGGGCCATTTCAGAAAATCGCGGAGCCATTTTGGAAAATCAAGGAGTTAATTTGGCTCCTATTCGGTGGCATTATGGCCCCAAGAAAGTGTCGATTTAGCTTGCGGAGCGGAGCTATTTAGAGTCGAACAAAAGATTAAAATACAGCAACTGTACAATATTTAGAATGAATAATAATTGCAATTAAACAGAAAATATTATCATTTTCATTTGCGAAGTTAACAAAAGAAATAATATACGGAACCATAACTAGCAATATTAATAACCTAAAGGCATTGTCTAATATCACATTGATTACTGTACTTGCTGCAACCTATTTTGTGAATAACTTGCATAAGAGTTCGACTGTCTGATCAAATAAAGTTTTTCAATTCATTGATAACAATAACCTAAAATAATAGCCAAAATATAAACATGGTTCTCATGAAATACTTATGACAATGCATTGAAAAATTGCAACCCTTATTGGCAACTGACCACTTTGCTTAGTGTTGCCAAGAACTACAGTTTCCAAAAAGGATAACACACCCTTGGCGTTACCATAATCTATATTAAAATATAGAAATTTGTCAACAAGGAAAGAACAGCCTCAAAACAGCAATTGCTCAAAACAGCAGTTGCCTCTATTGCATTAAATAGCCTGTCATACTCCAATGCAGTTCCAAGGACCACAATATGAGGTTGTGCCAAGTTTGACACAACAAGTTTCGCTTTTTCATGCTCCTAAAAATAACAAATTATATCAAAAATTAATCTGTTGCCTTTCAATATTTTTCGACCTACAGTTCTAGAACAAACTTAATAAAATATTGAATAATTCTCTATGAAGAAAATTCCAACTTTCTTCGTGACGAGAAATGAAATACATTTAGGGGACGGGGCAGAGGAAGGCGTTGGGCACTATACTATTACCCAGACTACCAACAATACATTTTCACGTTGTTTTCAGGAATAGAATGACAATTGTCCAGTAATTTAACATAGTTTAATTCATTGGATTTCTGACTCTGGATTCGCCATCAAATCAATAATTAATTTTTTATGGAAATGAGAAATCCATCGCCTGTTTGCTTGTTTAATATATAACACTGTTTATATATAATACTGCTGTTGTGAATGTGGGAGAACTTAGACGATACATGCACGATCGTCAAGCTCGTATCCTCAGAAAAATTATGTCCCGGACAGGAATCGAACCTGTAATATAACACTGTTTGTTAAGTGTTAAGTTATTTATTAAAATAGAGGCCTCGTCTTCGCCTTCATACATATTCATATATTTAAAAATACCGCCAATTTTGTCGCGTAGTTTTCAAAGTCGAGTGTTTATTTACAGTTTAAGAGACTGGTACCTAAACAAATGGCGGCCAATATATCGAAGATACAATGATACATGCAAGACAAGAAATGGAAATACACCATCTAGTACGCAATGAATTGCACTCAAAATTATGCGCAGAATCCGGAGAAAGGACTAATACAAGATTCGACACTGAGAAAACACAGAGATCACAAATACACGCAAAAAATCATATATACAACCGAAGGAACTGTCTCTTGGGCAACTCGAATCAGATTGAAACCAGCTTGTAAACTGACTGAAATGGATGTATTTGAATGGCATAGGAAGCAAGGTCAGTGCTAATTACGATTTCTCCATATTCCTGTTGAGCATTTGGTCAAAATTCGTTTGCGATAAACGCATCGTTCAGAACGTAAAAACAGGTTTGCCAATGATATTTCAGTCATGAATCATGATACTTCACTTTGCTTGTATCAGATTGAAATGATAGGTTTTCTCAAACATCTAGAGACATATTAAGACATTTCTTTATTCTCCCTATGTAATTACTATTCGGGTGAGAATTGTGTTGTATACATTGATTCCCAACGCACGTGCGTGGCCTTCATTTCTCGCCATGCAAACAAATGCCCAGAACAACACTGATGTCACTAGTAGCAGAGCTAGCCATATTGCAGTATTTGCAATACAATACAACAAATAGCACAATTATGTTAGACTGTTAGTTATATAGTGACGCTTAAGAGTTTTGTAACACCTGGCTTTGTGCGTGTAGTCTTAGTGTACATGAGAAACTACACTCACATGTTGTGTAAGACAATTCTGATATATATATTAAAGCAAAATTATAAGTTGTGTTCTGCCGAGGTTTTAATGCATGTATGATGTATGTGTGTATTGTAAGTATGTATGTGTGTATTGTAAGTATGTATGTATTGTAAGTATGTACCGGTATGTGTATGCATGTCAAAATGTCTGTAGTTCATTCCTCTAAGTTCTCTGCAGTTTACAAGTTTACAACCCACATTATATATATATATTTATTTCAAAGAAACAAAACACACATTTTTTAATTAACAAAACTATATAGTACAGATACATACCATGATGGGCAGTTTGAATTTTTCTATCCAGTTAGTCTTAGCCTTGAATAATTATAAAGAGCATGGTTGTGATATACTGTATGTTCAATTTTACAATCTACAGTGTACAGTGCAGTGGTAAATATACATGTATTCCAACACTAATCAAACATACAAACCAGTACTGCAAGCCTGCCTTTGGCATCAGCAAATAATTTGTCTGTTTGCAACTTGCAAATCATGATACATACCGTAGATGTGTGAAACTAGCATTAATGTCACTAAATACCTCAACTTATTTTTGGGGCGTTGATCCAAACACTGAATTAATACACAAACAGGACACTTTCTTGAGGTGTTCCAGTGCTGGTAATTTTGAAACCTAATTCAGCAGTATGCCAAAGCTATAAACATCTGTTGCAGCACATGGATACAACCCGTCATATAATGCACACGGTTAATGACAATGTGTTGATAGTTACCTTTGTAAAGTTTCTTTTATTACTTGGAATTTTCTTTACTACACAATTTCTTATATAATTTGCCTAATTTAAAATTTAAATATACTATTTTAGGTTTTCATTGCACAGCAGAACCATGGATAACCATAATATTATCTGACTTAACGTCACAATGCAGAATACCCATTGTGTGTAAATAAAAACATCCATCACAACACTTGCCCAGGCTATCCAACTAATTATTTTGCACAAGAGAAATAGGAGCAATACCTTTCAACAATGAAAATACTGTTCAGCATTTTGAATCAGTCAGACCACAAAATTCCATAAGTAATTTGGGATTAATATCAAGGCAAACACAAAGGGAGACATCTGTTGGAAACTCGAGTCAAAATAGACATCAACATGAATTACACTATATCACCTTCCGCCACCGGTAATAATAATATTATTATCAGGTGGGGTCTGCACACAGGCTACAACAAGTACAGATTCACCAGAAACATGTAACCTCGTAAGCTTACAAGCTCCAAAACAACCCTTTCCTAGAATGATTCCCTTTTCTTTATCATTCAAAATTAAATTTAGCTGATCTCTTCTTATAGCTTTTACATTTCTTAACTTTTCACATTTTAAGAATTGTAGTTCTGCACTGCATTTTTTCTCTGGCCTCTTCCTTAGCTTATCATTTTCAGATCTCAAATAAACTACATATGACTTCAGGCTATTAATTGCCTTTCTCATCTCTCTTCTATGTTTGGAAAAATATCAGTAATCATATTTCTAATCTGTACAGTTCTGTTCCTACACAACATCTTCGCACCCACACATCGTGTTTAGGACAGAGTTCCAGAACATGAAAATGTTCTGCTCACAGCCCTGCAGGTTCCCAAAGAGTATGTAGCCCATGTATATCATAGTACAGACCGTAGAAATGTGATTAAATAATATATTTCTAAATCAAACATATAACATTGATAGATTTTTTATATACAAGTGTAAAACTAATTAAGAAACATTATTTTGCTTCAAGGGCAGCATAACCAGAGAATTGTATATGTTGTGCAGTTCTACAAACTCTTGAAACCTAAAAGTGATCTTTATACACTCTGGGGAAAAAGGGCCGCCAAATTATAAGAATGATAATAGGATATAATACATTTCCCTGTCCATTGAATTTCTATCCAATAAGCTGAAATAAACCACCAATGTGAATGTCCATAATATTTGCCAGTTCAGGCATTCAGAAACTGTCCGTCTATTTATTTATTAATCCTAAGCTTCCTATAACTTGTTGAATAATTTTCTCGATAGAACTGTCAAAGATTCAATGATAAAAGATCTTTAAATCGTAGGCATTAGACAAAATTGCAATAATTAAGTCTTAACTACAGTAGCATAAATAGGAGAAGATTAAACATACACATCAAAATTACTAAGGTTAAATATATTGGAATGTAAAATATGGCAATTTTAAGACTTACATGCACAGATGAAGCCACGTTGGCGACAGCCGATACACCTACTCGGGAGAACTAGCTTGGTTGGGATAACTATCGGCAGACGTTGGCGATTGTCATTGTGACTGGATACGCCTGGGCCTCGGCTAGATAAGAAGTGTTTGGTACATGTACACCATAACACCATCATCTTCATTCTCATTTCTCGCCGTCACTCGCACACGCACACTACAAATATAACAAACAGAGAAGCTGGAATTTAATACTACAAGGCTCGTATTCGTTTTGTAGCTTATATACGCAACAATTTGAATAAGCTTAGTAGCGAAATCGACAGTCCAGTAATCAGGTCGACACGGAGATCAGCCATGTCACAGAATAAAGATTTAACCAGAAGTCCAACTCCTGTAGGAAACATGTCACATGTTTTTCACTGCGCATGCGCCAACTTCGTCAGCGCCGCCATGTTCCCAGCAAGTGTATCTCGTGATTTTCAATAGGAAAACATAGGGAAATTGGCAGTTGGGGAACGATAAAAGGCTGTATAATGAAAATGAGATGCTTGATCTTGTTTTTTGAAAACGAAAATTGGTTAACAAAGGGTAAGTGATGGTTTTTTATTCGTTCTGGATATGCATATGCATTTTTTAACAACTTTTTTATATAAATACTGGGACTACAGATCTGGTCAAACTCAGAAATATTCGATATAAACTGTTCTTACATGCTCAAGAAATATATTTTTGGCTCGGTGATCATAATACTTGAGATGAGTAAATCTTCAACACATTGTCGTTGTATTTTCAAATCACATTAAATCTAAAAACGGTTATATATAGTTCAGTTTTGGCAAAAGAAATGAGTGTCAGTAGACAGTAGTAAATTTATGATCTTTTAAGTTTTCATTTAAGTTTTGTGGTATGACTAAAGAACCTACAGTACGACATATTTTATTTTCCAGTATCGATTTATATGTGCTTAACTTGTTTTAGTTGTTTATAATTTGAAGATATTTTCTACTTTTTTATTTACAGGAAAAAACTCTCGATTTTTAAACTTCAAAGTGTACCTCAAAGTGGCTTCTTATGTGCATTATTTTTGGAAATTGTAAGATATGAAAAAGCTGTGGTTTGTACAAATGCAAATGGTACCTGGATTTTTAAGACAATGTAAACTGACAATGATACCAGACTTTCCTGAGAACCTTAAGAAAGTTGTGTTTGAATGACCTGAATGTTATGTCAACATGACTGAACATGAGAACCACAAATTCTACAACCAGGAAACTGTAAATGTGGATCACCATGGAAAAAATATGCAAATATGAATATGAGGAGTTATGTAACTCACAAGGCAAAATAATACTTTCTGTTGCACAGTGTTGACAGACCTATTAATTATTATAAGCAATATGTAATTGTCTGACATTAGCCAGAATAAAATGGTTGTTGGGTGAAAGAATGAATTGTTGTTTGTTTTGTTACATTATGTGATTGGTTGATTTGTAGCCATGCATCACAACAAATCTGCCTTCTTCCACTTTTGTTTCATCGATGCTTGGTTAATTAGATGCTGGCCAACTAATAATTAGTCTTATGTCAGAGTTTTCTTTTGAAATATATTGCTGTCTGTGTTATACACAAATAATCAAGTGGACATACATGTAGTTGGCAAGGGGTAATTATTCCCTCTCTAGGCAACCCCCTTTAATTTGGTTACCTGACCCTTTCTAAAAATTGTCCATCCCTGGCCCTCACCTTCAATTTTCATTCAACCAAATGAATTTTTACATTCTGCCTCCATATAGTTTAAATGATAGAAAATGTAACCTTTTCATAAACATTTAGGTATTCAAAAAACTGTTTTTGGAAAAAAACTTCCCCCTTTTCTAGTGCAAACCCCCCTTATATGAAAGGGGTTCCAACTGGTCGGTCCTCATAAAATTAAGATTTAATTTCACTTGTGTGAAAATATGCATGAAATTTAACTTTAATTATACTCGGGCCCATGCACTCTGCACTACCTTTAATGAACTATAATTGGACAATGTTTTTTGTGCCCTTAGTCATGTGGCCATCCTACATGTAAATCACTTGTAACCTTTTTTATATCATATATTCTATATCACATACATCAAATTTCACAATTATTACAAAAGCTGTTGCCCTATTACTATCACAGTCTATGGTCTTCAACAACAGTTGGTGAAATAATGAATGGACATTTCAAGTATGACTATCTTAGGGTTTTCAGGAAGATCAAAAGGTATTCGCTATAGACCTTATTCATAAATGGCAGACAATTTATATGCATATAAATTGACCTTTAGGACCTCATTTTATAGTAAGAATCCTTTTCAATTTCATACATGAAAACAAGTTCCAATTTACATGCCATTTTTTAATAAGGTCTATTGGTTTATACCATTTGTATGAGGCACAACTTGTTCAAATCTTCCAATTTCCACAAATACACAAAGTCAGGAATGTTCTCCTTCATTTGCATACATCTTTTTTTACTTCATTTGAATGGATACACATGGTACTTTAAAGCAGCTAAAACACAACATTTTATATGGAACTCTGCAGTGCATCCAACTATTACACCAAGGAAAATAATGTCTTCTTGTCCACTTTAACACCAGACATTATAGACAAACATGATAATGGTACGCTTTGAAGTTTGGAAAACGAGTGTTATATATCTTCTGTAAATAAAAAAGTAGAAAATATCTTAAAACTAAGCACATTTAAGGTACGTTATTAATGCCTATAGTATATACAGTAAGGCTATATGCAGGATCACCGATCACATGAAATCCTTCCACGAAGAACCAAATACAATTTAAATGTAGAAGATTCCACAAAACAACTCAAACGACTACCGCTTTTTTCGTGCTCGAATATAAATAATGAAGCATTCTGAGTTTGATCATATATCCTAGTAAATCCTTGTGTAAAAGTTGTTAAAAATGCCTGTGTAGATCCATATCGAATAAAAAACAATCACTTACCCTCTGTTAACCAATTTTGGTTAAAAAACCCAAGATCAAACATCTCATTTTCATTATACAGCCGTTTATCGTTCTCCAACTGGTATTTTCCCTATATTCTTCTATTGGAAATCACGAAATACACTTGCTGGGAACATGGCGGCGTATATTCTGTGGCGTCAGCAATGACATGCGCGAGGTGACATGCGCGAGGACAAAAACTTCAAAGGTACCGACAAGAGTTGGACTTCTGGTTAAATCTTTATTCTGTGGCCATGTTGAAAATTCTTCCACAGCGGACAATCCAACTACGAGGCGTTTCTTGAACGTATTTCCTGAGAAAAGTAACATCTTATAACACTAAATATTAAGTGAACAAAATACTGTATCCAACGCGAGTTTAGCGTTATATTTTATCCGATTTTCCTTCTTCGAATGCAAATATCAATCCCAACGGTCACTTGTAGAATAGGCGCCAATTCTCTACGCATGCTCTTAACCTCTGAATGAATATATCGCGGGCGCATACATTCTCGTTCCCAGAGCCCGGGTCGTCTGCGCCGGGTTTTCGAATAGATTGTTAGTCTAGTATGATAGAAATTGTTAAACAGTTACAATGTATAAAATTTGCGAAAGCGAAAATGTTAACGTGAATTCTTACCTTCTCTTTAATTACGTCACTAAGAAATCCCTTAAATTTCTGGCGAAATTTGAATGAAGGAAAAAAGTGTCTCATTTCTGCGTCAACTTCGTACAAGGCTGTCATGTCCTCGCCATTTAATTCTTCACTTTCTACATATACAAATATAAAAATCACATTTATTACACAATATTGATCAAAAAGATAGAACTGCAATATATAGTGTCATTCCAGTAAAAATATCTAATATCGCGAAACTTACCGATACGTTCCACGACCTCTGGGAAATCATGGGACAGCAACCAATCTTTTACTTCTGAACATAAAAATGTTGTCTGGAAGCATCCATATTGACGTAGCACGATGTAACTGGTTAAGTCTAACTCGCAAAACGGTTCAAATGTATGATGTATCTACTAACCAGAATGGCCCATATTTATACTTACTATTGTCTTACTGGCCAAACATGCCACTTGAAAGATAGATGATATTCTCGACCAATAAAAACTATCGAGAAGATAATATCAATTCTTTCACCCGCGTCGCTTTAACACGCGCGAGCCGATTACACAGGGAGAACTATTTGGCAAGAGAGTCGATTTGAGACACGGTCGAGTCGACTTGAAACGCGCGAGTCGATTTGACACGCCCTAGTCGATTTGACAGCCAGGAGTCGATTTAACACACACGGGTCGATTTGACACGTGCGAGTCGATTTGACAATTGACATGAGTCGATTTGAAACTCGGGGGTCGATATGACACGCGGGCGTCGATTTGAAGAACGGGAGCTAAATTGGCATGCGGGAGTCGATTTGACAGCGGAGTCGATTTGCCACTGGGAGTCGATTTGACAAGTGGGTCGATTTGACATGTGCTAGAGCCGATTCGGAAAAAGAGAGCCAAAATGAATTCATTGGGGGCTGATATGGACATCATAAGTAGCGCTGCAAGTGGAGCCGTAACAGCCCCGGGAATGAGAGTCGTTTTGATCTGTGGGGCTGAATTGGAAAACGGTGGGGCTGAATTGAAAAATGGCAGGGCTGTTTTGGAAACGGGTAGGGCCAAATTGGCTTTTAGTGTACCTAAAATGGCCCTGTTAGTGTCGATCTAGCTCTCGAATCCCAAAATGGCTTTCACGTAGGGCCAAAACAGCTTCGGCTCCAAGAGGGCTAAAACGAAATTTGGGGTCGTTTCAACCCTTTTTCATTTACAGTGTAATATATATGAATATTTATAAATCAAACCTGGATCAAACGAGAGCCTGGAGAGGGGACGTTTCAGCCTGTGCCTCGTTTGATCGCCAACTTTCGATGACTCAGTGTCATATCTGGCCACTTATCTACCATCAGTGCAAAACTGGCGATGACTGGTCTTGCCGTTTGAACGGTTTCACATAAACAGATAAAGCATTGTTTATTTGTTTTACTTTACTGTCTGCCCTCGACGCTCGTATCTGCCGTGTTACCTACTATTGTGTTTCATTGTAGATATTAAACGATAAAATAGTTTTTGTCCATAAAATTGCTATTAATAAAAGGTCATAAAAAGAATAAAAGGTCAACATTTTCTCTAGGCAGGCAATTCTACGCAACATATTAAAATAAATTTGACCATTTGTTGGATGGTAATACCATCAAAACATATTTTCCTGCCAGTAGCTCCCTCGTAGCAACTTTTTATTCCTGTACGACCAGCAACGAACTGAAGATCGGTTAAAGCTTTCGAAAGAAAATAATCTACCAACACGGTTTTTCTAAAGTCGCCATTTTTAAAACTTTATTTCCTGACTGGAAATCCCGGAATACTAATGAGTTGAGTTAGCCAATCAGAATTTAGCGTCCTCTGGTGGGCGTTCCATCCGCACTTACCCCAGTCCCCGGCCCCCTCCCCAATCCCTAAACGTCTGCTTCGCAGGCTAACTCGTCGTAACAATGCCAGACGATCGGAATCGTTGCAAAACTGAAAACGTTGCAGCTACTGTACGAAGACACAGAGTTGCCTGCGGAGGAGGATACTTATGATTATGACGACCTTTAATTATATGTCGTTGTATATATATTATATGTTGTATCTATGTATATATTATATCGTTGTTTATTATATATTATATGTTTAATGTAGCGAATGATGTAAATTTCAAAAGATGCCGAAATTATAACATTATTATATCTCACATTGTACACGTTCGTTATCTGCACGGTAATGTTTCTTCTGACTAATCTAAGATGTTCTCGGAAACGATCGCCTAACTTTTGTTTTTTATTCACCAATATAAGAAAGTACAATATAAACTAAAGTCTAAACAAATAAATACAGCAAACTAAAATCGAAATTAAAATTGTATTAAAATTATCGCTATCAACATTTACATGTTACAAGTGCTTCTTCAACAACTCTGGTTCCATTCCAAACTGGACGATCTTTATTCCTTTTCTTGACAATATCGTCAATTTCTTGTTCGAAAACCGCTCTTTCAGACGGACTAAGACTTTTTCTTGGATATTTCTGGTCTTGGTAATTTACAGCGGTCACATTGGTAAATACGAGCACAAAACCTTTGAAATAACGTCTGGCCAGCATTGCCATGTAATTTTGACTATAGTACCAGCTGACCGCTTCGCCTTTCCTCAGATAAGGCAGCACGTAAGGCAGTACTTTGTAGTGAAATGCGTTAAAGGCTGCGTCGAAAACCAATTTACCTTGTATAGAATGAACACCTGGCACTTTTGAACGCTTACATCTTGTGGAAGACCACCAGCAGAATGACGTGCTTGCTACAGCAGGTTTATAAGCAACCCGCAAAAACCTTTCAAATGTCCTCCAAGGTCCTGCTTCATTGCTAATATTTAAATTTTTGCTGTCCTCGTTTAGCCGAAGTCTAATATCATCGTCTATGAAGATGTAATAAAGATACTGTTTTGTTGATTTTTTCATTGCGTATTGGTAAAGAAAATTCCTGCCGCTGTTCCATGTTGTTGATCCATTCATATTAACATATTCGACATGTCTCAATGGTGGTTGAGAACATCTCTGTTTATAACTTAACAAAATAACATCACAGTTACACTTCGAGCCATCTCCTATTTGTCTTTCTCCTTTAAAATATTCTGGGAGACAGCTTGGACTCTGAATTAAGTAGACGAATCTTGGCTTTTTTTCTCCTTCAGTAACTAGTTCTGTTATATTTAGACTCAGATCTGTGAACTTGTTGACGTACAGAAACCAACAAACAGTGCTAGTAACAACGAGTGCGAAAGTCATCAAAAAGCATCTCTTGGTAAAAAATTTCACTGATCATCCTTCCTGCCGTAGCGAGAGAGCGAGCACACTCAATTCTACCTCCTCCGCATACGTTGCGCCAAATCAGTCACGTGATATATCAACAGTAGCCATATATCATTAATCAGCATATTTTATTCTCAATACAGCAACTAGAATCCGATTTCTTGTTACTATATATAGTTGGACCTTTTGCTATCAACAGTAAGATACCCAAACAGACAACACTCAACAAAACTTTATTTCTTTTTACAAACGTCTACTTCTTCAGACTAACGTTTGCACCGTCATACTAAACATTTTCAACAACTGATATCATACGTCGAGCTCAAAGACATTATAATCGCCTATAGCATCGTCCTTGGGTCTTTCTCTCCTCCAGGATTCATAGATACGATTAATACCCCACTGAGTTTTGTACTGGATGGTCTTTGGGATTGCATTCCGAAATCTTTTGGAGCTCTCTTTAGCAAACCGTTTCGCCATATGCATGCACGCGCACGCACATATATTCTCTATTTTGAATTTAATTTCCTTTTTCTTTCAAAAATGACAAAAACTCGTATTCCCTTGACGCCATAATATCTAAAACGTATATGAGAAGCTATGCTTAGCTCACAAAATTCGCATTTTAAATGCATACAAGAACTCACTGTTGAACAAAAAATCTGAATTGTTTAGTTGGTGTCGCCACGAGAACAAATTCTATGCTCTTAATGTTAAACCTCCGTACATATTTTAGTGTGATGATCGTGCCTCCGAGCGTATATATTAAATTTTTCTTGTGTTGACATTTCGAAATAACGCTTCGGATCTTTCCTCAGTAATTTGTTTACCAGCTTTCATGATACAAAGCTTCTCTTCCAAACAAAGATTACATCTTTTTCCTCCACTCGTGTAAGCAGCGGCTCTTTTCAGGACAGCCATAATGAAGGTCCGGTTTTTTGTTTTTAATCCCCATGCGTATTTAGATAATTTGGTTTCGTTTGAGTATTTTCTGTCTGTGAATGATTTCGTGTGGTTTCTGTATCGTTCTTTAAAACGGGTGTGTGTGGGGATTTTTTTACGAGTTTCAGTCGGCAAAAGTTATATTTTAGTCGGCAGAATTGCAGCGCAACATCATCAGAGCGGTTTAAGATCGTTACAAATTATTGGTGTATATATTATATATATATATATATATATTTATGTATATATATAAGTTTAACTTCAAAAGTTCTCTGCTACTCGGAGTTTCACGCTATGTGCGATCTTCAGGCAGCTGAAGATTATTCAATTCAACTATTCTTTATATGGCATATAAAAGTAGGTTTTTCTTGTGCCTCGTGTATTCCATAAATAGAATTTATTTTCGTGGCGGCATTTTGAAACTCGCTCTACCGATTTCGGTATCGAGCACTTTGTATGTACTGGACACAATATATTCTAGTATTTATATATATATATATATATAATATATATATATATATATATATATATATATATATATATATATATATATATATATATATATATATATATATATATATATATATATATATATATATATATATAATATATATATATATATATATATATATATATATATATATATATATATATATATATATATATGTATATGTATATGTATATGTATATGTATATATATATATATATATATATATATATATATATATATATATATATATATATATATATATATATATATATATATATATATATATATATATATATATATATATATATATATATATATATATATATACGCACATAGATTCTATAGTATTAGATTACAAACGGTCAAAGTAGGATAACAAATTTGAAATTTAAAATTTAAAATTACAAGTATAGCGAAAGGTATCAAGGTAGCAATAAGGTATCATGTTTCAGCTAGTCAAACGAAAGATTATTTGAAGGTGTTTAGTAAGGATTACACGGATTAGTAAAAAATTAATCCGTGTAATCATGTGTAATCCTTACTAAACACTTTCAAATGATCTTTCGTTTGACTAGCTGAAACATGAACCTTATTTACCTTTCGCTATACTTGTAATTTTAAATTTTAAATTTCAAATTTGTTATCATACTTTGACCGTAAACTATATAAACTATAAACTATAAACTATAAACTATATATATATATATATATATATATATATATATATATATATATATATATATATAATATATAATATATATATATATATATATATATATATATATATATATATATATATATATATATATATATATATATATATATGTATATGTATATGTATATGTATGTGTATGTGTATGTGTATGTGTATGTGTATGTGTATGTGTATGTGTATGTGTATGTGTATGTATATGTATATGTATATGTATATGTATATGTATTGGGGCCTGTTATATTTTGATAAAAAGATAGGTGATGGGACCTGCACCGTATCTGAATTTACTGTCAAAACATCTTACTCGGCATGGGGCTCTGAGTTGGATGACGTTAATTATACTTTAAAACGGGTGTTCCCATTTTGGATACGAAATATGTGAACAGAAGTATGGTATATGTGGCGTGTACCAACAGTAGGAGTAGAATTGTTGGAATTTGTGCATGTGTGTATGTTTTAATAATTGATAAAATCTCGTGACAAGTAGGTAGTGTTGAGTGACATGTGAGTGTAACAATAACATAAGGTGTGTGAAAAATATCATAAGATAGAACTGTATGCATGAGACCGTGAGAGATCGACGTTGATCTAACATTAAAGACTTTGAACGAGAATTTTGTTGAAGAATCTCTTATTTTCAACACGTGGCACCTCCGACGGGATCGGATAAGCCGATTCTGAGGAACTTAACCAAACATAAAACATGGGAGACAAAGATATTAGCGAGCAACTTAAAACCGAACTGCAGCTCTTGGCGCTAACTAGCAACAAGACAAACATTCAAGACCATTGTCGAGAAAGGTAACATCGAAAAGCTAACGCGACATAAAGAGACACTTGCACGGATAGCTGGTACAGTGGATGAGCTAAAACTTCAAGTCGAAAAGACAAATCTCGAGGAAGGCGTGAGTATCGAAGACGTAGCGAAATGGGGCGAGGAGATCGAGAAAAGCGTAGAAAACGCCGACAACAACGTAACACTTCTGACACGCTGTCTGGATGAAGTGGCGACGAGAGTGGAGAACGAGAAACTAGAAAAGGAGCAGATACTAGTTGAACGCAAACGTGACGAAGAGCTTAAGTTCGAGCAGAAAAAGGCAGAGATGAAATCGGCAGCAAAACCGGAAAAGTCAGAAAAGAAAAACCTCGTCAGATTACCCAAACTGACTATTAGGAATTACGAAACGGAATACTCGAGAAATGGCTTTCGTTTTGGAACACTTTCAAAGCAGAAGTTGACGCGCAAGAGATACCCGCAGTTTCTAAATTTGCTTTTCTGAAATAATTTCTGAGCTGAAAGTTTGCGAGGAAATCGACGGTTTGCCATTTTCGTCCGAAGGCTACGAGCGAGATAAAAACATTTTGAAAGCCAATTATGGAAACATTAATGAGATCGAACGCGCTTATGTTGACAACATCAGAAACTTGCCTGTCATCGACGGAAAACAGCCAGCTAAAGTACATCAATTTTTCCACTGTACAATCTTTGGAAACTTTGGGCAAGCACCTTAGATAAACTGCCAGATATTAAGCCTGAATTGGTGCGTGGACAAAAGGATTGGCAGAGTTGGGACTTCGCCCATTTACTGCAAGCGCTGACAGATTGGAAAGAGAAACATCCAATATCTGAAGAACGAAGGAAACCCCCTGGAAACCAGAAACTCCCCCGTGACAGAAGCTTTCAAGCTCAATCATCGCCGCCGAAAACATGTGTTTATTGCGATAATCCGACCCACAAGTCATCCGAGTGCACGCAAGTCTCGTCCCCACAGAGCGCAGACGGAAATTGCAAATAAAGAATCGCTGTTTTAACTGTACCGGAGAAAAACACCGAGCAGCTCAATGTCGTAGTACAACGAACTGTCGGCACTGCAAACAAAGACATCACTCGTCTATTTGCGATCAAATTCAAGGAGAGACAAAGAAACCAGAAAAAGAGTGGAAGCCAAAAGAGGGAGGATTAGCGATGACAGCTGCTGAACAGAGCGATAAGGTATGTCATCCAATTGTGGTAGTCAAGGTCAATGGTATTACTTGTCGCGCGTTATTGGATACAGGGGAAACTGTGTCATATGCCTCGGGGTATATTCTGTATAGACTTAAACTCGCGCCAAAACACGCAGTTACGCGACGTATACAAACTATCGTGGAAATTGTGACGAAGAAAATCGAAGTCTACGATTTGACGATTAGTGACACTAAAGGGGACTGTGTTATCCCTGTGCACGCAACACGAGTTGATCGCGGAGAACTTTTGTCGATCGAAAACCCAAGCTATGAAAAGTTGATTCGTAAATACCCCCATTTGAGTGGCGTGGAAATGGAAGACACCGACACGAAGAGCGTTCTTCCGCTGCACATAATTCTCGGCGCAAGCGAATATTCGAAAATTAAGACACACAAGCCCCCAGCGAACCGGAAAGATGGGTGAACCTGTGGGCGAGTACACCAAGTTTGGCTGGTCCTTGATGTCTTCGGGTGCTGAAGCAGACGCAGATAGCATGTTTTTAGCGCAGACAGCCACGACCGACTACGAAAGGTTGTGCAGATTGGATGTCCTTGGTCTAGAAGACAAATCCATCGGAGATCAGGACGTGGTGGACGACGAATTTCGAGAGCAACTCCAGCGCAGTCCGGAGGGGTGGTAAGAAACTGCACTACCTTGGAAGGGAAACCATCCTCCTTTGCCAAACAACAAAGCTGGGAGCTTACGACGATTGGGGAGCTTGGCAAAACGTCTGGAGAAAACGGGGCGTCTGGATCAATACGATGCGATCATCCAAGAGCAGTCAGAGCAGGGCGTGGTCGAGGTTGCAGAGATTCCAGCTAACGGAAGAGAGTTTTATATACCTCACAAAGCTGTAGTCAGGGAGAACTCACAAACAACACAGATGCGAATTGTCTACGATGCCTCCTCTAAAGCCAGCGAAGATTCGCCCTCACTCAACGATTGCCTCGAGACGGGACCGCCACTGCAAAACAAACTGTGCAAAGTTCTTGTGCGAGGAAGATTTTATCCCGTGGCACTCCTCAGTGACATCCGCAAAGCACTCCTCAGTGACATCCGCAAAGCATTCCTCCAAGTGCGGATCCGGGCTCAAGATCGAGACGCGCTCCGGTTTCACTGGCTGCACAACAAAGATCCGAAGCAAGTACGTACCCTGAGATTTACTCGAGCGTTGTTTGGTTTGGCACCTTCGCCTTTCCTGCTCGGTGATGTTATCCAACAACATTTAGATGCTTGCAGAGCTGAACATCCGGATGGCGTGAAAGACATCGAGCGTGGACTGTACGTTGATGATTTGGTGAGTGGGGGAGAAACAGTCAATCAAGTACGCCAGAAGAAACTCACCTTCACCGAGATATTCCGTCAAGCCACCTTCACCCTGCACAAGTGGAATTCCAACGAAGGAGAGTTAGAACTTGACGAAACTTCAAAGCCGGAAGACAGCTTAACCTACGCCAAGCAGCAGTTGGGTGGTAAGGATGGGGAGTGTGGACTCCTTGGGCTAAAGTGGAACAAGCGAACAGACGAGATTGGAATTACCTACCCAGAGAATGTGGCTCAAGCAACAAAGAGGACTATTCTTGGGAAAGTGGCCAAGATATATGACCCGCTTGGATTGTTTCACCCACCACACTTGAAGGAAAAATATTGTACCGCGAAGCCTGTGAAGAGAAGGACGCACCGTTACCCGAAGTCCTAACGAAACGTTGGAAGAAGTGGGAAAGCAGTCTCACCATTCCCCGCGTCGACCTGGTATCTGGTCACATGGCCGTTAACCTCCTAACCAATGTCCGAGATGCATTAGAAGACCTGCCCGTAACATCGTTGCATGCCTGGCTCGACAGCAGCGTGGATAAGCAATTCGTGAACAATCGAGTTCATAAAATTAAGGAGCATGACGACATCAAGTGGAGACATGTACCAACGCACGAGAACCCGGCAGATCTGGGCAGCAGAGGAGGGAAAACGAGCGAAGACAACCAGCTGTGGTGGAATGGGCCGCAGCGGCTAAATGATCGAGAAAAATGGCCTGCAAACATTGTGACGACCGCAAGTGAAGAATCCAATGCTGAAGTGAAGGCAATAAAGCAATTGTTTGCTTTGTTGGCCATTCCAGCAGAAGACGAACTTGACGACCTCCTAAACAAGACGAGTTATTGGCGAGCCATGCGAGTGTGTGCTTGGATTGCACGGTTTGTACACAATACCCGAAGTCGAAGACTAAATGCACAAAGAATCAGTGGACCACTCACGAGTGAAGAGATCGAAGCGCGAGAACGATTCTGGGTATTGCGTGTTCAGAAACGTGGTTCTGAAACATTTGAAGACGATCGTCTGAAGTTAAATCTTCAAAGAAACGGAGAAGGAGTTCTGGAATGTCGCGGTAGGGTGCAAGGCTTCTATCCAGACCCAGTCTACATCCCGGACAAGTCAATCTTGGCCGAGAAATTGGTCCAACACGCGCACAAGATGACACTGCATGGAGGTATGGGCCTTACCATGGCTAAAGTGAGAGAGAGCCTTTGGATACCTCGGATGAGAAGGCTGACGAAGCGAGTTATCAAGCGGTGTGCCGGATGCAAGAGATTCCAAGCCATAGCCTACAGATCACCACCACCTGGAATCCTGCCAACAACCCGCACCGAAGGATCAACCGCCTTTCAAGTAATTGGCATCGACTACGCCGGTCCGATACGCTGCCGTGTGTCTAAACAAAGGGAAGGCAAGTCGTACATCTTACTCTACGCCTGCAGTTTCACCAGAGGGATCTACCTTGACCTATTACTAAGCCTGGAGACAATCGAGTGTCTTTATAGCTTGGAACAATTCATCGCCCGTCGTGGTCGCCCTGAACGTATCTATTCTGATAAGGGAAGTACATTCATCGGTGCAGCAAACTGGGTGAAAGCAGTGATGAAAGACGAGCAACTGCAGGATTACTTGGCAAAGCACAATATAAAGTGGCAGTTCAACCTGAGTCGCGCCCCCTGGTGGGGCGGCCAGTTTGAAAGAATGATTGGCATAATGAAATCAGCTCTCTATAAAGTAATCAGCAACGGCTTTACACTCAACGACCGACCCCTTGGTTACATTGAAGATGACGTACAGCATCCGGTCATAACTCCCAATTCGACCCAGTCACCTACTCGAGCCGCAGAACCCCCTGCACGAAGATGCCGATTTGAGAAAACGAGCAAAATACTTAAAGAAATGTAAGGACGCGATGTGGGATCGTTGGACCAGGGCGCTATAAAACACGGGCGTGGAAACGGCCTATAAGCGCGTGATCCATGTGTGATGCGGAGGACTGGCGCGAGCGTGCTGTAGAACAAAAAAATTATAAACAATGGCCGAAAAATATATATACGAGTGCCCGAAAAATACGGCAATACTAAGGTAGTGTGTTAACAAAATCAATGTTTTCTTGAAGTTAACAATACGAAGCTTTCTTCAACTTTAGATTTACCTCGTTACCTTTTCAATAAATCTACTTGGAAAGCTAAAATTTCAATGGTTGATCGCTGTTCTTTTCAAAATTCAGGACGTTTTATCAAGCATTGACGCTTTGAATTGACGATTACTACTCCACTAGGTAACCAAAAGTTAATTTGACCACATCAAACGCTTGGTAATTTTATAAGCTTTACAATGTATACTGTGAGGAGACCGGCTTTTACCGGCTTTTTTATATTTTGTGTTTTCGTTGATCCGAGATCGATCTAACTCACTAGTGTGAACGGCCCCGTATAGTCAGAAACACTGGAACCGCGGAAAAATTATATTTTCTTTCTTTTCTTCTTCCCTAGTACTTAAATGGTGTTTTGAATACACCAATCTCTTTCCCAAGTTATCAGCTTCGAAAGGATGCTGTGAGAAAACCGACTTTTTTAACATTTTCTATTTTTAAAGCCTTGTTTTGGACCAGTTCGTAGACAAAAACAATGCCATATTAGCAACCGCGGAAAAATTAGGTTTTTCTTGTTTTTTTCTGCACTAGGTACTTAAAGTTTATTTTGAATACACCAATCTCTTGCCCAAGTGATCAGCTTTCGAGTGGATACTGTGAGAAAACCGGCTTTTTTGATATTTTGTATTTTTAAAACAATACCTTGTGCAGTTGTACAATCGAAAGACTCGAAATAGACAAGATTTGGAACCGTGGGTCGAAAACCATACACAAAATATCAAAAAAGCCGGTTTTCTCACAGTATCCACTCGAAAGCTGATCACTTGGGCAAGAGATTGATGTATTCAAAATAGATTTTAAGTACCTAGTGCAGAAAAAAACAAGAAAAATCTAATTTTTCCGCGGTTCCTATTACATTTACAACAGACAACAGTACAACTGCACAAGATTTTGTCTACGAACTGGTCGAAAACAAGGCTTTAAAAATAGAAAATATCAAAAAAGCCGGTTTTTTTCATAGTATCCACTCGAAAGCTGATCACTTGGGCAAGAGATTGGTGTATTCAAAATAAACTTTAAGTACCTAGTGCAGAAAAAAACAAGAAAAACCTAATTTTTCCGCGGTTCCTATTACATTTAAAACAGTACAACTGCACAAGATTTTGTCTACGAACTGGTCGAAAACAAGGCTTTAAAAATACAAAATATCAAAAAAGCCGGTTTTCTCACAGTATCCACTCGAAAGCTGATCACTTGGGCAAGAGATTGGTGTATTCAAAATAAACTTTAAGTACCTAGTGCAGAAAAAAACAAGAAAAACCTAATTTTTCCGCGGTTGCTAATATGGCATTGTTTTTGTCTACGAACTGGTCCAAAACAAGGCTTTAAAAATAGAAAATGTTAAAAAAGTCGGTTTTCTCACAGCATCCTTTCGAAGCTGATAACTTGGGAAAGAGATTGGTGTATTCAAAACACCATTTAAGTACTAGGGAAGAAGAAAAGAAAGAAAATATAATTTTTCCGCGGTTCCAGTGTTTCTGACTATACGGGGCCGTTCACACTAGTGAGTTAGATCGATCTCGGATCAACGAAAACACAAAATATAAAAAAGCCGGTAAAAGCCGGTCTCCTCACAGTATACATTGTAAAGCTTATAAAATTACCAAGCGTTTGATGTGGTCAAATTAACTTTTGGTTACCTAGTGGAGTAGTAATCGTCAATTCAAAGCGTCAATGCTTGATAAAACGTCCTGAATTTTGAAAAGAACAGCGATCAACCATTGAAATTTTAGCTTTCCAAGTAGATTTATTGAAAAGGTAACGAGGTAAATCTAAAGTTGAAGAAAGCTTCGTATTGTTAACTTCAAGAAAACATTGATTTTGTTAACACACTACCTTAGTATTGCCATATTTTTCGGGCACTCGTATATATATTTTTCGGCCATTGTTTATAATTTTTTTTGTTCTACAGCACGCTCGCGCCAGTCCTCCGCATCACACATGGATCACGCGCTTATAGGCCGTTTCCACGCCCGTGTTTTATAGCGCCCTGGTTGGACGAAGGAGTATGTGCGTGCTCTCCGGGAACGACATGCGAACAAGACAGAAAGCAAGCCTGCAGACGGACCGGAATCGGCGACGTGGTGATCATAAAAGGGGAGGAGAGAAACCGTGGAAAGTGGAACCTCGGAATAGTGGAGGAACTGATCACAGGTAGAGACAGACGAGTCCGAGGAGCAGTACTGCGAGCTGGAAAATCCGATCTCGAATCCGTTCAGCATTTGTATCCGTTAGAACTTGCATGCGATAGAGCGCGCCAGGAACCGGAAACAAACGAGTTGAACCCGAATGCACAGGAATATCGACCTAAACGAGACGAGCCGTAGCAGCAGCGATTCGAATACGAGAAACAGGGTGAATAAACTTGACATTGCACATATATTGAAACATTTACATTTGAACCTTTTGTTGTTACTGTTCTTGTTAGCACACAATTTTATGTGTTTGTCTACTTTATAGACAAACAGGGGAGTGTGTTGGAATTTGTGCATGTGTATGTTTTAATAATTGATAAAATCTCGTGACAAGTAGGTAGTGTTGAGTGACATGTGAGTGTAACAATAACATAAGGTGTGTGAGAAATAATATCATAAGATAGAACTGTATGTGAGACCGTGAGTGATCGACGTTGATCTAACATTAAAGACTTTGAACGAGAATTTAGAGAATTTTCAACAGAATAGTGTGAGATTTTGTGCAATATATGGGTGGGTAATGAGACCTACATCGGTGTTGAATTTTGTAAATAGTGGGAAAACAGTACATTTGAGCATAACGGATACAAAATAATTATATCATGTGGATAACACTGATAACACCCTTTTTTAGGCGACAGCACAGTTCTGAAATCCCGATAGACGACGAGTAAGAAGAGCGAATAAACGACTGCGACATCATTTTGTTAATTTTCGACAACGACGGCACATTATTTTAAAAATAGGTACGCTCAGATGTACATGTATTTCCGCTAATAATTTTAAAACAGGAAGCGTATGCATATAATATATAGCCCGCCTGTTCTATATCCCCCCTAGAGTTTCATCCTAACAACCCCCCTACGGGATTTTCGCCATCCATAGTCCTCAGACCTCGCACGCCGTGTATTTGTAGCCCACAAATTGAAAAAGGCCGTTCGTCGTAAACTTTGAACGTTACCTCGGCCAATATTTAACCGATTTTAATTCCGAAAACAGATTTGGAATTACCGAATCTAAATACATAACCCACATACGTGTCTTCGGCAATCAGCGATTTGAACGTTATCTCGGTCAATATTTAACCGTAACCCTAATCCTAACCCAACCCTAATCCTAATCGTAAAATATGTGGGAGACTATATGTATTAGAGGTGTGCGAATGCGATCGGAATCGGATCGCATTCGGACAAAAATTCACGCGCCCGGATCGGGACGGATTTTGTTGTTTTTCTGCCCGGATTTTGTAGGTTTTTGTCGGATCGGATCGGATCGGATTTATTTTTTCCTGGCATTGGGTCAGATTTTGTTATTAAAATATCATGAAACTCGCAAGTTGCAACTCACAAGCAAACATTTAATTGCTATATTACGTGCTATATTCTTCAACTTTATTTAGGCTTTTTCCGTTTACAAATGGCTTCACAATGGCTTAGAATTTAGAAGCTACGACAAAACAAGAATTATTACTCCATTCAAACGTTCGACTTATGTTTCGCTCAAAGAATGCCCCACTCCCCATTATTTTACTGCGTTATAAACAGTGTTTTGACATATTTGTTAACAAAAAATACACTAGTGTTGTATGGATTATTCTTAAATAATTAGATTTAGCAATTAGGATATAAGAATATTGTGTTTGTTTGTTTTGTTAGGTTTATGAGTCAAACACTGTCAATGAGGTTTTTTACTATTCTCCAATTTATTTGTTTTGGTTTTGTTTTAAGCATGGTCGCAGATATTGCAAGTTATATATACTTTAATACTTTAATAACAATTTACCATAAACTTACAAATGAAAAAAAAGGGAAAAAAGAACAAAGTAAGTAATATGGAAGGATAGCAGTAAAAACATACGGACTTTTTCGGATCGGATCGGATTACGATTTTTTAGCATCGGATCGGATTTAATAAAAAAATTTCGGATTGGATCGGATCGGATTACATTTTTTAGCTTCGGATCGGATCGGATTGGGATTGGGAACTTAGACAAACCTTCGGATTCAAACACGTCAATCCGATCCGACGCATACCGTATTGTTACCATGAAGTATATCCCCGTTTGTCTCGCCTTCTGCCAACAGACATCTCAAGGATTCCATAATGCGCGCTGATCGCTGATTGGCTACACACACAAACCTAACTGCTCCCCAGAAATATATCTGCGCTTCACGCAAATACAAAAAGCGACAACCGGCCAAACCGCAAATCTGCGGCCATCTGTAATTCGTCACAGCATAATTGCCAATCTTCATTCGCCATTTACTGGACCACATGCGTCGAACGCAATTACATAATCTTTGATTACTCCTAGTCATAGTTTATAGGAATCGTTCGCGTTTATAAGTCGAATAAGGTTTTTAAAGAACGAGGCAATAACATTGTTATATATAATATTGTTGGATTACTCATTTATCCGTTTTAAGTATAACGTGTACAAGTATAACGTGTACAAGTATAACGTGTTATTGCTGTTGTGTTGTGTTGTGTTGCTTTTATGTAGGATATCAATTTAAGCGGGCTTTATTACATATAATATTGTTCCATTGAATAGGTACCGGTCAAAACCGGAAAGACCGCCTAAATCAGTACCAGGCCTTTGATGGCACGATCCAGATCGACGTCTACAGAACGTCTACAGCCCTATGAGGCTTTTGGCGCTTTGCTGCCACAAATGCCTGCACGTAGTAGCTCTGTATTGTACCAATGGTATATGGAAGGATTCCAACATTACCCCGATTCCAAAAATAAAATTACCAATGTCTGAAGGCGATATAAGACCTATTTCTTTAACACCCTGTTTGTCAAAGACATTGGAAGATTTTGTTGTGTCGTGGATGATGGATGATGTTAGAGAGAATATCGATCTAAATCAATTTGGTTGCCTAAAAGGAACTTCCACTACATATTGCCTGTTGGACATGGTACATACTTGGCTAACTCAAGTAGTATAGAACATGGCGGTGCGAGCTCAGCGACGCCAACCACAAATGCGAGTGCCATAGCGACGTTAATTTTTACGCCAAATCGCGATTTAGCGCAAAAATTAGCGATGCCACGGTGCCCACACTTGTGGATAACGTCGAATAAGCTCGCACCGCGATGTTCTATACTACTACAGCAGTCGTTAGTTAGGCTTAGCACACCCCTCCCCACCGATTAGTGTAAAACACGCGCGAGACTCACAAAACAATACTGAATTTATACCAAATCACATCTCAGTCACGTTTAAAAAATAGTCGTTTCAACATTTTCACAAATTTGTGTCGCTTCAAAATTTTCACGCTTTTTTGACTGACACATTTCCAATTCACGCGCGAAAAAAAACCACTAGATTTTGATTCTAGTGGTGATGTTTATCCAAATGGATAGCGAAATGGCGCTCTTTTGATTGGTCAACCCACACCAGCGCCCACAACAAATATTTTATCCAAACAAGTATCCAAATGAGGAGCGAAATGGCGCTCTTTTGATTGGTTAGCAACGTTGACTAATTTGCATACTAACAGGTGGCCGGTTGTTTCGCGAATTAGTCCGTTTGCTCACTATTTTCAACGTTTGTCTCACTTTTAAAATGGTGATCGTACACATATTTTGACGTTGTGATCCCTCCCGACAACAAGCCTAAGAAAGGTACGTACGGTGTCACGATCGCGACAATGCTCTCAACGTCTTTCTTTAGTAACGGGTCTTTTTGCAACTCATCGTTTAGTTCGTCGGGGTTCTCAATAGCGTTCAACCCATCTAGTAAGTTAGCGAATTTGCTGATTAGCAAGTCGGTGAGAAAAGCGTTTGCGATTTCCATTCTCTTCAACTCGTATTGGTGCCATATCTTGTCGATAACCTTTGCGGACGCTTTTTTAATGTACGCTTCAGATTGGCTTACCACACCATCGCCAGACAGTCTAATAAGTTCAGATCTCCTAACGTCAATATTGTCTTCCACAGTCGAAGTACCATCAGCGTCCTCAACTAATTCCTCAATCGTGGGGTTTTCTTCACTTTTGCGTTTCACCATCACACTATTATTATACCCATATTTTATTGCGGAATAACAACTTCGTGACTGTATGGGTAGCGCAGTGAGATTTCGAGTCTAGCGTACTTATTATTTTTTAATGCGGTCACAATCGCCGACGCTTCCTCTTTGCTAATGTTTCCAAGATAGTCGTCAATAACAACCTTCATATCACTTCTGCTCGGACAGTAAAAGCAAATGAGCTTACTAATGTTTTCTCTATACGGTTTTGCGATCGACGTCAGTTGTTGTGTGATGACAATAACGCTCAACATAAAATGTCGCGCACTAAAAGCTAAGTTGACCAACTGACTAGTCCTATTCTTGACATCTTGAGAACTTGCACAGTCATCCAACACGATCAGAGTGTTAGTGCCTTTAAAAACATTTGTTACACACTTGAGAACAGCGTCGACATTGTCCTGTGTGCAGTCTATCGCTAACACGTCGGGGTCGCGCACATATTTCCAATCTTGGTACGCTTTGTTCCACTTGAAAGTAGGGCAAATCAACACAATGTAGTCAAATTTACTAAAGTACTCAGATTCCAATGTTTCCAGCAAATAATGTGTCTTACCACAAGCTGTCATACCAACAATTAGCGCATTAAACGGAGTCTCCATTAAATTGTGTTTGATTTAATACTGGATTGATTGCAACCCATTGTTCATAAAGTTGACCAACCCATCACTTATCACAAACACCCTGCACATGACATTTGCGGTCGTCGCTTTCTTCGTGATTTCAAGAAGCACGCCGGATTGTGTGTTTACAATGTTCTTGCCAGTGGCGACATTGCGATTATCTTGAACACTCCTCAAGTCGATGACTAACGCAAAGCCATCTTTATAGAACTTCTGTATGGTCATGAACTGAGCGTGTTCTTCACCCAACCCAAACAGTCGCTTCGCTTCTGCGTAGAACTTCGACTTTGGAATACCCTGTGAGTACACGCTATTTGGCACGCCTTCGATTGTGACTCTAACACTCTCGATATTTGGATAAAGAAACTCCTCACTGTCTGTTCGCGCCTTATTCGTGAATAGCAACACAATTGCCTTCATGCTTTTTCTTGGAAGATTAACATTCTCATTCACAATGGTCGTGCCTTTGTCCCATTCGGTGGTTTTCATCAACGTGATGTGCTCATATGACAAACTACGACCACTTGCATAGCCCGACGCTATTTCGTCAGCGAGCTCCTGGTTATCAATCGTCTCATACTCAAGCTCGAGGTTCTCCAGAGTGTACCCACCCACAGCGCTACCGGATTGCGCCACCATGATGTCTGCGGCCTTCGGAAGTGTGATCACATACTGCAAGTTGTTGTTCATGCTAAAAGGAGCGTACAACCCATGGTCATTCATGATCTTGCCAAGCTTAATCCGCTGTTTCGTTCCAATCACACCAAACATTAACGCGTCACTAACTTTAGCAACGTTCCCACTCGTCGCACCACTGTCATCCTTAGAAATTAGCTTTCTCAAGTTCTCGCCACCAATACCATAATCAATCATTTGGTCTCGCGCAGTAACACTTTCCCAAAGGTCACGATAAACACCAGTGTAATTTTCCCCACTGTTGTCATACACAGCTTCTCCAGCTAGTCTCACAACAAGTTTCTCAACCAACAACTTGCTAACATTATTCAAGAACCAGCTTTTGGCGTTTGCATTCTTAAAGTCGAACACTAGACCCAACGATCCAGGCACCAAACAGCTACTAACCTTGAGCTTCGGTATGTCAATGTAGAGTTCCTCGCCAGGACTGGCCTTATTAGGGTTCAACGTGATTACGTGTTGCGTTCTCGCCCCTTTTATGACACCCATGGTCGCTCGTCTAAAACCAGGGCTCAACTCTGCTGACGTGACGTTCATATATACTTTACATATGTTTTATCATCTTCGAAGCTGAGACCCTCGAAGCTGAGACTACCGTTTTAGCTTGTAATAATCGTACACAAACCACGCAAGTACCACCGCAAGTACCCACAGATTCTGAGCCAACCATGCGAGACCCTTCGCACCCAACGTCAACGCATTATAAACTAAATTAGCCAACCCAACAGCCCATGGACCCATCTTCGTGATTGTGTTCTTAACAGCCTGCGCGAACGACTTCGTGGCCACAGCGCCTCTCATAACAGCGGATCTACCAGCGATAATAATAGTTGTTATAATCCCAGCCATCGAAATTGCCACAGCGCTCAACCCAACCATATTTTCTTTAGCCCATTCCTTAAATTTCTGCAATCTGTCAATGTCGACTTCTTGTTGCTCTCTAACTTCTTCAAGCTTGCGCTGTTCTAGGGTTCTATCTCTGGCTTGCTCAAGTCCCGACTCTCTTTCAAACAAGCTAGCGTACTCTCGCTCTTCGTCAGGCGTGAGACCAATTTGGTCAGCTTTTCTATTAAGCTCTGCCAATCTCCCACTCGTTTCACCTATCACTTCTTGAAAGTGGTCTGCCTGCGCTTGCAACGCACCAGTGTCGCCTATTCTTGACTCACGCAACGCACTCTCACTTGGATTAAGCACACCACTCAGCTCACGGTTCTCGTTTGGTGTTAGCCCAGGTATGTCGTCGTGACCCACTCTTGTCTCAATTACTGGGAAGTCGTCTGGGGTCACTTCTGTTGTGACAACTGTTGTTTCTACATTCTCAGGGATTTGACTAACTAACTTTTTGAACTGCTCAATCGCATTTTTACTACTCACGTCTTTACTAAAGATCAAACCTTTTTTCCCAGGTATTAGAATTCGTTTAGGTTTTCCATATTTACCATCTTTGTTTATCGGTTTGAAAAGAATAGCCCCTGAGTCCACGACCTGCGACCTGTTGACTATTTCCCTTGACGTGTCGTCGAGACCGAGTTTTTTTTTATACAACTTACGTATTTTCTTACCTATCGCCGTGACTCTTTTTACTTGATTTTTTACTACCTCTTTGTTGAACACATTTAGCTCATCCAATCTTTTATAAAGATCGTCCGATCTTACTTCAAGAGCTAGATTGAAGCTTGTGTCATCGACGTCACCATATGACTCCTGTTCAACAAACTCCACCGCGGGGACTTCTGTGTTAGTTCCCCTTATTGTCACCGTCTTACCATCGTCAGTGTCAATAAATGACGTCTCTTTTTGCCAATCTCGTCTCGCGTCTAGCTCACTCCTTATCTTTTTCGCTTGGTCTTGATAGTCGTTGTAATTAACACGAACGTCTTCCGGCATATTGTCTTCAGTGCGCTCATCGTCTATGTCTTCGATTAACTCTTCGAAATAGATGAGCCTCTTTTCTAGTCGCTCACCACTCATGTCTTCATACTTACCGAGGATTTCCATCTCGACCTCGTCAAAACCTTCTCCACCCTCAGCCATATTACATTAGCTCACATTTTGAATATCGCTTTCTGGTATCCATGAGTTATGTTTGCTCTCATAACCCAACCATTTGACCAGCGCCATCTTCTTCCCTCTGACTTTCTTTCTTTTCAACACCTTTTCAACTCTGTACACATCGTCTCCATGTCTCTTATTGACCAGCGATAATTCCTGTTCATAAAATTTACCAATAATCTGTTCACCACTTATGTCCTCAATTTCGTACACATTCGGATCACCACGAATAACTTTCACTACTTTAAACAGCTCTTCAGTGAAGTTGGCTTCATAGCCCTTTGTGAACACACTCTTGTATTTACTAATTCTCACTGATTGACCAACTCTAAACTTTGGCAATGGGTTGTCTGCAAATTGGTGACCAAACAAAGTAGTCCAAACTTCGCCTTCGTTTGACTTATTGACATCCTTCGGCTTCATCATAATACTGCGGTTCACACTGCTATTGTAATTGCTCACGAACTGGTCCAAAGCGTTAATCCATTTGTACGTTCCACGGGTGTAAAAGTACTTCCACATAATGCTCTTGAGGCTTCTATTAAAACGCTCAACGACAGCGGCCTTTTTGTCGCTCTTAGTGCTGAAATATTCAACACCATGTTCTTTCAACAAACTTTTCACCCCAACGTTGTAGAACTCAAGTCCATCGTCAAATTGTGCTAACTTAGGTGTGGTTCCAAACCGATCTTTAAAGTCGTTCAATAACTCTCCAACAGCCTTAGTCATGTTCTTAGTGTCTTTTCTATAAACTGCGATTCCAAAAGCATACCTACTCAATATTTCAATGCCTGTCAATATCCAATAATAACCACCATTCTGTTTTGAGTACTTACTCATGTCCACTAAGTCCATTTGGAGCTCTTCACCAAGAAACCCAACAAAAGTCGCGCGGAACTTATGTCTTCTCACAATAGGTTTGTACCTAGTGTAAGTGTCCTGCGCTGTCAACCACTCTTTCACTGTTTTTCTAGTTACTTTCAATCCGTCTCCCAATGCACTTTGATACAACCTCTCTGCGCCACTGTACCCTGTCTTAGGATTATAGTAAATGTCTCGCAACCCTTGCTCTGTTTCCACACCAAGTTCCATATAATTCACACATGAATATACAGTTCCAATAGCACTGCACCAACGTCAGCGTCACCATTGTTTGGTTTGACGCGAAACGTCATACTTGAGTAAATACCTTTTTTAATTCTCACCTTGGACTCAACGTATGCGTAGCGCTGTATCCCTCCATCTAGAGACTGCTCGGTGGGTATTGGCAATGTTGTGATCACATCACTACGATCCCCATCAGTGCCCACATTGCTCTCCGTCTCGACAGCATCGCACGAGACCTCTACATACTTTAGACCTCTGTTCATGTCAATCTTGTTTGGACTGTCATTCCACTGACCATCTAACGTAATTCCTGCGTCCTTCGCGAAACCAAGCAAAAGCCCAATGTCACCTAGCCTGAGTTCTGCTCTGGAGTCGTCCGTCCCCAGAGTCTGAACTTTAATCCTACTTTTACCTGCGGTCGTCAGTTTCTCCACCACGAGGTCTACCCTAAACACCCTGAGCGCGTGTCGTAGAGCTCTAACCAACGCGTCGAAGTCGTAGTAACCCCCACCCACTCGAACTGGCCCGAATTTCGACGCTGACTTCCCTGTAGAAATACGGAAGAATTGAACGTCAGCACCACTCACCACATTATCGTAACTCCAAAACACAGTGGCCGTCTTGACTATAATGTGCGGGTTATCATGTGTGGCTACTACACTATGGTCAAAGGTTACAACTTTCTCCACACCTTCAATGAGCACCGTCAACTTTTGAGGGTTGTTGTGTGTACGCCGCTTTTCAGTGTAACCACCAGAGTCGAACCCATAGTTTAGACTCATTCCTTTCGTGCGTTTAGCTACTCAAGCGTTGCATACAAATCCAACAATATGTCACCAACATTGACACCACTACCATCTTGGTCAGTCACGTTAAACACTAGCTGCGTAAAAGCGCCTTTGTTTATCGACACCTTCGACTCAATATTGAAGAATTGTTGAACGGAGCTCTTCAGTGGTTGGGTGGTGGTCAATGGTAGCTCAACGATAACCTCGCTTTTGCTACCATTAACAATGTTCTCAGGTCTGTTCACAATGCTACAACCTACTTGTATGTACTTCAACCCTTTGTTAACATCCACAACATTAGGGCTGACCAAACCACTAGTGGTTATCGTTGTGTTATCGTTGAACCCTAAGAGTTCTCCAAATTTAAACAGCTCTAATTGTTGGTCAGTTTTTATCGCGCACTTTGAATTGTGTTTGTTGGCCACTAGCTCGATAGCCCCTAATCCTCTCAATTCGTCGGCAATCATTTTAAAAGTGTGGTACCCAGACTCAAAAACGTGTTTGTTGCTGTTGTAACTTATTTCATCATTCACACCGGTCTCCACGTTAACGTAGTCCCAAAAGATGGTCGCTTTTTTCACTAGTAAGTGAGGATCTGAGCCAAACGTCAAAAGTGCCTCTGGTAGATCCACAGTTTCCGTTGGACCTCTAATCAATACTACAACCCTGACCATATATAATGTACCATGTGTTATGTGTAACATATGGTATATTATATATGCAGAAAGCCCTTCACGACTACTATGGGAAGTACTACAAACGTGCGATGGTGAACACATCGAAGGCTATACACACGACGCAAAGGCAAACCTCATCAAAAAGTACCCCCACGCCACATTAAGAAAATTCGAGTTCTATCCAAATATCTCGCAAGATGGTAAAATCATGAGTGTTGACATATATTTCAGAAACAATGACATCCTCAGCACAGACATAACCAGCACAACCTTCAAAAACGATAAAAACATGTGGAAGTGGCTACACAATAGTAAGTTCCCAATAATATGGCAAGGTGGTGGGACTATCCAACCACTGCCAAAAGGTCATAAGAACCATTGGGGGCTTTGGGACGGTTATCCAACAGAAAATGTGTTAAATTATCCAGTGAATAACTTCAAAGTCTTTGTTAACCAAAATAGCTACTTCATGTCAAAGCTACCAACCTTACAAATCACCACGTCAAAGACAAAATCAGAGTGGGATGACAACGAATCTTACTATCGTGTTGTGTTTGCGACGTATTGTGCTAGTTTCTGTTGTGGAGTGTCGTTGCAACATTTATCAGTGTCACAAGAAGTTCACCCTGTGGTCACAAGTGTGATGAGATTTCATTTGTACTTCACCATTAGAAGACTTCTCAGAAGAATGGAGGGTGGTGAGACCATGAAGTCAATAAGTAGAGAATTTAACGCTTCCGAATTGTATGGTAAGATTTCCAAGATTCCTAGAAGGCACTACTACCAGAATAAAGTCCTGAGCGATGGTACTTTAGGCGAATCCAGAGTGTTCACACTCAACGACGTTCAGAATGATTACAAACGATATGTCGCGCGATTGTCAGACGGCTTTACCAACATTGGGCTGCAATATCTAAATCAGAGCATAGAAGCCTTTGTGTACTCCACACTTGGTGCGCAAGCGAGAACACGTGTATCAGTTGTTGGTGGTTCTGCAGGAAGTCTAGAAACCCAACAAGAATTCCGCAAGTTGTTTTCTGACAGTGTTATCAACTATGACGTGTCGACATGGATTCTCAACATGAATAAATCGATTAGAGACACCAACGTTGTCCAAAATCTTGCAGTGTCGCCAAGTACATGGTTAATGCCAAGTAACCTAGTGATACTCAAGAATAAAATCGCTGGGTACAACAACTTATTAAAGATTGCCACAGAGTCCATGAAATTTGGGGTGAACACTAGCTTGAATGCAACAACACCAACAATTACGGCTAAAAAAGTCCACCAAGAAAATGTGGTGACTCACTCATTAGTAGTACCAACGACCGTGAAGAAAAAAGCTCACCAAGAAAACGTGGCGGCGCCAACTAATCTCATGGCTAAAAAAGTTTACCAAGAAAGTGCGGCACCACTTCCCACGAGAAAAGCAGTGGCCACAAGTAAGTCAGACACGACAACGTTGGCGATAGTGTTAGGGTTCTCAGCAGCCTCTGGTTATCTGCTAACCAAATACACCTTGAAGTAGTAATGAGTCTAAACTATGGGTATGAGTCTGACGACCCTCACGATAAAATACTAAAGAGAACGAAAAGGCATCTGGACGAAGATCCTAAATTAAGCGCAACCGGTGGAAGGATGTCTGGAATAATAGACATGCAAGGCTCAGCGATAAAAAACGTAGCAGACCCAGTCGATGACTCAGATGCTACCAATAAAAGAACTCTAGAGCAATTGTTAGCAGGTTTCCTCAAGAGTCAGTCCTACAACATTGTGCTCGACTTCAACGTTAGCACACACGCCTTGAAAAACGTGGAATTTCACACCAATGGTTCAAACAATGTGAAAGCTATTGGTGAAACAAGTAAATTAGTGCAAAACAACCCAACTTATGGCCCTATTATCGGCATCAGCAGTGTAAGCCAAAGTTTTCTATCCCCCGTGTTAACACCACTCCCACTTGAGTCAGGTCTCCATTTTAATTGTCCCAGTATGCAATGGTGCGATCTCTCTATTTTTGTTGTGGTGAGGTTACCTACTCGTACCGCTGGATCAAATTGGGAGACAATTATATCAAACGACGACGGTCAGTGGGATAAGTTCATAGGGTACAAGACTGGTATGACTAATGGACTCGCATATGGTGGTAGCGTCCCAGCGATGGAGAGCATATGCACTATTCCAAGTGGCGTTGACATAAGTAAAATGCATATGATATCAATACACTGGCAAATGAGCAATTCACACGTCAGGGTCAACAACGTCAAGTCAGCCGATTCAGACTTCGTAGCAAATATGAAAAAGATAGGCACACCCTATGGAACAATTTTTGGAATACATCGAACAAGAATACCACTCGCACCTTATGCATACCCATCGTTGATAGAATTCTACGGTGTGAAAATTGTGAGTGGCTACATGACGAACCGAGACATCATAATCATGGGTGGAGAAATGATGAAGGAATATGGTGTAAAGTAAATGGGAGCATGTTTTTCGAGACCTCATGAAATATATAAGATAAATAAAACGACTGATCACATGTTCAAAGCTGGTGGGTCGTTTGGCCGCGGCGACGTGACTCTCGAGCTCCACGCTGAGATTGGTATGAGGTCTAAAAAGACTTACGGCAAACCTATTATGTTACCAGAATCAGACACTGTGGGAGTGGTAGGAGACGTGACCTAAGTTAAAATGGGTTGGTCTCAGCTTCGAGGATCTCAGCTTCGAAGATTTAGAAAGCTGATTCGTAACATTAGAAACTTTTTCAGACGACGTAGAAAACCGAAGACTAATAAAACACATCTGATGCGTTGGTACACAACAAACCAGATCTATAAAAAATCTAACGCCCACATCGAGTAGTTTTTTTGTGGGAGACTATAATATAGTGATGACTTCCGCGATACTCCAACTATTCGATTTCGATGGTCACCAAATCACGACGGTTAATCACAACGGTGAAATATGGTTCAAAGCAAAAGAGGTCGCGAGCGCTCTAGGTTATGCTCGACCAAAAGATGCGGTTCACGACCACGTCGAACCTGACTGTAAAACGAAGATGGAACAGGCCTCGTTTATCAACGAACTTGGTGTCTACTCGTTGGTGTTCTCGAGTAAAATGGAGCGTGCGAAACACCTTGGAAGGTGGGTGCACACAGAAGTCTTACCAAGCATTAGAAAGGGTTTAGCTGACGTCGGTCACAAACACAATCAGTTTAAAATGATCACTGAGTTCGATCTTCACACGAAAGTTGTTGGTTTTCTTAGGAAATACTATCCAGAAGCTATTTTGATAGCCGCTTGTGGTGAGAATCAAGACACTTCGAGTAAAAGAATAAATTCGTGGAAAAAAGGCTACCAACGTGGAACACCCGACTTGATTATTGCCAACGCAAACCGACAGCATAGCGGACTCGTGATTGAGTTCAAGAACCCAGGTGGCACAGGTAAGACATCTGAAGAGCAGGAGTCTCTGCTACTCAGATACGAGTCCGCTGGTTATCTAACATTGTTGTGCGACTCGTACGACGACGCTATCACCACGGTGATAAAATATTTCTTTGACGTTGGGTTTCAGTGTTCCCAGTGTTTTCGTAAATTTAAAAATAAATCAGCGTTGAGCAACCATGAGAGGCGTTATTGTAAAGAGACTTTTTAGACAGCGAGTAATAAGTCGAATTAGCACTCGTTCTCGTTGTTGAGACGACTGCTCTAGCATTTTTTAAAGACGTTTTTAACTCGGTGAAAAATATCTGCGAAACTTTCTCTCTTTATTTCACAAACCTTCTGACCACTGTGTGAAAAAATGTTTCTATGAGACATTGGACGCTTCGTGTGACCAATGTCTAAATTTAATAAAGTGGGGTATCCGAGAACACCCTTAATTTTGTGTGGAAGGATGATGACGTCTGCACACTGCTCTGTATTGCTCAGCACCACCAACAAACGATGGTCCTGGGTTGTATCTCCAATTGAATGGCGCTTCAACAGTTGTTCCGTGTCGCGACAAACGGCGCAATACGCTTTTAGAAATGTGATGTCGTCCGCTACTGGGAACAGTGTGTCGAGCTCACCAATTCTTTTTAAGCGCTCCGTTGCTATGAGACCACAAATAATGACGTGAATGCCAGCTTTGATGTACTCGCGAATAACTGGGAGTAGATCAGAGTACCAATGGCCTTCATCAATGCCAATGACGTCGTAGCCAGTTAGTTTGGAAGAACTCGGAAGGTTGGTGATTAACTTCGCAGGTAAACTGTCTGATCCAACAACAATGGTCTGACGATGTGTGGAGAACGCGTGGTCAGTTCGCCTAGTGTCGCCTGTGTTGTTCATGTAAAGGACTTTGAGCCCTGACTTACTTAACGTGATTAACCTACGAAGAGTCTCTGTTGTTTTTCCTGCAAACATGGGACCAATCACGATTTCTAGTTTACCGAGTTTCTTCATGATTACTATACCTCCAGAGAAATGTTCTCTCCTGTTGCGGCAACTGTTGTTCGTTGTTAAATATCCGCTGAAGCTCTAAGTTTTTAAGATGAGACCTCGAGCTCTCGTGTCTTGAGCGATGCATTGGGTTGTTGGTAACCACACCACATGGGTAACAATTGTACGACGCGCCGCCGTGCGCAAAATCCAGGTGAGTGTGTGAGAGTATGTGACTCATAATATCGCCCACACCCACTATTTCATTACACCCCACCCTACAAACGTTGACGTCACAGTTTGCGGCGAGCTCTAGCCACGCTTTGGCTTTGGTTGAGCATGGTTTCCATAGAAGGGTCGCCAAGAACACTTCGAGGTAGTTACCGAGTAGTGTAGCGGCAGACTCGCAAGGGTTGCTCAAGTAGTGGCCACTCGCTAACGTAAGACGTTTGAATGGTGAGTAACACCACACAGGGATCATCTTGGCTAGTTCGTTAACCATCCTGTTGGCTCTAACTTCATCAAGCCCGACCCAAGCCTCATGAGCGAACTTTGTATAGAGAATCTGGGCACCAAATTGTCTCGACACCTCTTCGTTTTTACGATCGGGGTCGCACAACTTGAAGACTTGCGAGTACCCTTTTAAGACGTTGGGTCCAGAGGCGCCTTGTGGGGTAGACGCATCGACAAAGGACATTCTCCGCATTGCGTCGATCTCCTCTTCTTGGCGGGCTTGGTCTTGAGTCATCTCTTCTGCGATGTCTTGGACTTGAGTCATTATGTTATACCCCCAGAAAAAATCCTAATTTTTTAGTGCGTTTGGTCTGGAACTGTGAGATACCTGTGAGGTCAACTGTGAGATACCTGTGAGGTCAACTGTGAGTAAGATAACACGTGATAGTGTATTAGATGGTTGAAGACTCACAGACGGCTGTCGACGCTAAGATCACAGCTGATGTGAAAAGTGTTAAGGTGAAGGACCCAAAGCGCGTCGCTGCTGGTAAAAAGTTGGCTGAGATATCGAAAGCTGCGAAAGAAAAGAAAATGCGTGAAATGATAGTCAACGAAGAACAGGGTAGTGAGTGGAGCTATGGTTACATTGTTGGAACACTTGGTGTTATCATTGCTGGTGCTTCACTATGGTACACAATTAGCAGTGAAAAAGAACCTGCGAGTACTACACCAACACCTGCGTCAGAAAGTCATAGAACTCGTCGTCCAGCGTTAGACACATTTGATTCTTAAACAAAACACACGACAATGTATATGACTGCGATCGATCGAAAAGAACTTATGAACGAATTGTACGACGCGCTACTTGTCACGACTGGTGCTGTGGCAGTGAGTATGATTTCTAAAAAGGCTTTGGGGGAACCATTAGGAACACCAGAGACTGTGAAGGGCACAGTGAAACTTGCTGCAGCTGTTGGTGCAGGAACGCTGCTAGTAAAGTGGGTGCAATCAAAAAAGTGGATACCGACAGATCCATTCAAATCAACGTAAGTTAATGGCGAGTGTTGTGGCTGGAGGGATATTTAACGCAGTGGCTTTTGCAGGCGCTGGCTTTATGTTTTCGAAGTTTAATCACTCAGGTTATGAGGCTGAGATGAAGAGACACAATCATGCGTTGGAACAGCTGGCCAGTGCGAAAGAAGTGTGGTATGAGAATGAAGTCGCTAAGAAAGATAAGATCCAGCGTTTGCGACAACGGCTCTCTGACGCTAATGCTGACATCAATGACACAAACCACGCGTTGGAGGAACTTAGAAGCGTAATGACCATACGGTACAGCGGACGAGTGTTCACTGACCTCCCGAAGATTGCGGATTACTACCAACCGAGTGCGGAAATGAAGGAATACCAATTATTGTTTGTTAGCGCGCTAGGTTTGGGTAGTGGAATAGCGGTGTGGGTACTAGTTCGGTGAAAAAATGTTGGAGTAGTATAAGTGATGGACAAACTTATGAGGCAGATGAGTTACGGCTACACAATTGACGAAATCGCGAGTGAGACGCAAACTGAGTGTGGGGACACCTTCAGAATTTACTACTGCTCGGATTGTGACGTTGTGAAAAACATGACCAACTGCGGTGGGTACGCGTGTCCAAAGTGTGGCGACATCGAATGGGGTTACATTCAGAGTTATGGTGACATGAGACTCACGCGACTAAAAAGCGTTCACAAACGGTCTTGGTGGATGGGGAGAAGACTACGGAACGTTGTGAAGGGTGAGCACCTTGAGTTGATAAAAGAGGACTTCTTGAAAGTTGTCAATGTGCTGCACTCATGCAATTTGATAAAGGGTAGAAATGTCAGCAGATACGGATACTACATTATTAGGTTGTGTCATAGAAGACAACTCGAGACACTCAAGAAGGTGCTTGACCTCAAAGACGGGAAGGTGAAAGACTTGTTTGACAACAATCTGTTTGGGGTGGTGTACCCAAAGCTGGGATGGTGTGAAAGTGGTGATATTTATTACAATGAGTGGGCTAAGAAAAAAAGTGTAGTGTAAGTATAAGCCAATGAGTCAGACTGTGAAAAACCCACTGACAAAAAGACGGGCGCATAAGACGAGTGCAGCCGTTGTCAATTCACTAACAGATGAAGCGACCAACGTTCACGGCTTCTTTAGAGATCAAGAGGGACAACCTGTAGTCGAAGACCTCGCACCGTCAACGCATCTGTTGGATCGAGCACTGAGAGGGTTCACAAGGTCCTATGGAGTCGAAGTAATTGACGACAGAGACATCAATCAGGTAAACGCTAGTAGAAGTGCTGTCACTAACCTTTTGAGACGTGAGCTGGGTGAGACCAACGGAATGAAAGTGGTAGAGACAGTCAAGGTCACTTTTGAGAAAGTTTTAGAGCGTGATAAAACCACATACAAAACTGCCTACTTTAACAGCGAAACGTTCGTCGTCATTAACGAGCATGACATCGAGGGTGTTGCCAATCGCGGGTCGGAGCAGATTTTGACGCGGATAGCTGGGTGGTTATCTGAGGGGTCTGGATGGACTATCGACAAAATAGATGCGCACTACGTCAACGTCGCTATTTACAGACCTTTGCATGGGAGTAGCTACATTGCGTTGCCAAAGGAGCTGTGCAACAGTATGAAGGGTCTGATAAATGTAAATAACGATGATGACAACGAGTGCTTTAGATGGTGCCACCTCGCACACAAATTTCCTGTTGGAAAAAACTCTGACAGAACGTCAAAGTACGTCAAACATGTCAGTGAGCTGAATTATGACGGAATCGACTTCCCAGTCGCACTCAAAGACTACAACAAGATCGAAAAGGCGAACGATATTAGCATAAATGTTTTTGGGTATGAAGATAAGCAGCCATTCCCTGTGTACGTTTCTAAGGAAGCGCACCCTGACCATATGGACCTACTGTTGATAACTAATGATGTGGGCAACAAGCATTATGTGTATATTCGTGACTTCAACAAATTCATGCACCGGCAGACAAAGCACGAGGCGAGAAAGCACTTTTGTAGGTATTGTTTGCAGTGTTTTACCCGAGCGGACGTGCTCGAACGCCATGTGGAAGTATGTTTGGTCATTAATGGGAAGCAAGCTATTAAAATGCCGCAAAAAGGTGCGAAAGTGAAAATACGAGAATTTTAGCAGACAATTAAATGTGCCATTTGTGGTGTATGCAGACTTCGAGGCTATCACACAGAAGGTGCACACAACAACACCATCGAGCAAGTGTAGCTACACAAACGCCTACCAGAGGCATGTTGACTGCGGCTATGGGTATAAACTGGTTTGTTGCTATGACAATGAGTACAGTAAGCCAGTAAAAGTGTATCGCGGTGAAAACGCAGTCAACAAGTTCGTTGGGGAGATGTTAGAAATTGTCGAATATTGTAAAGAGACATCTGAGAGTCACTTTAACAAAGAAATGATACTGACTGATGCCGATAAGAAGAACTTTGACGAGGCTAAAAGTTGCCATATTTGCAGTGTTGAGTACACTAGCGCTGACGTTAGAGTGAGAGACCACTGTCACGTGTCAGGTAAGTACAGAGGGTCCGCACATCGTGAGTGTAACGTGAACTTTAAGTTGACTGACAAAATTCCTGTGATCTTTCATAACTTACGCGGCTACGATAGCCATTTCATCATGCAGGAGATTGGCAAGTTTGGTCAAGACATAAACGTGATACCGAACAACATGGAGAAGTACATGGCGTTCATGCTTGGAAAAAACTTGGTATTCTTGGACAGCTTTCAGTTCATGAGTAGTGGTCTAGACAACTTGGCGAGGAACCTACCAAGGGACGCTTTCAAATACACGTCAGAAGTGTTTCGTGATGAGGGGTTGGCACTAATGACAAGAAAGGGGGTCTATCCCTATGATTATATGGACTCCTTTGATAAATTTGATGAATGCGAGCTACCCTCCAAAAAGGACTTTTACAATATTCTGAATGACGAAGATATTACGGAAGAAATGCATGAGCGTGCTTGCGATGTGTGGGACTACTTCGACGTTGAAAACATGGGTGGGTATCACGACCTGTATTTGAAAAGTGACGTGCTCTTGCTTGCCGACGTTTTTGAGAACTTTAGAGAGACGTGCCATCGCGAGTATAAATTAGACCCGTGTCACTATTTCACGTCGCCTGGATTGGCTTGGGACGCCATGTTAAAGATGACTGGAGTGGAACTCGAATTATTGTCCGACATTGACATGTTCCAGTTCGTAGAATTAGGTATGCGTGGTGGTGTGAGCTACATATGCAACAGACATGGTGTGGCGAATAATAAGTACATGGAAGGGTATGACAAAGAGCAAGAGTCGAAGTATTTGATGTACCTTGACGCCAACAACTTGTATGGATGGGCAATGAGTCGAAGTCTACCCACGGGCGGCTTCGAGTGGTTGACTGAGAAAGAAATAGAAAAAGTTAATCTGCACGACTATCACAACAATAGTAAAAAGGGTTTACTGCTCGAGGTCGACTTGGAGTATCCAGCCCATTTGCACGACCTGCATAACGATTACCCGCTGGCTCCTGAGAAGATGGAGATAACCGTTGACATGTTGTCGGAGTACTGCACGAAAATAAAAAATAAGTTTAACGTGAGTGTTGGCGGTGTGAAGAAGCTGGTGACTAATTTGATGGACAAAAAAAAGTACGTGTGTCACTATAGAAATTTGCAGTTGTACACAGATCTTGGATTAAAAATCAATAAGATTAACAGGGTCCTACAGTTTGACCAGTCCAAGTGGCTAGGCAAGTACATCGACTTTAACACAGTCAAAAGAACTGCGGCTAAGAACGCTTTTGAGAAGGACTTCTTCAAGTTGATGAACAACAGTGTGTTCGGAAAAACGATGGAAAACTTGAGGAAGCGTGTGGACGTAAGATTAGTGACCACTGCGAAGAAATTAGAAAAGCTTGTCTCGAAGCCGACGTTTGTGTCTTGCAAAATATTTAGCGAGAACTTAGTCGCTGTCCATAAAGTTAAAGAAACGTTGACACTAAATAGACCTGCATATGTGGGTATGTGCATACTAGACTTGAGTAAAACGCTGATGTACAATTTTCACTACAATTATATTATGAAAAAGTACTCTAGCGACACCTGCAGATTACACTTCACCGACACCGACAGTCTGTTGTACTCAATCAAAACTGACGACGTTTATTCCGACTTTATGATGGAGTGCGAAAAGTTTGACAATAGCGACTATCCTGCAGACAGCCCATTCTTTTTTAGAGAGAATAAGAAAGTTATTGGGAAGATGAAGGATGAGTGCGCTGGGACGCCAATTGCCGAGTTCGTTGGGTTGCGCAGTAAAATGTACAGCTATTTGAAAGAGGGTGGAGGTGGCGGGAAAACTGCTAAAGGTATTAGAAAAAATATAATTAAAAAAGTGATCAGACACGAAGATTACAAAAGTGTGTTACTTGAGCAGAAACAATTGCGACACACAATGAAGACCATTAGAAGTGTCAAACATCAGCTCGGTAGTTACGAAATTAATAAAGTGTCGCTATCCTGTTTTGATGATAAACGATACCTTTTAGAAAATGGTATTGACTCCTACGCGTATGGTCACAAAAACATTGAAGTGAGAGGCGACAAACGCTGAAAATAGTGAACAAACGGACTAATCTATTATTAACAGGTGGCAATAATCTAATTTGCATAACAGGTGGCAATTTTATCACGCGTGAGACACTTTTACAACACATAAATTTGTAAAAATGTTTAAACGACTATTTTTTTAAATGTGATTTGACAAATTTGTGAAAATGTTGAAACGACACTTTCTATTTTTTAAACGTGATTTAACAAATTTGTGAAAATGTTGAAACGATTATTTTTTAAATGTGATTTGACAAATTTGTGAAAATGTTGAAACGACTATTTTTTTAAATATGATTTGACAAATTTGTGAAAATGTTGAAACGATTATTTTTTAAATGTGATTTGACAAATTTGTGAAAATGTTGAAACGACACTTTCTATTTTTTAAATACGATTTAACAAATTTGTGAAAATGTTGAAACGACACTCTATTTTTTAAATGTGATTTAACAAATTTGTGAAAATGTTGAAACGACTATTTTTTAAAATGTGATTTGACAAATTTGTGAAAATGTTGAAACGATTATTTTTTAAATGTGACTGAAAATTTTGAAACGACTATTTTTAAACGTGACTGAAAATGTTGAAGCGACTATTTTTAAACGTGACTGAAATGTGATTTTGTATAAATTCAGTATTGTTTCACGAGTCTCGCGCGTGTTTGACACTAATCGGTGGAGAGTGTGGGGAGGGGTGCGTCAAGCCTAATTAACGACTGCTGTTGTAGTATAGAACATGGCGGTGCGAGCTTATTCGACGTTATCCACAAGTGTGGGCACCGTGGCATCGCTAATTTTTGCGCTAAATCGCGATTTGGCGTAAAAATTAACGTCGCTATGGCACTCGCATTTGTGGTTGGCGTCGCTGAGCTCGCACCGCCATGTTCTATACTACTAACTCATGTGGACGTCCCTGGTAAGCATCTTCGAATCTGTTTCCTTGACTTTTCCAAAGCTTTTGATCGTATTGGTTACAACGTGTTGATAATAAAGCTAATAAACATTGGAGTTAGGCGATCCTTAATTACGTGGATTATTAGTTTTCTCTCAAATCGGCGTCAACGTGTCAAACTAGCAAAATCGACATCACACTGGCTACCCCTGTAGCTTGCCATTGGGTGCAAACGCAAACGATACCACTTGCTGCGTATATGCCGTTTATGCTTTCTATGATTAGGCTGTAATCAACAAAAAATCTGATAGATTTTTTTCGACAAAACGTCGCAAACGAGGGTGATAATCTCGCCGCGGCGGGGATCCATTTCTCACGAAAGGTTTGTATATATATATATACAATATTTGGATTTTGGGCGAAGGGCGGCCATTGGCGATCTGACGAACTATATAAAGAGGTTTTTACGAAGGGTAGACACGTTTGCGTAATATAATAGGCACGTGTGTTATGTATAGCCTCCTCCGAAGGCAACTCTGTGGCTTCTTTTTCACGAGTCAAATAACTTCCAAGGCTGTGCGAACAATGTTTTGGCTGGGATTGCAGGGAAGTGTGGGACTGCCTCGGCCAAAAATGGCCAAAACATCCTTGGAAGCTATTTCAAATATACAAAGCTATATAAAAATGGCCAAAACATCCTTGGAAGAACAGAGCTGCGAAGGTTATTTTGGATAAACCAAAGCATAGCTTTGTGAGTGAAGCTCTTAATCTCCTCAATTGGTAATCCCTCACCATGCGTAGACGGCTTCACCGTATTATTACAATGTATAAATATTTAAATAATAAAATTAACTATGATGTTAATTTTAGACGGAATAGTACCCTTCATAACTATGATACTAGAGGGAAGAATAATATCCATTTTCCTTAAGTGAGAACCAATTGGGGCAAGCAAAGATTTATGTATCAAGCCTCAGTTGAATGGAATCTTTTACCAGAGAGCACAAGAGACTCCCAAACTTTAAAAATTTTTAAAACTAAACTATAATGACTTTAATATTTAATTTACATCTAGTATGACACTTATTCTATATTTTAATATTTAGATAATATTTTTTTATTGTATTTTTTGCTTGTAATTATTTATAAACCATAGTTTTGACATGTTTATGTAACAGGGCCCTACTGAAAATCGCTTTGGCGAGTAGGCTATGATAAATATTGTTAATAATAATAATAATAATAATAATTTGACTCGGGAAAAAGAAGCCACAGAGTTGCCTGCGGAGCAGGCTAGCTATGTTATGTACTTATACTCGCTAATTCCAAATCTGTTTTCACAATTGAAAAAGGTTAAATATTGAATAATATACGACGAAGCGGGCCGCGGTTGGCTGATTGCCGAATAATTTATTAATTTCTAACTACATAAATTGTTTTTTACGAAGGTTATCCACGTTCTCATAATATAATAGGCACGTATGTATTGAGACTCGTATGTATTGAGATGTATGTATTGAGACTCGGTAGTTCCAAAACTGAATTGAAATCGAGTAAATATTGGCCGAGATAACGTTCAAAATCTACGAACGACGAACCGGACTTTTACAATTAAAAGTTGTTATCGACAGATGCGGTCTGGGCACTGGGGACCGGGGATTGGTAGAAAAGGCGGGCGAGGGGTTATTGCGGAACGTATTTCTAGTAAGGATGTTAAGTGACTAGTGATGCTGTGAAATTTCGACGGCAACATCTTATACGCTCCAAAAGGCGACATTAACATTTTTAATACTACGACAGCCGACGCTAGAACCCCCCTAACACAGGGCCACATATTTATCTTTAAATTACGTTTTCCACCTGGTATATCTATTGCCACAATACTTCACACGTATTTATGCCATTCAACTATAAGTGTAAATGAGTTTATATTATAAGTAGAAATTACTATTGCAAAGAAGTGCTGCCTGAAAGAGACAGATTAGAAACTTGGCATTTGGCGGTAGTGTTGGGGAAAATCATAGAACATTTTAGCCCGTGCACAGCCTGAATTATTGTCTAGTTACACACGGGCTAGAAATCATATGTTGTGGGTCCAGGGTTTTCTTCGACATCATTTGCCATTCTCAATCAAATGTCATGTTATAATGTGTATACACATTATAACATGACATTTTAGTGAACGACATACACATTATAACATGACATTTTAGTGAACGACACTATTAGTATTACAAAGTAGTAGAGTGCTGCGTATACAATGTTTTGGATATATAACAAAGTGAAAAGGTGGTGAACTGCCAAGATTTTTAGTGACGAAATACTGACGTTTCGAGCGGAGCCCTTGCATTCCTTGGTGGTGGGGATAATGGTTGGGTTATTTTGGGTTATTTTGACTTTGTTGAGTTCGAATTTATTGTGGGATGAAATTATGTTGTCTATATGGGGAATGCAGCTATAGCTTAATTTTATTATTTCTATTGAATATTTTCCGCAAGGATGGCTGGCGGGGAAGCATTCGTTAATCGTACGCAAGAATATGTGGCCGATGTTTGTGGCGACGTTGGCACTGTAAGGTGGATTAAACCATGTGGTGTTTCTGGATCTCGGGCGTTTCGGTTTTGTTGGTTCGGGTTTGTAATTGAGTTTGTAAAAGCCCTGAAAAAGCGGGTACGACTACGAACTCAATTACAAACCCGAACCAACAAAACCGAAACGCCCGAGATCCAGAAACACCACATGGTTTAATCCACCTTACAGTGCCAATTAGTGCCAACGTCGCCACAAACATCGGCCACATATTCTTGCGTACGATCAACGAATGCTTCCCCGCCAGCCATCCTTTGCGGAAAATATTCAATAGAAATACCCTAAAATTAAGATATATATATATATATATATATATATATATATATATATATATATATATATATATATATATATATATATATATATATATATATATATATATATATATATATATATATATATATATATATATATATATATATATATATATATATATATATATATATATATATATATATATATATATATATATATATATATATATATATATATATATATATATATATATATATATATATATATAAGTAGAGTGCTGCGTAGACAGTGTTTTGAATATATAGCAAAGTGAAAAGGTGGTAAACTGCCAATAATTTAGTGACGAAATACTGACGTTTCGAGCGGAGCCCTTCATCAGAGTAAGACGAGATGAAATAAAATAAATAAAATAAATATCCCCTTGAATATTGGACCTGTCATTTCTCCCTCCCCCTCAGTCTGTTTGCTGATCGACTGTAAATTAGCAAATGATTTAACTTTTCGCATCTCATTAATTATTAGTTTGTTTTGATATGATGTTTTTTGTGACACCCTTTTGGCATAAATATCTATCTATCTATATATATATATATATATATATATATATATATAAGCCCTATTTATTTTATTTCATCTCGTCGGCTCCACTCGAAATGTCAGTATTTCGTCACTAAAAATATTGGCAGTTCACCACCTTTTCACTTTGATATTAGTATTACTATTCATACCAATATTAGTAATACCATAATCGTTTTTACCAGCTGAAATAACATCAACATTGTTTCACAAAAGTTTATATCTTCGAGTGGTGTTCAATTGTGTTTGATTCTTGCATTATTGTGGTCGCTAGGTTTGTTTTTAGCGAGCACCGCGACTTCGCTAGGTTTGCCTTCGTTTTTATTGTTTTTAGCGAGCACAATGGCTTCGCTAGGTTTGATTTTAACGAGCACAATGGCTTCGTTTAGCTTTTTGACAAGCACAATGGCTTCGTTTGATTTGAGTTGCGTGATACTGACATTTGAAGAGAACTTAACGGCGGGACTTAACTGGTGAAGACTCTGCGCGATGGCTGTTTGAAGACCAACTAAAAATTCTCGTGATTGGAATGCCGTTCCCCAATTCACCTGCGTCACATTTTGCTGCTCAGCGTCATGAGAAGTAGTCATGGTAGACGTAAGCAGTTTTTTCCGTTTTTTTCTGGGGTTTTTGTTTCTCGGTAACATTATATGTCTGAAATTTTCAAGTTTCTCACATACGGAGAAGGCTCCCTATGGTTACAATGGTGAATTATGTGGTTTTCTACTCGATATTCCTCTCTTGGTTGGTTTGCTGTGGATTTCGACACGCGACAATGACATTCGGAAATTGAACTATCCACCTGGCTATCGTTATGGTTTGGAATTCTCACTATCAAAACCTTGGCATGTTATTTTGTGGTGCCTCCTTCTGTCGACAAATCGAAATATTGTTAGACCCATGAGGTCTTCTTCGTCAAGATCAAGGTTATGCAAATCAGACCTATCCTGTGTTCATTTCAATGCTAGAAGCTTAAAAAGTCTTAGTCGCACCGATAATGGTTTAGCAGTGTCGAACAGAATCTTGATGTGATAATGGTTTCAGAAACGGAACAAACAGGTTTTCGATAGAGAAATCCTTCCGAATGGATATAATATATTCAGGAATGACCGATTTCAAGGTCGAGTGGGTGGTGACATGGTGTGACATTGTGACATTAACATGGTGTGTTAATCACCGTGAAGTCGGAGTTATTCATAAACGCTCGTCTTATTCACTCGTCTGGCGATGAGAATCTAGAATACATTGCGGTTGAAGGTTCAACTTCAAGAAATGGTAAATGGTTGTTTATCTGTTGCTACAGACCTCCGAATAATCACGATCTGGCGAAATTTAATCACCTACTTCACACCCTATGTTCGGACTGTTGGTGGTGATTTCAATTTTCCGGGTATCGTCTGGTCCGAATCAGGTCACAATGCTTCAAACAACTTAGACTGGGAGTTCTGCAACACACTGGATGATCACTATCTATCACAGATATGCTTCCAACCAACGCGAAAAAACAAAGTTCTCGATTTAATCATTACTACCTTACCTCAGGTTGGTCGCTATTACAGAGGTATGCGACCCTCAATAATTTACTCTGTCTACCGACCATCGAGTAATCTTTTTTACAGTCGTATCGAATTTGGACCCCCAAACAAAAATTAATCGTTTAGTTTATGACTATAAAAAGGGAGATTTCGCCGGCCTTAAAACTGCTTTAGATGTTCTCAATATTGACAATTTCTTTGATGGTAATTCTGATGAGGAATATGACATAAACAACGACTGGTCTTTGTGGAAAGATTCTTTGTTTACAGCAATTAATGCCTACATTCCTTCCAAAACCTTAAAAAAAAGGAACGCTCCACCTTGGATTACTGCTGACATAATCCATTTACTTCGAAAAAAAATCAGTGCACGCAAAAGATTTCTAAAACGCGGTACCGAATTCTTGAAACAGAAATTCCATCATCTTCGTGCCTCAGTAAAGGTGGCTATAAAAGTATGACAGTAGAGAATCATTCTATCGCTCTCTGGGATCGACGATGAAAAGCAATCCCAAACGCTTTTGGTCTATTTTTAAACTAAATTCAAAATCCAGTAGTTCCACTCCAAGAACAATGTCTATGAAAATTGAGGGCGACGCTAACTCTACTGTTAGTGCGAATACACCTGATGAAGTAGCCAACTTGTATTACACTTACTTTCATTCAGTTTAACACAACAATCTACAGATTTATTGTATGATAACGATAGTAATTGTGATTTCCCTTCACCTCCTTCAAGTATTTCATCACTACAGCTTACTGTGGACGAAGTTGAGCAGGTTTTACTTTCATTAGATCCTAATAAAGCATGTGGGCCAGACGGACTACCGCCGTAATTGAGGAAACCTGTGGTGGTGTCCCAAGCTTGTATTAAATACTTTTCTTGGCTGAAGCTTAATAAACCATAAACCATAAACCATATTTATACGCCAAAAATGCAAAATTCCACAAAGCTCCAGAATATGCGTGTCACTGCTAGTCAAGCAAGTGCGCTAATGCTGACTATGGAGTCGTTCCAGTCCCTTAGCCTACCCCCTCGGTGCACGTGCTAGCGCCACTCATTTACGACGCGCGGTTACCTAGCCCTTAACATCGTCGTTCCCCTTTTAGTTACCCGTTTTGATGTTTACGTGCAAGCTGTTTACCGAGGGGGCCTTGAAGCGAGTAGTATACTTGGATTCAGGTAAAGATCCAGCCAGATCCATCAAGAGTGATGCAAAGCATCACCCTCCCAAGGACCACTGCGAGAAAGCCGCAAATACGAAAAACTGGCAGCCTCGCTACACACCTGGATTGTTAACCGTTATAATAATTCACCACATAAAGCATTAGCTGGTGCAACTCCTTTTGAAATTTATCGTGAAGAAAAAAAGGAAAAATACGTAAAGTAAAATATAAATTATTACGTGATCATTTAAATTATCCCATTCCTACGAAAGATCTAGTACAGGAAGGAACTCGTGTTCGTATTGTAGGAGTAAAAATAATATTTTTGAAAAAAGTAGTCTTCGAAGATGGACCAATGAAATATTTTTTATCAAAAAAGTATTTATCACAGATCCCGTTACGTATCAATTAGAAGACGAACAACGTGAAGAAATTAAAGGAATTTTTTGTCGTCCTGAATTACAAGTTTTAAAATAAAAATGAATTTACACATTGCTAGCAATTCAGTATCAAAAGAACATGATTAATAATTTTGAAATGAAAATTGCACAACCTATTGATTCTTTGAATAATGACTGTTTTTTAGAAGTTTTACAAGTTTGTTATCCACAAACAACTAAAAATATTGTAGGTGAAGAATGTTTTTTTTCATTTACTATAAACTATAAGAATTTTATACGTAATTTTACCAATCTTGATTTTACATCGGATACATTTATTATACACGAGGGAATTTATGATTTATCCTCACTAATTAAATTCTTAAATAATATCTTAGAAGGATTTGAGTTTTTTTGCAATTGAATCAAATGGGAAAGTAATTATTAATGTTAATATTCAGACTGAGTATTGGGTATATGAAACGAGTGTCCCGGGTAGTATTGCTATTGATGGGGTTATTGTAAATGAATTTCGAATATCTAACACGAGTAGTGGAGAAAAAAACGGTATTCAAATTGCTTCTTTTGATATTAGTGTTAATATATTATTTTCGAAAAATTAGCTTTTATGCTTGGTTTAAAAAATGAAAATGAACTTAATATTGTACACTTCTTGTTTGAAATAAAAAAAGATATACCCCTACCATATACCTTTATTTCTAAACATCTTGATTACTTGCCTGATATATCCGATGGTTTAAATAAAATGTTCATATATTGTGATGAAATAGAATTGGGGTTAGTTGGGGATAGTTGTGCTGAATTGTTAACAACAGTACCCATTCAATGGTCAAAACAAGGAAGTGGTGGTAATGGGCAACTAGTTTGTTACAATCCTCCGAAAGCATTGAGAAAATTTTAAAAAGATATCATAAGAGAAATTCATATTAAAGTTAAAGATATTACAGGAAAATTAGTTCCTTTTGATTCAGGATCACTTAGCATTGATTGTTTAGTACATTTATCATAATGCTTGTAATTTGTCTTAAAGAAAAAAAACGGTATTCTTGAAATTAATGATTATATTTTAGATTATCCTTTTTCTCTTTACAAATTAGTAAATAGTGGGAACATTTTGTTATAGAATTTAAATTCGGTTGAATATAGAAATATAAAAAATTCATTTCGAATTGTTTGTGCAAGAAAAATTGATTTCTCTTCTATACAACAATAAAAAAAAATAAGGGGTAAATTTAAATTTCTTCAACTACAACTATTGCTCATTCAAAACAATGTTTTTTATTTACTAGAAAATAATTATTTCACATTGACGAAAAAAATCCTCATGCATGTTTCATTAAATGAGGAATACAATTTTCCCTATTTTTTATTTATGAGTGAAGGAGGTGCTAAACAATCACTTCAGTTTTTATTATCTATGAGAACAACGAACCTCTAAAGGGTGAAGAAATTAACATATATATAAATTTATTTGAAGAAGAAAATAATAATGGCTGAAAAAAAAATGAACTATCCGATTATACTAAAAAAAATAGATTCAAATGTAATACGTTTTTTACAAAATAGATAAAACTGTAAATAAAAATGTATAAATAAAAAATGTTTTTATAAAACCACTATCGTTTTTGACGTGTAGGGGGTATTTTTTAAAAAAATTACACGAAAAAATTATCGATATATAAAAAAAAGAAAAACAAAAGAGGAATAAAAAAACGTAGAAAAAAAATACAAAAAGGAGGATTTGGAGCGGTATTGGCACTGGGTATGTTTCTTCCTCAGGTGTTGGGGACAGTATCAAATATTCTTAAAAATAATGTTCAAAAAAAAAACTGATAAAAAAATGAGTAATAAAATTTTTGAAGAAATAGAAAAACATGACATATTATTTAGTGAACATTTACAATTTTTTACTTCATCACCCTAATGACACGTTTACTGAATGTCGTGAAACTGAAATTATTGCAACGCCTGTTGATTTTAGTTCGTCAGTATATACGTTCACAAGACATGGGAATGCTGTTGGATTAATGAAAACATGTGATGCTAAAATATTGGCTATAGTTTCAATTAAAAATGCTGCTGGAGCTTTATCACCTGTAGGATCATCGTTTGCAATTTCTCCGTTACCCCTTCGCACAATGTGGCAAACAAAATAATTAAAAATAAATGAAAATTTAATTACACCATCAGATAATTTTGCACATTTAGTATCATATGTACAATTTTTAATGCGTGAAGTACCGTCTGGATATAAAGATTCTAAAGATCTTAATTTAGCATATTTAGATACGGCCGATAATATGAGTAGTATCGTGGGTTTTAATGATGATGCTAATGTCGTAAATTTCGGGGAAGACAAAGAGCAACCGCATTGCAAAATCAAAGTATACAATTGATAGATGATATTGATTGTTCATTATTCAGTGAAGGTGGAGCAGAAGTATATATTCCCACCATCTATAAAGTCGAATTACGTTTAACACGTGCATTAAATATAATTGTAATGATGGGTGCTAATAATGCTAATATGAATATTGCTGATACTACAATTGCCCTAGAAGACTTTAAATAAAAATTCCTATATTTAAACCCAAAAATCAATTGTCAGCTGCAATTAATACAGAAATGGTGAAACATAATAAAGAAACATTTCATACAACCAATTATCGTTGTATTACTGAATCATTATATGTAGGGCGAAGATCACATCAAGTCATTGATTTGTTTAATGGTAGCGTTCCTACACGTGTTTATATATTAATTTCACCTTTAGCTAATTGGAATTGCTCATATATTCATAATATTTTTAATTTTACCTGGCCTAATTATGATAATGTTGAAGTTACGGTAAATAACGCTGTTGTTGGGAGAATAGAAAATCCTCATGCTGAAGCTTACTCAAAATTACGAAGGGTATTAATTCATGACTATTCAGAAATGCCTATGTCCTATAAAGACTTTATAAACGGTTTTTCTATATTAGCATTTCATGATTTAATAGATAATAGAGACTCGTATCTTTAAGGAATACCCATAAAGCCCTCGGGAAATGTTAATGTTGATTTTCATTTTTCTCAAAATATTTTATTGGTGAATTTCGAAATGAAGTTAAAGTAGGAATAAATATCCCAGCAAAATTATTACATGACATTTAATTTTCTAACACTTGTTACAAAGGGTAGTGTAAAAAATTATGAAGATAACAAAACGAATTACGAAAAAGAATAGAATAAAGAAACCAAAAACAAAAAAAGAAGTTATTAATCAAATACCGTTAAATCGTGAACATATTCTTGTATTTCCACCAATTTCACCTTACGCATAAAAAAACGAATGAAGAAAAAATAATGAAATAGACAAAGAAGAAGAAGAAGAAGAAAAGAAAAATGATGAAAATAAAAAATGTGACGATTTAAAAAAAATTGGAGATTCAAGTGATGATGATGATGAAAGCAGTAATGATGGAAGTGAAAATGATAGTGATGTTGCTAGCAATGATGTTAGTGATGAAATGGACAGTGAAAGTTCAAAAGTTCTTTTAGAAACATTAGTTAAATTAAATAAATGAAAGAAAAAGACATCTGAAAAAAAGGAATTTTTACCATCGCTAAAAAATTATTATAAAGCAGATTAAAGCAGAAAAATTATTAGATACTCAATTAATTAATAAGTTACAATACATTGCTAAAAATATTTTAAATAAAAAATTTCTATCCAACTTTCCAGTGATAATAAATATATTTTAAATAAGTTTTCTAAGAACAAAATAAAAGAAAAAGATTTAAAAATATTATTATCTGAGGATTTTGGAATAATCAATATATATCAAAAAGCATACAAATTACTTAATCAACAGATAAAAAAGGACAGAAGTAAATAAAATGCAATTAGTTAATCCGAGTAAATTGAATGAAATTTTATATTTAATCAAAAATGATCGTGAAAATGAAAAATTATTGCAAGGAATTAACAAAAAAAAAAGGATTTTGAACAAATTGAAAGTAAAAATAAAATGAAAGAAGAAATGCAGAAAATTGATAATAATCAACGTACCACTGAAAGTATTGTTAGTTTTTTAAAAAGACAACAAAATATGAAAAAAAAATAATGTAGAATAATAAGTAGAAGATGATGGTGGCAATGATGATAAACACCAACTGAAACAAGTGAACAATACATAAGGGAATTTCTTGAAAAGAAAAAAATTTAAATTAAAGATAGAGATGTAGTAAAAATTAACGATGTGTGAATAAATCATCATGATTTAATATACGATTTAACACAAAATAATATCAGCAAACAAAACATGTATAATCTTTCACAAAATAAACAGTTAATTGCTTTAGAAGAATTGAAAAAATTGCATATGCCTGCATATTATATGCTAAATATAGAATTACGACAACAATATATAAAATTGGGAAAAAAGACTTCTGATCCTTCTGCTGTTGGTGGTGAAGGTTCATTTTTACCCTCATTGCTTCCTAAACACAAACTAGCTACACCTTCTGCGCGATTACCCGGACAACCCACAACGCCCTATTCAGTACAAAGAAAATGGCGACGAAATCTGTCACCAATAAAATGATGAATTTACATTGTTTTTAACAAAATATTTATTTACTAACGAGATTAATAAAATTGCTAATAAATAAATTTTTAAATCAATATTATCCCTCCTGTTGGATTTGGAATACTGACGAAGCAGATCAAAGTGGTCAACATTGGATTGCTATATGGGTGGATAAAGAAAACATGTATTTTTTTTGCCAAAGTTGTATCGTTTTATAAACGTGAATATTGGTATGGTTATAGTGTAAAAATGGGATTAAAATTTCATCATGTCTAAAGTAAAACTTTACAATCCAAAAATAGTACCGTATGTGGAAATTGGAGTTTATTATATTTATACAATAAATGTCGTAATGAAATCGAAAATAACAATTAACAAAAAATATTTAAAAATAAACGTATTAAAATAAAAATATGATATTAAATGAAAAAAAAATAGAAACAATTTTAGGTGGTGTAATAGTTAGAATTTATAATAAAAAATGTAAGAAAAAATGTAATAAGAGTAATAACAATCAGTCATGTTGTAGTTTTAATAATGCAAATTTTTAATTAAAAAACAAAATTAACTTATTTACAGTGCTTATTTATATGACCATACGTTTAGTAGCATTAGTTCCAACTTTTAAAAAATCACTAAAATTAAAACCCCCTTTTCTTTTTGTTCTTCTTTTTCTTTTCCTAGCACCCATTCCTTGTTGACTTGCAAGTATTTGACCAAAGGGTCCTAAAAATTGGACAAAACCCCCTTTTTGTCATTTATTATTTTTCTAAAGGTTTTAGATCCACTTCCATGTCTTCTTCTTGCCATAAGATGATAATTTATATTCAACCGAATAGATTACCACCAATTTTTCCTACCTGCCAAAAAACCTCCTTTTAATTGTTTTCTTTTTATCCTTTTTCTTTTCCTAACACCCAATCCTAAAGTTTTTTGTTTTTGTTTTTTTTGCGAAAGAATTTAGTTCTCCTTACCATATGTTTTATCAAAAAATGTTTCTCTTTTGTGATAATTATTATTATATATAGGGAAAATGTTTTTCAAAAAATTGTTAAAAAAAACAACTCTTTATTTTTGGAAAAAAAATCATTTTTCTTTTCTTTTTATTATATTACAAATCATAGATTATGTTGGTTCATGAGGAAATACATTGATTCTAATTCTACAATTTTCATAACCTTTTCTACGATTATCAAATACTAAATAACCATAGGGTTGATCATTAATTTCACATAATACTTTATTAAATCTATTTCTATTTATTTTTTATTATCACAAATGGTATACAAATTTTTATAATAATTTTACATAATATTGACTATTGACACCTAAATTTCGCATTTTCATTACCATATGTTATAACACTAATATTACGATGATGGACATCTTGAGTTGCAATAGTATCGATTCGATCAAGATTTTCTTTTGATGATATTGCAACTATTGAGATCATCTAATATTATTAAAGCATTCTCATTGGTGTTCGTTTGTTTATCGGTAATGCGGGGAATACCCTTTGGATAATCAATAAATTCAACAATAATATCTGTTTTTTCAGCAAGAACTTTTTCCATTTCCGCGCATAGGGGTTGATAAATTGAATATAAATAAACAATTTTAACAATCGATGGTGTAATCATTGTGTTAAAATTTTTCAATGATTGTAATATCCAATATGTTTTTCCACTCTGACTAGGACCACATAACGTCAGCATAAAAGGGTGTTGAAAAGGTAATGACACATTGTTCATTTCAGTTATCTAAAAAACCATACGGAAATGTAATAAAATTATTTTTAACAACACGTTTATTAAATGTAAATGAAAATTTTTTTATTTCATCAATAAAAATATGATTAAGTTTATCTTTACATATTTTATTGTGATGTTTAATTTCAATGATCTGATCTTGATTTTTAACACATTGTGTCAAGGATAAAAAATTCAATTTTTATTTTATTGTTTCATTTTTAAAGTAAATCCTTTGAGATGAATACATTCCTCATTTAAATTAGTTATATACGCATTGGACCTGTTGAACAAAAAATTGTTATCCATTCATTTTCATTTAATTCATTCGTTAACTCTCCTAAATAATTTCCCGTTTTAACATCTGTATAATTATTTTCATTAGATATATAAATAACAGAATCTGTATCAAAATATAAAACGCGATCGTTTAATTTGTCGATTAACTCATATAATTTTAAACGTGCATATGCTGTAACAAAACATGCAATGATTACATTTTACAGTTTTTAGCGTGGATGTTCCATCATCAATTTTTTCATATGTACAACGTAATAATGCTTCGTTTATAAAATCGATTGATGTTAATTTTTTACTTTGGCTATATTTAATAATTCTTCATAATCCTTTAAAAAAAACACTTGAGTATTGTTTTCGTTTTGGGTAAATTTTCCCCATAATGAATTTAAAAACGTTTTCGCAAGGGTTCTTAATAAGGGATTTTTCTCTATTTTTTCTTTATCTAAACAAACATTTTCATTTTTTAAATAATCATTACAAAATTGTGTAATTTTAGTATCATTTTTACTTCCATCAGCATTAAAACAATCCGCAGGTACCCCTGAAGATTATTGTTTGATTTTTAAAATTTGATTTACATATTGTGAAAATTTTTTTTCTTGACGTTCAAAATGATATATTTCGTAAGAGCTATTATTTTATACCCCTTATCTATAGCAACGTTAATCTCAATGATCGTCCAAGTACCCTGTAAGTATCGATCACTTTCACTATGTTCACATTTATTACATTTATCCACAGCACATTTATAACATAAAGGAAATAATAATTTTCCCTCTATTCTAACGGGTAAAACACCAAAGAAAATATTTTGCGGAGGTAAAATACAACAATTGATTTTGATTTTATTACAATCTTTTTCAAGTAAAATAGTAGGTGACCGACGGGAAAATTAAAAGTTTTTTGTACAAAAGGGTATAGCGACGTAAAATCCAAACAACGTATTTTTTTATTGGGTTTTGTTTCTTTAAATAAACATACGAGGGGAAGTTCTCACACCATATAGGGCATCCCGTGGTGTTAAGGGGATATACGGATAACATTTTCTTTTCTTTTCAGTTCATTGTTTTTGTGTATATTTTTTCTTGTAAATAATCACATTCCCACATTTCAATAAGTTTGTAACCTGCATTTTTTATTTCAAAATCGTTGTGTAGACGCATTTAAATAACTAAATTTTTCATTTACAAGAGTATTTAATGTGTAGGGGTCAAAATATTTTGGACACCCATGGTAAAAACAACTATGAAATTGATACATTGTATCATCACAAAATCCATCGACAAAGCGTCCGAGAATTTTTTTCCCACTTTTGTTAACATATAAATTCTAATCTCCCACCTAACACACTTCCCCTATACCCAGAAGCGGGAATAATTCCTAGTCTATACACTTTCAAGGCCAAACTTAAGTCTATACACTTTCAAGGCCAAACTGGTAATACAATTCTTTGCGTAAAAGGGTGCAATATGTCCTATTTCCTCTAACATTGAAGAAAATTTAACACAACTCTTTCTTAAAATATTCACATCACTACAACAATAATAATAAATTTCTTTTCGAAATATATATTTCTTTCTTTTTTCTAAACACCATTTTTTAAATTCATTATATGTAGTTTTATTCATATGTACCGTATCAAAAAATTTTAATCTACAATTTCACCCACATACTCTAAATCACAAAATTTATAAGGAAAAAATCCCTTACATTCACCTGTGAGACCCATTGCTTTTGGAATATCAGCTAATTTCATGCTTAAAAATAAATAACTATCTAGTATTCTAATATTTTGTTCTTCTATTATTAAACTCATTACTTTAGTTCCATTCATTATAGTATCGGGTAATATATTTTTTATTTCTAAAAATATTTTAAAATACAAATAGTATCAAATCTACCTACGTTATGAGCTATCCAAACGGAATTTTTTTCTCAAACATAAGTTCACATAAAGTTTCAATAACATTGTGATCAAAAATAAATTGTCTATGTCCACAACAACTAACTTTTTCAATAGTCGTATCTAGAATTTCTCTATCCTAATTGTTTATTTTTACCCTCACTATTAGTTCATGAATCATAAATTATATTATCGTTATGAGTGTAAGCATACACTAACAAATCAACACCCTGTTTTTTAAATGATTATTATAAACAAATTTAAACTGTGTAGCATCAACATTGCCTTCGGCTATCCCGCATTCCCGATATACATTTCGAATTTCTTCACAAGTAAATAATTCATCAACGAGTTTATTTGGATTTCTTTTAATTTTATCATATTTATCGTCTTGTTTTAAAAACGATAAACCCACTAATATTGCAAAAGCAAAACAACAATCTTTCACTGTACGAAATAATACATCACTAAGAATATAAAATACTCCAGTGCGAAATTTACGGTCATATTTTTTTACATACTTATTACTTTTCACTCCTCCATTATCAGTAGCATTTCCCTCATTCAAACTATTATACATTTTTTTACCTTAATAAACTATTTTTTTTCTTATTTGTACTTATTATTGAGGGAAAAGTTTGAATTATTACCGTACTATTTCACCCATTAGCTATTATTTCTTTATTATTAGCTCTGCATATGTTTTTGAATAATATTTAAGAAATATTTAACGTCAACATCTTTCACGGGTAAAACGGCTGTAAAAATCAACTTTTCAACATTACTAAAAATAAATCTAACATAATCATCACCACTTTTCACACTTGCACGTGCAATGTTAATTAAATAAGAAAAATACTAACGATAACGATTGATTAAAACTAATAAAATTAACCATTTTTCCCCATGAAACATTCAATGAGAAATGCTGTTCGTTGACTTTAAATGTTTCTTTAGTATTTTCTCCTATTTTTTCAACAGAAAAATAATCGTCTAAATTTTCATTTTTCTTACTTAAATAAACTTACTAATTTATCAATATCCTTTTGATTATATTTCAATTTTGTTTGATCAGCATCATCTTCTGGTGTTTTTTATTTCTAAAACAAGAAAAACACATTCTTTTTTTTTCTTTAATGTTTTCTGCTTTACCATCAACACATTCAACAGTAACATTATCAGATTCACGTATATTAATGCATGTAAACGAGAAGAAAGGTTTATCTTTTTTTGATAATAAATCACCCATTTTCAAAAAAAACTAATCAATAAAAAAAGACAAAAGACAAAAATGACTGAAATTGTCTATATTGAAATTTATTTAAACACTCATAATAATTTACCTTATATTGGATATGAAATTCAAGATAAATTCAATATTATTTACTCCGTTTCTGAAGGTATGTTTACTAAATTTTACAGAAGTAAAAGAAAAAATAATCCCCATTTCATCAAAGATTTTAAAACAAAGAATAAATATATATAAAGTGGAATGTATGGTAAAATTTATTGAATAAAACAATTTTTTAAAAAAGTATACGGAACGTTGTCCAATGCAGAAGTAAAACGCTAAAAAAATAGGATGCCGTAAGCGAACAGCTAAAACAATAAAATGTTGGATTCATTTAGCAAAACAAAATAACTTACGTATCAAGAAATCAAATATCCCAAATGCTGGTGAAGGTTTGTTTGCTTGGAAATCGCCTTTTAAATCCAATCACAATATATCTTATTATACTGGTTATAAAACAACTCAAGCCAAATTGAATCGTAAATATGGTGCAAACAACAATGCTACATATAGTATTTGTAACGATGCAAACAATTGTATTGATGCGTACTTGACAACTCACGCTGCAACACGTTATGCAAATAATGGGCGAACGGGATCTATATTTCTCACACATCATTAGATATTCATAGCACTTCGACCACTCCGCTGCCTTCAATTACGTCACATGTACCTACCTAGAAACCCAGTCTAGACCAGCAACTTAATTAATTCAAGGGGGCAGGGTTTTGAAGACGAGGGGAAAACAATATACAGGGTGTCCCAAAAAAAAGGCTACCTTTTCAAATTCAAATTAGCATGTTAATTCAAGCAACCTATTGTAGTTCTTTGAAATTCATTATCGCTTTTGAACTACGAATGCGTAAAAACACACAGTTTTATACACATGGGATATTAAACACAATAGGTTGTTTGAATTAACATGCTCATTTGAATTTGAAAAGGTAGCCTTTTTTTTGGGACACTCTGTATATATGTTAATTAAAAATTTAAATACTGTATTTAGAAATGATTTCCAAACACAGGAAACAAATTTAACCATAACACACAAGTATTCATTATAACAGTACGACCACGATAGTTTTAAATTTAAACACTCAACAGAAAATGTATTCACTACTGTTATACCGTATTACAAACAAGCACACTCTTACAACCTTAAGTTAGCTTTAAACTTCCACTCTCCCCCTTTCTTCTAGGTATCGCCTCAACGAACACACAATTTGATAAAGTGTTTTCTCAGGATACGGGTCAGCATCCTTGTCGGCAATTTCTAACACAAATTTAATCATCCAAAAGTTCATGCTTTTCATAGACATTTCACACAAACTAGAATCTAAATTTTCAATCAGGGTCAAATCTAAGCAAAACGGTTGCTCTCTGACATGACTAATTTGTTTGCACGTTCAGCTTGCCATTCTTCAAAAATCCGAACACCTCAGCGATTTTTGTACATAGTACTTCGCGGAACCGCTTTTTTTTAGGACGTCAATGCTATTCTCGAGAGTTTGTGATTCTCGAAATCGTTACTACGAAATCGATTCTCGAAATCGTTACAGGTTTGTTCACAATCACGCGGTACCCCATTCCTTCACATATCATTATTTGTCATTGTCCTCAGTGCTATGAATATCTAATGATGTGTGAGAAGCTATTTCAAATCCTCATTAGTGTTCTAGACTTGGTTCCCAAATCCCATGTGCCGTTAACAATAGCTCGGCTGCGCCTCGCCATTGTTAACGGCACATAGGTTTAGAAACCACATCTAGAATACTAATGAGGATTTGAAATATTACATAAAAATAATTCCGAATTTGTTTATAATGCAAATAATAAAAACGTTTTTTAGAAAGTACAAAACATATCAAAGCGCATGAAGAAATTTTTGGAGATTATGGTGATGACTATTGGGAGAGAAAACAACCCTAAATAAAAAATATGGTAAATTATCGAAGGGTACATTATCATCGGGGTGGAGAATTTAAGGGGAAAAAAAACGAGGGGTATTTTTAAGGGGAAAAAACAACGAGGAGGAAATAAAAATATCAATGCAAATGCTTTAAAACGATTTTACAAAAGGAATTATTATGGTAAAAAAACTAGCGAAACAAGGAACATCAAAAATCAAAAAACATTTTCAAAAAGGCCGGGGGTCTAGTATACCATAGACCAAGAAACAATCTCGATAGGCTAACAATGTATTACATTCAGAACCCCCTTTACATTTTTTACAAGACTGTTTTACAGTTTAATTATAAAACTTATAATCATAATATAATCCTATAATAGCATTAAAACATTCAAAAGTAAAACACTGTCTTCTATCACAATCAATGGATTTTAAATATGTCACAATTTGTCTGTTTTTTAAAGGGAAGATTGTTTTCTCCCTTAAATAGCTGGCTAAACATGCTTTACGAAGAAATTCAATACATTCTTCAGGAATTTCTTGATCCTTTGTATAATAAGATCCATATCAGGCTCTTTCGAACATACTACTTCCATTGTAAATCTATACCATACGCATCTTTCATAATCTGATATTTGTATTAGTAGATTATACTTTGAATTATTATTTTCATCTTTACTTTCCTCACTTCCCAGTAATTGCCAAAAATAAATGGATTAAAAAAAACTATATTGTGTTATGTCATGATAAATCAAATATGCCTCCTGGTTCGTTTTTCTTTGAAAGATAGTCATCACATACACTCACACACCTTGAGTGAGTACCCATATATATACACCCTAATACCCATCGGAATAAATAATATAATATAATATTCAATACAGGGTTTATCAGCTAATTTGTTCCCATAAATTCAATATTTTGAATCAAAATGAAATCTTCATCAGCAGGTAAATTATAAGCTAAATCAGTAAAACGGGTGCTTTTATTAAATAAATTTCTATATGGGTCAATAAACAATTGATTATAAGAAAAATATTTTTCTGACTTATGTGCAGCCCATGATCCATAGCCATCATGAAATACAGTTTTTTTAACTTGAAGAATAGACCAACCCAATCTATCTTGATATTGTTCACAAATATTATTTTCAATTTTTATATCAATATTATGAACTGCAGTAAAAACCCGCGAGTAAGAACTTGCGTTTTCCCAAGTTAGCCTAAACAGGTTCTTATATAAATGGTACTTAGCACAAATTGAGGCTATTTAGGTTCTTAAATATGTTCTTACTTTCTAAAGAAAAAAATACATTGTAGCTAATAGAATTTAGTGGTATTCAGCCTGTATTCCTTATAATATAACATCTGCATACCATGTAAGTATTTATAAAGAAATTAATGAAAAAAACAGACTCTTCCATATGCTGATGTGTAGCCATGGAGATACTGTATAAACAATATATATACAGTTACAGTATTTATGTGTAATTACAACAATAACAATTCTATTTGATTTTCAACATTGGCATTTACATTGTATTAAATTGGAGTAATAAGGCACCCCAAGTGTACACATCTTTTTATATAGATTTTAGAAAATAAGAACCTGTATCAAATTTTAGGCTAAACAGGTTCTTGTATAGAGGGGGTATAACTGGCAAATTTTAGCCTAACAGGTTCTTAAAAACTAGGTTCTTACTCGCGCGTTTTTACTGTATTTTCGTTGATTCCAATCCAATTTTCTTTGTAATTTATATTCTTCTGTATCAAATGGTTTTGATGAATTAAAGGGTGCTGATGGACCAACTCTATTATTATTATATGTTAATGAATAATCAGTAAACAAGCCAGGAGTTGTAGTATTGATATCAATTTTATAATTCTTATTAACTAAAGATGTAGGTATTACACCATCCATCCATAATACTTCTCGAAAACCATATTTTTGAATATTATTATTTTTTAAAGATTATTTTTGCATGATAAAGCCAAAATTGTTCACTTTGATGAATAATTTTTTTCTGATTCATTTTATTTAATTTACTTTTCAAAAAATATAACAAAAATAACAAAACAAGGCAGTTTTTTTGTGAACAAATTTTATTCATAGAAAAATTAACTTTCTGATTCTATATGAATAATGGTATCATTTTTTATATATTTAAATCTAGATAGAATTTTTAAAATGATCTTATTATTTTTAAAGCTTCTCTCTCCTGATATCATTACATAAATTCTGTTGATATCCATACGTACATTGTTAACAAAATAAAAACGTAGCATAGTACGTTTAATTTTTAAAAAATATGCAGTTTTCAAACTGTTTGCATAAACTTTTTGAAAACCCTTTGTGTTTCTGAAAGTAAAAAAAGGGTATTTCTTTAAGAATTTTTTAAAATCCAAAATCTTCACTCCGTATAGCAAGCAGTCATGCTGAATGAAGGCAAATCTTTAAGGAAATTCCCTTTCTACCAAACAACGATCCGTAAGAAATCGTACAGATTTTCCAATCATATAACTAACATCCCATGGAATATATGTAAACACATATTTAATTCCCTCCTTCATTGCGCAATCCTCTTGGATCTCAAATACAACACGACAACCTTTATTAGTTGTTTTTTACACAGGATCAATATTAAATGGACATTTTGCCAGTGTTTATAAATCTCAAAATTATTCAAATAATATTTATAAAAATTTTCATTGCTTTCAGCCATACTTAAATGAATACTACAAAGAATATAATATTGCTTCAATTTATAGGGTAAAACTAAACATCTTAATTTTTTTATTTATTAAAAATTTGCTACAATATTTTTTAGAAAGAATGAACAGACCCAAATCTCTCAAAAATTTTTAAAATAACAAACAAAAATGCTTGACATATTTGTAATGCGGGACATAATGATGTCCTTATTAGGAAATGTATATGTTCGATCTTTTTTAGGAGGGTATATCAAGGTCAAACTTACATTCTCTACATATTTTTTATTAGGGTGGTCAAGGTTATTCAATAATGATTACCTTATAGGGTAACATCCGCTATTATAATTTAAATATAACAACCAATGATATTGCTATATTTTTTAGACCAAAATATTATAAAAAACTTGAATTTTTAAATTTTTTATTCACAAGACGAAAATGGCTCGAGTAAAGCAGACTAAAAAATTATGAAGGAAAGAGGAAACGTTATTGCCAAAGGAAAAGATCTTACAAATATGCTTCAGCAGCGACAAAAGTATCAAAAAATAATACATGAAATGGGATTGAATTGTTCTGATGACGAACTAGATACTCGTAACGCAACTGAAATTTTACAAGAAATTCAAACATTACAGAAAATCAGCATTCAAGAAAAGATAAAAAAAAACATCAAGCAAAATCTAAACGTTCTGTCGCTTCATCTCCACGCCAACCTCGTAGTCCTCGTCCACCATTACCATAACCTGAACGTATAGCAAAAAAGCAGATAATTTTGACGGATAGTCCTGTTATCCCTTCACAGTCACAGCCTTGGCAATCATCACCTACCTATGAGCCCATATCGCCACCGCATACTTCATCACAAGAAGAAATCATCAACAACTACATACTCCATGTGCCAATTGATTTCTTTAATACACCATCTTGTCTTCCTTGTCCACCTTGTCCTCCTTCCTTGTCCTCCTCCTTGTCCTCCACCACCACCTTCGAGTTCTCCGCAACCCTTAGCACAACTATGCACAACTATGCAATGAAATAATCCCGCCAACAGCTACTCTTCTACCCTTATATCAACAAAATATCCATGATGGATGAAATAGCAAACACGATCGCACTACCATTATCTCCTATCCTCTCACCACCACCACCACCACAACTATTTGTTGAAGAAGAAGTAAATGATGATGACGAACCGCCACTTAAAAATGCTTTAAACGAGCATTAATTTACATGAAACGAGAAAAAAGTGTGAGTATGCTTATGAAGAAAAACGTGTAACAATATATTCAAATTATGATCAAGACATTATTTGTACTCAACATGATAAATTTCGTGAACTAGAGGGTTTATATACTGATAAACTTTATATAAATAAACAATATTTGCTATGGCGTTCTAAAAAATAATCAGTGTTCTTATGGAAAAACGCTATATTTTAGATATTAATAAGGAAGAAAAAAGAAAATAAATTTGCCTGGTAAGAAAAAATCAAAAAAAATACGAATAAATAAAAATTTAAAATTAAAAATTAAAAAATTTAATTTTAAAAATATATTTTAAAAATTAAAGTGTGGAATATTATGAACTGGATCGTTTTGAAATACATATCAATGAAAATATGGAAAAAAGTATATGGAAATGTGTTGAGGAGCAAGAGAATTTAAGACTCATATCATTTTTTTCATAAAGACAACAGATCAAATGGTTTATATATATAATGCAATGGAAAGACATGAAATTGGAAAAATATTAGCATATTATAGTTTAATCATATGCTATTTTAAAAATTAATGCTGATATTGACGTACAAACAATTTTAGATTTTAGAAATTCTCATAAAAAAATATTATTGTTCCCTGACGAGAAAATAAAACAAAAAACTTGGTTTTTCATGTGGAATCTTATAATCTTTGAATTTTGTAAATTAATCTAAAAATACAATTTTTCAATACTTTGTATTATATTAACATAATTGATCTTCATGATTAATGTTATATGATTCTATAACGCTCTTAATAAAAATGCGTTTGCCTTATCAATATCAGATCTAATCATTATCTTTACATCATTATTATGTAATATATCCAAATATGGTGGATAATATTGTAAATTAATGAGTCTATTGTTTTATATATTACTATAATTTTTAACTAAATCAAAAAATAAAATTATTTTAAACTTATTATTCACTGTTGTTTTATAAAACATTTTAAACCAATAAGAGTAATTATTACAATATCTATAACAACATGGAATAGGGGGAGGATTCGATTTATTAATATCTTCTATTTTATTTATTAATATCAATATTTATTAATATCAATTAATATTTTATTTATTAATATTATTTATTAATATCACCTATTTTAAGCATTGCTATAGGGTTGGCTTCCCTCATGGGAAGGCATAGTTGATAAAACAAATCCTGTAGAAGCATTCGGTAAATTTTCAGATTTTTTTGTGCAAGCTTATGATGCAAATTTCCCATTCAGAACAAAATCAGTTGAAAAAGACATTGATAAAAGTAAAGATCCATGGACGACAAAATGTGTTTTAAATTCAGTGAAAAAAACAAAAAACCTTACAAAACATATTTATTAAACCCTAGTAAGAAAAATGAAAACATGTACAAAAAATACAAAAAGAAATTAAACCATATAATAAGAATATCAAAGAAAATGTATTATGAAGAGCAATTAATAAAATACAAACACGACAAAAAATGATTTGGAAAACTCTAAATGAAATACTGAATAAACATACAAAAATTAAAAAAACACCAACAGAGTTTGTTGGGACTAACTCAGCAAATATTATCGGTTATCCGATGAAAATAGTCAACAAATTTAATGATTATTTTGTAAATATAGGACCTGAGTTAGCAAAGAAAATTAATAATGACACAGATACTACCTTCGATAAATATATTACTTTTAACAACCAGGATAGTATATTCCTTGATCCAGTTACCGAATATGAAGTTGAAACCGAAATAAAAAAACATTAATTCAAATAAGAGTCCCGGATATGACGGCCTAAGTACTAAACTAATTAAACGTGTTGGAAAAGAAATATCTACACCTCTTACATATATATTTAATTTAACATTTCTAACTGGAACTATTCCTGATCAGTTAAAAATAGCCTTAGTAACACCCATCTATAAAGCAAATGAAGATAATAAATTTGAAAACTATTGACCCATTTCTGTTCTCACATGTTTTTACAAACTATTAGAAAAACTAATGTACAAAAGGCTAATTAAATTTATTGAAAAAACAATATTTTATCAAAACACCAATATGGGTTACAAAAGCGATAGATCAAGGACAATATACAATTGGTATTTTTCTTGACTTATCAAAAGCTTTTGACACAATTAATCACAAGATTCTGATTAAAAAACTAGAATATTATGGAATAAGGGGAGTAACTCAAAAATGGTTTGAAAATTATCTAGAAAATAGAAAACAAATCGTGAAATACAATCAAGTAAAATCCAAAGAAATGGAAATCACAACTGGTGTTCCTCAGCGATCAATACTAGGAAGACTTCTGTTTCTTTTATACATAAATGACATTCAAAATTGAAGTAAGATAGTTTCAATTATATTATTTGCAGATGACACCAACATATTTCATAGTCACTGCCTTAAAACACAAAATAGAATTATCCAACCAGAAATGAATAATATAGCTAACTGGTTAAACATTAATAAACTATCTTTAAACATAAAAAAACAATTTATTCTAGTTAGATCTTCAAACAAAAGGCAATCTCATAACATAAACATTTTTATAAACATTTTTATAAACATTTTTATAAAATCTACAGGAATAATAGCCAAAATACGACATTTTACAAATTTGAATGCGTTGAAACTAATCTATTATGCTTTAGTCTATCCATATCTAACGTATGGTAAATTAATACGAGGTAACAATTACAAAAAGCGAATTCAAAAATTAATAAATATTGCAAAAAAATTGTACGTTTAATAACATGTAATTCTCATTCTGAACACACTGAATCAATATTTAAAGATTTTAAAATATTGAACTTCACAAAAGTAAATGTTTATCTAACGAGTTTATTCATGTTTCGATACCATCACTTAAAGAATTTACCAGAAATATTTACAAATTATTGTATAACTAATAATCAAATTCATCATCACAACACAAGAAATGCATCCAAACTTCATAAATCTTATATAAGGATAAATTATGTTCTTATATATAATAAAGCATACTCTTTCAAACAAAGGTGTTGATATTTGGAATGACCTTGAGTCTAATTTAAAAACTATTAAATTCTATAATATATTGAAGAAAAAATAAAAAAACACTTCCTCCAAATTTAGCAGACTTAGTCAAGCTAAATTATTTCATACAATTACAATACTTTTGCTTTTCATGTTGTAAATACTCATCACCTAAGTATTACTACTGTATTCTATTGTAGTTTTGGTCAAAATCTGGTAGCATATTTTTTTATGTGTGCTAGCACATTTTGGCCGACCCAAAATCCTTTTTCATATTGTATATATTTATATCTCTTTTCATCTTTTTACTTAAATATAACAAAAGTTAAATGTATATATATAATGATCTGTGATCTAGGGTTCTTAATCAAAAGCCTGAAGGGTTTCTAGTAGGCCCCTAGCCCTTTATTATAATAATTTTATACCAAATGTATTTAGTTTAAAATGTATATATGGGCAAAAATAAACCAAACCAAACAAACCAAATTCAAATGCTATACGCATTCTGATTGGTCCAGAGCTCGGTCCGGACCCTTACACATGAAAAAAAATCATATAACTATAATAGAACTGCCTAACCCTAACCACCTGCCTCATGAGTTTTCTAACCCTAACCCCCCGGCTGTATTTTTATAATGGCGATTTTAACAAACTAGACACGAAAACCTTATAACGACATTTTGTTATCAAACATCTTGTAAATTGTCCCACACTATGTGGGAATACTCTCGACATAGACTTGATCAGGAACCTCAGAAACGTTCACCGTTAAAGTGTTTGAAAATGACTAATATTCAATGTGCTACTTAATTGGCCCATGAGTGGAGAAAATAAGAGACACAAAATATGTTGACCATGTTTTTAGCTGCATTACATAACGCCTATATTTCAGTTCAAAAATTATTAATATCGCTCATTATTGAAATTTGAAAATTAATTTTTAGGAAAATTCCTCCCAGAAATAGTTTAAATTTAAAAATTTAAGCCCCCTAGATGGTTGCAACTTCGAACGTACACCAAAACTAATGTTCCTCGCCCAACAATGACGCAGCGCACAAATGACGTATATTATTGATGTGAGCTCCATCGAGATGACGTCAGCATCGATGTTTGTCTGCTTTTACCCATAGTTCTTGCGGCCATAACAAAAGAAAATAGCTCATTTGCAATAATTTGTGAGTCAAATTTGGTTTGTTTGTCCGCTTTTTGAGCTATTAATAGCAGCCAGACTCTACGCTATTCAATCAAACCTTTATTTAAATTGCCTATACAACGAAATTTTCAAGTTGGAGAAAATGGCATTAAAGTAAAGTTTGAGATTACTGCTTTCGATTGTGACAGTTTCAGGGCGAATAATTAAGGAAAGTGTGTTTGTTTAGCGTTTGAAAACTGGCTTTTGGCTCAAAAAGTTGAGACATATTTTATTCCACAACTTATGACATCACTAGGATCTACATGAATTCTTCTTCTTATCGAACAGACTGTTCAAAACATCCTTTAGAAAACTAAACTCTCGTGGGAGAGTGTGCACAATGGTGTGTAAAATGTGTATTCATAACGAGTTATTTGTTTTAAAATATACATGGTCGAAGCCGTACCCAACTTAGTCGTCTTGTGAGTAATTAAGAACGTACCGTCGATTTTCGACAACTAAAACATATTCGTAAATAGTTAATTTATGAACTTTTCTAACCACAAAATGAACGACAAAATCCCTTTATTTTCTCTTTATATACACGCCATTGCGGTTAGAGTTTAGAAAGCAATCAAAATTTGGGGTCTGGGTCGAGCTGTGATGTCATTAGTTGTGCAAGTATGCCAACTATTTTAATGATGTCTCAATGTTTAGGGGGAAAGCACAGTATACAAACGCTAAATAAACATACTTCCATTTAATTGTTCGTACTAAAACTTTCACAGTCGAAAGAAACGATACCCACTATTACTTCAATGTTATTATTTCCAACTTGGAAATTTCGTTACATAGGCACTTTAACCAGGGAGTCTAATGAGCGTAAAATATACAGTGTTATTAAGATCCCTTTGTAGTCGTGCATTTTTAGCAATGGCGTGGTGCCCTAATTTCGCAAAAATTATTATCAGAAATCGCCGGAAAAGCACTTCTGGGCTTTGAAAAATTAAACATTTTCCTAGGGAGCATGCCCCCAGACCCCTCTAGTGGAACGCCTCGAACATACACCACAACGTCCTGATTCTCCATGTGCGCCCCCCCCCCCCCCCCCCCCCTTTCGAACAACCCTGGATCCGCCACTGGGTCCGCAAAGAGATCTGGCACGAGTGTCAAGATGAGTGTCATAATTTGGTAATTTTAGTTTGTTTGTCCGCATTTAAAAATTTTAGTTTAAAAGTAGGGTCAGTATTATTTTTGCTTGTAAAGCTTCTGAATCCCAAGAAAATAACCTTGATGTGTCTATGACTGTGTGCGGTATCGAAGAAGATGCTTAAAATAGAATTTATGCGCTCCACTATTTTAAAACCCAGCTGTGTTGTGACCCTATTGTTGTATGGACTAGAAGCTACCATTATTTTGCACAACCGTCATTATTTTTCTAATAATGACGCTGTCCATGATTTTTTATATAACGCAATGTACATTTAATTTACGCATATCCATAACATTAACACATAAAAATCCTTTTTAATTCAATTCCAATGTATGTCTTTTACTTACAATCCACTCAAAATACCATCATTATCACTTCCCACACAGGGGCGAAACTAGCTCTTTTTCGTTGGGGGGGTGTACGGTAAAATTGTCCTACTAAAATCTTTGGTGCCCTGCAGCTCCGTAGGTAAAATTTACCGAAACGTATAAACGGAGGCCTGCATCCTCAATCTACTTGCATTTGAACTAAATTCCTATTGTCAGTCTGGTATATGATGGCAAGCTGATAATACATAGAGTTAAAAATAGATATTAATTTATAGCAAGACCACGAAAGCGTGTCCAACGAGGATGACACAACTAATAGGGGAAGAAGACAAATTGGGGGAAACAGAAACTTTTTTATCATGCTTGTAAAGAATATAATGCTTTGGACCCCAATATTAAATCACTCGAACTATTAGCTACCTTTAGAAACGAACTCTTTAAGTTACCATGTCCATATTAAGATTACAGTTTATCCTTATACATGATGTATTTAACCTTATTTGTAATATAGTCATATTAATCATTTACACATATATTCGTAATCCGTAATTTTGTAATACATGTACATATATCCTATATCTTATCTCTTATATTCATATACTCAGGAACCTTCTGAAAAACACTTTTTGTGACGTTGGTTTTCCTGAATAAATATTATTATCAATCAATCAATCAACTACAGCCCGCGCGTTTCCGGTTTCCTAAAGCACAGTACGTATGAACAACTGCACAACTGCTGTGTGCGCGGACTAAGAATTAATCGTGCATAAAACTGATAAAAGTATAATCGTCATGCGTTATTTTTCTGGATGCAGAGGCGTAGGACGCATTTAAAGTCTAGAAGCTCGGAAATCTAGAAGCTCGGAAAGACAATTTGCAGCAATTTGAGCAAACTTTTCCCATCAATTCTACAGCGAGCATATTTCAAATGAATCCAAGCTTACATGCTGCCTCTTACCAAGTGCCGCCATTTTTCGCGCCCAGTACTGACAGAAGGGTCTGGGAACCAATCTAACACTCCAGGCTCTGGGAACAATATTGTCGCGTGACAAGGGTTTAGGGGTTGGCTAACACTTCAGGCTACACCCGTTTGTAAAATCTCGTGTAGATGAAGCCCATAGGTAGATTACCTCAAGTAGCTTCTCTCCTAGCCTCTGACTGCGCTGCCCCGCAAGATCTCTGACATTTACCCTGCCAATTGGTGTTTTTAGTATTTTTTTTGGGGGGTGTCATCCCCCCCCCCCACCCCCCCTTGAGTTTCGCCCCTGTTCCCACATCTCTACTACTCAACATCTCGACTGAGGCTGCGTTTACACTAGAGCAAAAGTATCCGGATTCATATTGTTTTGCATCCTCATGGGAATAAAAAACAATACGAATCCGATAACTTTTGCTCTAGTGTAAACGCAGCCTGAGTTATAAATAATACTTCATCGCCTCGCACTCAACAACTTTATATGAATACTTCCACTCAGTTAATGTCCATTATTTGTTACGCATTGCTAAGCACTACACCTTTGTCAGGTCAAATTCAGAAACTTCCAAATGAATTTCAGACACTTCCAAATGAAATTCAGATTCTTCAAATGAATTTCAGACACATCCAAATGAATTTCAGAACCTTTCAAATGAAATTCAGATTGTGCAAATGAATTTCAGACGCTTCCAAATGATATTCAGATTTTCCAAATGAATTTTAGACATTTCCAAATGATATTCATAAATGTACCTGTACATGTGAATTTCAGACATTTCCAAATGAGGCAGAAGCGAAAGTTCGCTTGAACCGTAAATAGTTCGGATCAGCGGAGAAAACACATACACCTTTAGCCCTTTAGCCCTGCATTACTAAAAACGTGCTATTTGCACTCATTGAAATAACAATAGTACTGTATGTAATAAATGCTATTGATGTTACAGACGCGTTATTGAATGTCGTTTCGCGCAAATGAATATTCTACTGTAATGTGTTAGTTCAACTACAGTAATGCAATCGGTTTTTTTTTTATTGAGTAATGTAGGGCTAAAGGTGTACTTTATGTAGCCCTCTATAAACTGCGTCACGCTGCTGGCCGTCATTGTTTGTGACAATGCTCCTTCTCACTCTAAGTTTGAAGAATGTGTGAATGATCACCGGGGATTAACTGTCTGTCGTTTGGGACCGTACTCCCCCATGTTGAATCCTGTGGAGACAATCTGGAGCAAAATAAAAGCAGTGGTGAAACAACGAATGCGAGTCCCTCGAGTACAACCTCCCAGATTGGGTGAGCAACGGCTAGCGTAAGTCGAAGGGTTAATTGATGAATCCATGGGACTAATTACTGTACAAGACATTGTGAATTCATGCCAACATGCCCAAGGTTTTTTTCAGCGGGCGCTTAACTTGGAGGACATGGAAGTGGGAGCATAAATTTGGGAAGTTGTATTGCTTGCTTCTCATACAGGATAGCTGGTTTTGGTGGTTTCGTTATGGCTATTTGTTTGCTTTGGTTGTATGCGGAATTTTGTTTGCTTTTGGTTGTATATCCAGTTGGAAAGTTCTGAAATTGACTTGAAATATCTGAAATTCACTTGAAATATCTGAAATTCACTTGGAAAGTTCTGAACTTGATCTGAATTATCTGAAATTCTTTTGGAGGTTTCTGAATTTGACCTGACAAAGGTGTAGATGTGCAAACGCATAATTCATTTCAAAACTAATTCATGGAAGCTGGGTTTTAAGCAATCTAAAAGCATCAACCATCCATTATTTAAGAGAATGGACTCCATTCTCTCAAATAATGGATTGCGTTTCGGCTTTTATGCTTTACATATAGTTACCGTACGTCACTCACCTGCAGTGACGAGGGATTGAAATCCTTGATCAGCCCACAATCTTTCGAGCTTGCTACGGCACTGTTTTAGATTCAACTTTTGAATTAACAAGTAACCATACGTCAATTTGTGTACAGCGTTTTTTTAACGGTCATGCTATTATATCTAACAAAAGAAGCTACTTAAACATCTATTGCTGGGGTAAATAGCAATATGGCGGCCACACGTCAAGTGAAAATTAGCTCTACAGTGTGTATCAAAAAAAACTGAACCCTTAGAAAACGGTCTTATACTCCTGGGGAATTAAAAACACGGTCTTAATACACCTGGGAAATTAAGATAACTTGTAATCGTACGAAGGAGCATAACTGCAAAGAAACATGTTAAATACAGGGTGTCCCAAAAAAAGGCTACCTTTTCAAATTCAAAATAGCATGTTAATTCAAGCAACCTATTGTAGTTCTTTGAAATTCATTATCGCTTTTGAACTACGAATGCGTAAAAACACACAGTTTTATACACATGGGATATTAAACACAATAGGTTGTTTGAATTAACACGCTCATTTGAATTTGAAAAGGTAGCCTTTTTTTGGGACACTCTGTACAGGGTGTATAAAAAAAGCGCAACCTCGGAATTTCCCAAGAAATCCACTTTGTTTTTATTAGCACAACAGATTTTAGGCCTCTGGGAATTTAACTGTTGTTGATACTTGTAAACTAAACAACTTCCCATTAAATAAATGCATAAATTTCGATTCAATTCTGCTTTACGTGCTCGAGTTTGTAGTAATTAGACAGTTATGCCCCTGGAATACGATTACAAGCTATTTTAAATTCCCAGGGGCGAAAATCTTTTGTGTTTAAGAACACAGTGGATTTCTTGGGAAATTCCGAGGTTGCGCTTTTTTGATACACCCTGTATATTAACGTTTCTTTGCAGTTATGTGCTCCTTCATACGTTTACAAGTTATCTTAATTTCCCAGGTGTATTAAGACCATGTTTTTAATTTCCAAGGAGTATAAGACCGTTTTCTAAGGGTTCATTTTTTTTTATACACACTGTATACGGTACCGCCTAGTTCACAATGCATTTCTCATACTCAGTCAGGGCAATTAGATAAAGGAATGTGATTAATTAAAAAATAATTAACATAACTGAAGCTATAAAAGTTCGTGCAGCTCTTCACCGGTTTAAGCACAAGACGTAGATCCTTCGAAGGCGCAAGAGCAGCATCGCTGGAAGTTAGCGACGGACAACATTATATTGAGGTACGATACATGTTTGAAAAAATCTTCATACTTCTGGTTTAGAATAACCTCGCGCTATTTTGTATACGTCGAACGTTTTCCTTCGTATGATATCAGTATATGTTAGAATATGTGTTTCTATCTCCACGTGCCAGTTGGTGATTCCTGCATGATGACTTGAGATACATTAAAGGCGTTTTTCAAACACTTCTTCCACTTTGCCGCAATGTTATCCCAACGTAACGACGCCGTTTATTTGAGATAACCATATACATTCTCGTGTTCTGAATTGTTCTTTCGTCAGCTTAACCAATTCAGCATTAACTCTGTATTCATTGAGATCAATCATGGTCTTAATCATAATTTCTAAATAGTTATATATTTACAATGCTGAACCGCTCCCACAAATCTTCATTCCTTTACAGGCTTTTTATTCTAGCAAATTCTGACTGTGAAATTTCGAAGATGAAGTTGGTTTGTTTGGAAGTGTGCCTCATTCTTGCTGTGCAGTGTGCAGGTAGTTCGGTAACAATTCTCCCGTTTTTCGTGCATTCTACTTAGATGCTTCTATTAAGAATGGATCACATCGAGTATCGGTTGTAACTTGTGATGTTTAATATATCGCAAGCTGGGAGTTACTTTATCTTGGAAAGAAGACTAACATATATCGAACGAAAAATTGTGCAGTCTCATCCGCAGTGAAGTGTTTGGGGAGATACATACCTTTGCTCATCAGCTGCTTCGATAAAAACCATCGAGTTACCCATGAGATACACACGTTGTTACTCGAATTTACAGTTAATGGCATGTTGCTATAGTACACCAAATCGTCGCATTGCATAATTTCTTCGTCGTGTTGTCTTACGCAATATGTATTTTACTTCCGTTGTGTCGAAACGAAAAAACAAAGGCATATAGTTTTGCTGAAGTCCAAAAGCCAAACAATCGCCTAGTTTGATGTCTTCCTGTTTCATTTATTTATATGAACGGAGTTTCTTTTTGTTTTGTTGATATAGCTCTTACATCGCAGCTTGAAGATGCTTGCCAGAACGGAGGTGAACAATTGACTGAGAGTTACCCAAAATGTTCGTGTTCACCTGGATATAAAGGATACGACTGCAGTCAACAAGGTATTATATACTAACGCTACATCTATGACATTGACATTATATGTACAATGACATATCTGTACAATGACATATCTGTGATGTCTTTGAGTTTACACGATTGCCATTGTGGGTGATGCTCACCGACGATTTTTAAAGATGATTTTTAATGTTGCTTTACATATGTTCGTTAACCTTTGGGTATAGTCAATGAAAATATGGTCTGGAAACTCTTCAAACTTCAAAGCGTTAACATTGTTAAACAAATGAGTTGAGGTACCTCGCCATGCATGGCAAAACCCTTTGTTTTAGGTTGAACCCAACTTAAACGTTGCTATTGGATGATTGCTTCATTACACCAAAAATACAATGTGTTCACTAACCGTCAACGTGCACAAATTTGCGTACAGCTTTATCCCGGTAGCTAACTTAGTTCTCTTTAAAACGCAGATAATCGAACATGCCAAAAAATTAATTTTCGTAATTCGGATACCATCTTGTAAACAAAAATACGAACTTTCGGCTATCTTCGAACGTTTTCTTGAGAAATAATCAACTCCCAAAGCTACAATATATATTAAAACAAAGATAAATTATCTGTTTACAATATGCAAACAGCTTATCCGGCTAGCGAACGTATTTTCTTAAAAAGAGCGGATAATCGAACATATCGTAACGTGTTAACAATCTTACATCCAGTGGGCTGGTACGAGTGCCATGCATGTATTTGCTCGTCAATGCCTTGTATTTCCTCGTCAATGCCTTGTATTTGTCTAGAAGTACATATAGATTATTTGCTCAATTCCTCGTTAACTATTTAACAATTAGACAACGAGCCCGCGTTTTCTATTGAACAATTAGTCACTGAAGTCGAGGTAAACTTTAAAGATAATCACCTAGACTGAGGTGACTAATTGTTTTAGTATAATTTCAGGCCTGAACTGAATATCCAGTTGAGAAGTTTTAAACAGACAGTTTGAACTGTGTTAGATATAATTTATAAATCCTGCAGTGCTCGATGTTTTCACGCTCGACAGCATTCAAAAACACACTAACGATCAAATAATTATACGATAAACAACTTCCTTACCCTAATTGACAGTTCTATCTTGAGAAAAATCTGATATATACAGTGTCTAGCTTTATGCTAAGTTTTTGAGCCCTTTCGACGATTTATATATTAGTTATAATAATATAGTCGCCATTTTGAAAAAAATTCGTCATATTTTAGAAATCATACATCAAAATGATGATTCCGAGAGGGGACTAGAACGAATAAACTTTCTGGTGTACAAAAAAATACTTTCAAGTATAATTTCAGAACTCGTTTAAGCTCAGAAATTATACTAAAGCGGATAGTAACTGCTGCGATAGCCAATGAAAATTGAGGATTTGTGATAAAAACTTGTCAATTTATACTAATAACTCTTAGTATAATTTCTGTGCTATTTACCTCGCGGCTCGGTGAACAATCACCTCGACTTCAGTGACTAATTAAATAGAAATTGAGAGCGAATAATTGCTGCGAGCGCGTTAGCGAGCAGCGTACTGATCCTGGATGTCAGTCTTGTGTGAACAGATGCTGGCCAAAATCGAGATTTCAGGATGTCGCCTTCGTCACGATAATTTTCGGACTGCGGTAGTCAATATGGGTAAGTACTTCATCTTGCAAAGATATAGCGAACCCATACCACTAAACAAAATATTAGGGTTAGGGTTCGCTATATTCTGCAAGATGAAGTATTGACCTTAATATGCGCTCAGATCGCTCAGCGACTCGGAACGTCTCACTCATGCGTTTGGAATTCGAAGCTTCGACTTTCGAGAGAGGAAGGCTCAGTGAAGGTCTTCAAAAAAAATATGTCAAATCTCAGTTTATTTATCGCTGGAAGTATTCATCTAGTTCATGAACGTTTTAGTGACGTTTCAAGGGGAAGGCAATGTTCTTTCATGAGTTTTTCAGCGCTATTGCGCGCTCAATCGCTGCCCGTTCCACAATGGTGGATTGACACAATCGATCAAATCCTTGCAGAAGATCTTATGTACTTGAACGCTCTTAAGAATAATTTATACCAGATTTAGACACATTGTCGCTTAACTATCTCCCGACAGAGCTCGTTTGGCGATGGAGAACGTTCAACCAACAACATAAAACTATTGACCTATAAACCAGGCACAAACCAGCAAAAATACACCTTTTTGTGTTGACAAATACTGATCTGCCTAATGAGGTACAGCCCAGCGAGGCACAATTAACGCCCAACGAGCCAAAACAACCAAATGCATCGCTAACAGACAGACTAAAGAGGCAAAACAATCGACCATTGAAATGCAAAACGAAAACAACTGAACGGTCTTCGTCGATCAAGTATAAATGGTTTTTGCTATAGCTTATTTCACGCACTAAACCTAAAGAGCACTAAAGTACGACAAACCGTTGCACAAACAACATAACAATAAATATAGAACTGACGACCAATAACAAGAAATTTACGCTGTCGCTTTTTCATATTGTCACATTACATTTACGATTTCCCCTTCACTTACCGGCAATTTACAATAAGTGCTATGCAGTGTTGCAGTGCACTTCACTTTATCATAGAAATTAATAGTCTGGCAACAAGCCTGGAATATACTCACCCTTCTAACACAAGAGGCTCGATCTACCCATAGGCGTACGAGCCGTGGGGCTGCACAGCATGAGCCCCCCAGTTGTCCAAAACATTCGCTCTATTCGGGAAAAAATGATCCTGTCTTCAATTAATCCAACATTTGAATGCAACTTAATTACATTATAACGGCTTCTCGTTGAGGGAATTAATCTGGGATTTCATTGTTGTTCGTTGAGCGATGGTCAGTGGCATAGCCAGGCCTGGGTCCGGGCATTGTCTAAACGTTATCTCGTATATTCAACTTGAATATACCTAATACATTTGGTTTCGTGGCTAATTGTTTTTCGTACCTTCTCTTCTGCAATGCATTCCCCATGCGCGGGAGAGATATCCACGCGGTCTAAATTTGGAAAATCTGTGTTATGAAACGAGAGCAGTGCCCTCAAATTGCCGGAAATACACTTTCAGAAAATCGAAAATTCAAACATTTTCGTGGGGGAGTCGATATTAATCTATTTAATGCGAAAGCCCCGACACCCTAATGTACATGTTTCCAATCCATGTCCATGCATGCCTTTAAACATGGATATAAAAACGTACATAAACGTACATGTATAATAACGATGGCAATTCGTGTTCTTCAGGGGTTATGCATTAAATAGATTAATATTGACGTCGTCATTTATTCGGGCAAGTTATGCTCAGCTTCCCCTACAAAATTTTACGCCTATGCCTCTACCGCCCAGGCTTACAGTCGTCTTACTCATGAATTAATTTTTAAGTTTTATAGAATCAATTAATTGCATTCCTCAAGATGGTACTCCAGATATCGTGAAGATGATACGCATTTTTTAATGATTTTCTTTTAATGCATTGATTATAGATTCTTTGAAACCTTCCTCGTTTCATAGTTTATATATATTTTCTAGTGAGTCCATGTGAAGGCGAGCCATGTAGGAATTCCGGAGAATGCTCGGTGAACGAAGATGGAACATTCACCTGTAACTGTACAGAAAAGTATGACGGAATGCTCTGCGAGAAACGAGGTAAAATGATTTGGCATGTCCTCGAATAATGATTATGCAAGGCCATTATTGATAAGAAAAATATTTCCTAAAATGTTTGCAGAGGATTACGAGATCGGTTGTGGAATAGGTTCGCTTACATAACAATTATTACATAACGTTCCTATAACAATTATTTCTCTCAAAAATGTCTGAACATAATAACACAAGATTCAAATATGTTGAATAATCTTAAAGATATTTTATGATTAGTTAAAAATGACAATACGTGCCAAAAGAATGTTTTATATATATATATATATATATATATATATATTGAAGGATACAAATACACTAAAACCTATATCAACATTCGTTTAAAAATGCAATTTTAAGGTATCTCGCTTTGTTTTCTAGTGCTACCTTGTGACAGTCAGCCATGTAAAAATGGTGGAAATTGCTCAGACGATGGTGTGAAGTGTTTCCAGTGCGAATGCCGCAGTGGTTACAAAGGTTTTGATTGTTCAGAGAAAGGCGAGTATATTTAACTCATTACTTCATTATAATTAGAGCGATAGAAGTGTCTATAAATATTTACGTGTTGTTTTTAATAGTTTTGCCTTGTGAAGTTTCTCCCTGCAAACATGGCGGTATTTGCTCTGATGAAAAGGACGGTGATTTCAAATGTGCTTGCAGGAATGGATATGGTGGACTCGTGTGTGATCAAAGAGGTACTATTGTTAGATTCTTTATTCTTGTCTTTAACTTGAACAGGAGCGAGCGCGTGTGCATGCTGATTTTTCTAACTATCGCTTGCCGTTGCCTAGATCATGTGAGCTTTGAAATTTAGCTTGATTCGTGATTAGTTGTAATACTTCAGAGTCACTTGGACAATATCGAAACGTAACAGCAATATTAAGAAGTCTTAACTTTCTTATGTAAAAGCTGTGATAGTATATGAACATAATGATATTACGGTTAATATGAACATATATATATATGTGCATTTGTATAGTTTTTCAGATTTTTTGAGTTTTTGAAACTCCTAGATTTGCAGTTATCATCTTTTCGATTTCCTATGTACATTTTAATTATACTTATGTGCAACCCTCTCGAAATGAAGATGTATTATTAGAATTACGGTGATTAAGTTGTAGCTATACTAACTGAAATCTAGACGAAATTGTTTTTAAATGCTCCGATCTACAATCATTGACAAAATTGTTGGAACAAAGCGTAATAATATTGCTTAGTCGCCTCCTCCCCCCTCCCCCAAACCCAAACCATGTTGCACCCAGGGAAATTAAACTTCCAATGGTCTGCTTTAGTTTGCACAAAACAACATTGTGCGGGGGGTGTTTAAGAACAGATGATCGATTTCTAGTTGATTTGAGTGTAAGTATAAGCACTTGTTCTTCAATGTTCCAACTAATTTTGTCAATGATTGTAGATAACGGCAAGTGATGATACATTCGAAAAATGAAGAATATCGAAATAAGATTTGTCGAGTTTTTTTTCTCATAGTTGTTTTTTATGATATTATGATTACCTCGATTTCTATTAAGGGGGAGATTTGATCATTGATGCCACGCATACTTTCACTAATTTCCCCTCAAAGTTGGAAACACGGCTAATTCTCTTCATTAACGTTCATGACGAACATCCTACTCCTATCGCCCCTGCCACAATATACTCGTCCTCAAAATTATAGTAATTATGGTTCTGCGAACAAATATCAAAAGTGTGGGGAAAGTAAAGACAAATGTTCCCCCAATCTTCAGGACTATAATCTGAAAATACCTAGGGCTTCAGCCATCGGAACTGCTATGAATCCCTCCTCGGCTTATAGGGACCTCGTGTCATAAAAATTTAAAAAACGTTTCCAAAACCAATTTCCCTCGTGTCAAGGAATATCACTTAAAGTGATAAAACATTAGTTGACGTTAAATTCCATCCCATTGCTCGCTTTGCTTTATCGATAACGGTCGTTTTACCCCTATATTTCTACCATATCAGTGATACGCAGAACTTTCTTTTAATTTGTACAAAAGACTGATTTTGTAATTGGATTGTTCGTATAGCTAAAACGATCTTCGGTAAATCACAATTTTACGGGGTGTTATCCAAATCCTGTCTGTCAGTTAAACTTAAATTCTACCCCACAGAATTTAATTTCATTGTTTTTCGTTCATAGATTTGTATTTTTATTTTAAGATGCCCTCTACTCGTCCTATATCTTAGACGGAAAATTGGAATACATAAAGCAACTTCAGCAATGGCTAGATGATGAAAGTGATTGGAGTCTTTGCTACCGAGCTTCTCGAGATGGATGGAGAACTGCCACTTTTCATTCAAGATGTGACTACAAGGGACCGACGGTGACAATTGTCCGAGTAGGATACTACATCTTTGGTGGATACTCGGATATCCCATGGGGAGGTTTGAATATTAACTATATATAGTACGGGGTTTAAGCTTGGCTTCCAATACTGATTCCACACTTCGCTCCATTCACTTGTCAATTGGGAAACCCGATAAGCTTACGAGTACTGAAACATGGCTGGCGGTTTTTATAAATTATGGAGGTTCATTTCTACATCTCAAACTCATTAATAATTCATGAGCCGAAAACAAAGGAATTATCAGTACCGAGACGGTCAACTGGATACCTGGTCTTAGGATATTCACGATTTCCACCTCAAATTTCTCTTAAAATACTGATTCGTTCGAGATGCAATATCAAACACTCGAAAAAGTGTTCCATCCTCTATCCAGTCACCTCGAATTCGGTTAAAAAAACTCTGCTATCGCCTCGTTTTTCAATCTAATTCTCGGGGACTGGATATCGGATGAAACACTCTTTCTCGTTTCTCGTATGTCGATTCGGCGTAGTCGACGCACCAAGCCAGTTCGAAGTCAGTGTAGCATGTGCCCGTTTGCTTTCCCAAGAATGGTATGAAGGGTAATTTGGAATTCCTTGGGTGTCCATTCCGGATTGGTTGTTCGAGTTTTGATTCTATAAATAGCAAGCAATTTGCAGCGCTATTTACAACTGCAACTATTTGGAAATCGAAGTAAAGAATATATGGTTTTCGTGTTGGAACTACGTCATCTCGATTCTTTCACAAAACACTACTGGTATTCTAGTTCAGAATACAACTGTACCAGGATATTCCAAATAAATTTATATTAGAAGCGAGTACTATAATTGTTTCTAAAGAACCTGTTCGAAATTATTACGAAACACACAATTTCAATAAACCGTCGGATTCGTTATTATCATCCTTTTCGGGTTTCTGTTACTTTTTAGGATCAACTGGTTACAAACAATCCAAGAACACATTCCTGTTTTCGCTACGCAATAAGGACAACCTCGAGCCATTCAAGTCGCCAATTTACAAGAACTATGGGAATGCCATTTACCAGAACCCCAGTTATGGTGCAACATTTGGAGCTGGTCATGATTTGTATATCAAAGACAACGCACACACTTCCAGCGGTTCTTATACCAACCTTGGTCACACTTACAAACCTCCGACAGGTTATAATTACGGTAATGCAAAAACCAAAGCTCTCTTGGCTGGAAATTACAACTTTCTTGCAACTGAAGTAGAGGTTTTTTCCTTGGATTAAACTAGTGATGATTTATATCGTGAACGCTTGGATGAATGCATGCCTGCACTTAATGTCATAGCTAGTAAATTATGTAAAATTCAATCATAAAAAAATATTTAATAGAATATACGTTAATGTTTTTACCTAATGTATTGTTATAAGCTTGGTTCAATAAAATTTATTAATTATGGAGGAACTCTTCTTTTAAATAATTTTACTATAAAGAGGACCAGAAGACATTTTTCAAATTACTGGTTCTAACGCTTCATGGCTTATCTATAGATTTACTGCGACTTTGGTCCCTTGGTAATGGCCGCCGTTGGCTCGAGTGAGAGAAGCCTAATATGAGACGTCAAATGAGTAGAATAGAGAGTGGGGGTACGAGCCCAATCGATGTTAGCCGTGAATATAATTACCAAAACATCACCAAATTTGTGTCAAACCACGGCTCGACAAAATTCGCTGTCATTTTGGTAATTCTATATTCACGGAAAACATCGAATAAGCTCGTACCCCCACTCTCATACTACTATGGCGGTCATTAATCAAGCTAGACACCCCTCACGTTTTCTACTCAATTGATGTCAAACACACGCGAGACTCACGAAACAATACCAAATTTATACCAAATCACAATTTTCGCTAAATTTGGTGTTATTTCAGTCATATTTTAAAAATAGAATGTGTCGTTTCAACATTTTCACAAATTTATGTCAAATCACATTTAGGAAAAATAGAAAGTGTCGTTTCAACATTTTCACAAGTTTACGTCATATTTAAAAAATAATAGAAAGTGTCGTTTCAACATTTTCACGAGTTTATGTCACATTTAAAAAAAATAGTCGTTTCAACATTTTCACAAATTTATGTCAAATCACATTTAGGAAAATAGTCGTTTCAAAATTTTCATAAATTTGTCAAATCACATTTAAGAAAATAGTCGTTTCAACGCTTTTACAAATTTATGTATCGTAAAAGTGTCTCACGCGTGATAAAATTGCCACCTGTTATACAAATTAGATTATTGCCACCTGTTAATAATAGATTAGTCCTTTTGTTCACTATTTTCAGCGTTTGTCGCCTCGCCTCTCACTTCAATGTTTTTGTGACCATACGCATAGGAGTCAATACCATTTTCTAGAAGGTGTCGTTTATCATCAAAACAGGATAGCGACACTTTATTAATTTCATAACTACCGAGCTGATGCTTGACACTTCTAATGGTCTTCATTGTGTGTCGCAATTGTTTCTGCTCAAGTAACACACTTTTGTAATCTTCATGCTTGATTACCTTTTTAATTATATTCTTTCTGATACCTTTAGCAGTTTTCCCACCACCTCCATCCTCTTTCAAATAACTGTACATCTTACTGCGCAACCCAACAAACTCAACAATTGGTGTTCCGGCGCACTCGTCTTTCATCTTCCCAATAACTTTTTTGTTTTCTTTAAAAGCGAACGGGTTGTCTGCGGGGTAATCACTGTTGTCAAACTTTTCGCGCTCCATCGTAAAGTCAGAGTAAACGTCATCAGTTTCGATTGTGTACAACAGGCTGTCAGTGTCAGTGAAGTGCAATCTGCAGGTGTCGCTAGAGTACTTTTTCATAATATAATTATAGTGAAAGTCATACATCAGTGTTTTACTCAAGTCTAGTATGCACATACCCACATATGCAGGCCTGTTCAATGTCAGCGTTTCTTTAACTTTATGGACAGCAACTAAGTTCTCGCTAAATATCTTGCAAGACACAAACGTCGGCTTCGAGACAAGCTTTTTAAATTTCCTCTCAGTGGTCACTAATCTTACATCCACACGCTTCCTCAAGTTTTCCATTGTTTTCCCAAACACACTGTTGTTCATTAACTTGAAGAAATCCTTCTCGAAAGCGTTCTTAGCCGCAGTTCTTTTGACTGTGTTAAAGTCAATATACTTGCCCAACCACTTGGACTGGTCAAACTGTAGGACCCTATGCACCTTTTTGATTTTCAATCCAAGATCCATGTACAACTGCAGATTTCTATAGTGACACACGTACTTTTTTTTGTCCATCAAATTAGTCACCAGCTTCTTCACACCACCAACACTCACATTAAACTTATTTTTGATTTTCGTGCAGTACTCCGACAACATGTCAACAGTTATCTCCATCTTCTCAGGAGCCAGCGGGTAATCGTTATGTAGGTCGTGCAAATGGTCTGGATACTCCAAGTCGACTTCAAGCAGTAAGCCCTTTTTACTGTCGTTGTGATAGTCGCATAGATTAACCTTTTCTATTTCTTTCTTAGTCAACCATTTAAAACCACCCGTGGGGAGACTTTGGCTCATTGCCCATCCATACAAATTGTTGGCATCAAGGTACATCAAATACTTCGACTCTTGCGCTTTATCGTACCCCTTCATGTACTTATTATTCGCCACGCCATGTCTGTTGCATATGTAGCTCACACCACCACGCATACCCATTTCTACGAACTGGAACATGTCAATGTCAGACAATAATTCGAGTTCCACTCCAGTCATCTTCAACATGGCATCCCAAGCCAACCCAGGCGACGTGAAATAGTGACACGGGTCTAGTTTATACTCACGATGACATGTCTTTCTAAAGTTCTCAAAAACGTCAGCGAGCAAGAGCACATCACTTTTCAAATACAGGTCGTGATACCCACCCATACTTTAAACGTCAAAGTAGTCCCACACGTCGCGAGCGCGCTCATGCATTTCTTCCGTAATATGCTCGTCATTCAGAACGCTGTAGAAGTCCTTTTTGGAGGGTAGCTCGCATTCATCGAATTTATCAAAGGAGTCCATATAGTCATAGGGGTAGACTCCCTTTCTTGTCATAAGTGCCAACCCCTCATCATGAAACACTTCTGACGTGTATTTGAAAGCGTCTCTTGGTAGGTTCTTCACCAAGTTGTCTAGACCACTACCCATGAACTGAAAGCTGTCCAAAAATACCAAGTTTTTTCCAAACATGAACGCCATGTACTTCTCCATATTGTTCGGTATGACATTTATGTCTTGGCCAAACTTACCAATCTCCTGCATGATGAAATGGCTATCGTAGCCACGTAAGTTATGAAAGATCACAGGAATTTTATCAGTCAATCTAAAGTTTACGTTGCACTCACGATGTGCGGACCCTCTGTACTTACCTGAGACATGACAGTGGTCTCTCACTCTAACGTCAGCGCTAATGTACTCAACACTGCAAATATGACAACTTTTAGCCTCGTCAAAGTTTTGTTTATCGTCATCAGTCAGCGCCATTTCTTTGTTAAAGTGACTCTCAGATGTCTCTTTACAATATTCGACAATTTCTAACATCTCCCCAATGAACTTGTTAACTGCATTTTCACCACGATACACTTTTACTGGCTTACTGTACTCATTGTCATAGCAACAAACCAGTTTATACCCATAGCCACAGTCGACGTGCCTCTGGTAGGCATTTGTGTAGCTACGCTCACTTGATGGTGTTGCTGTGTGCACCTTCTGTGTGATAGCCTCGAAGTCTGCATACACCACAAATGGTACGTTTAGCTGTCTACTAAAATTCTCGTATTTCACTTTAGCGTCTTTTTGTGGCATTTTAATAGCTTGCTTCCCATTGATGACCAAACATACTTCAATGTGACTTTCAAGCACGTCCTCACGACTAAAACACTGCAAACAATACCTACAAAAGTGCTTTCTTGCCTTATGCTCTGTCTGACGGTACATGAATTTGTTGAAATCGCGAATGTACACATAGTGCTTGTTGTCCCCATTAGTTATCAACAATAGGTCCATATGGTCAGGATACACCTCCTTAGAGACGTACACAGGGAATGGCTGCTTATTTTCATACCCAAAGACATTAACGCTAATATCGTTAGCCCTTTCAATCCTATTGTAATCTTTGAGTGTGACTGGGAAATCAATTCCATCGTAATTCAGCTCACTGACACGTCTAGCGTACTTCGACGTTCTATCAGAGTGTTTTCCAACAGGAAACTTATGTGCTAGGTGGCACCATCTAAAACACTCGTTGTCATCCCCATTATTTACGTTTATCAAGCCCTTCTTACTATTGCGCAGCTCCTTTGGCAACGCAATGTAGCTACTCCCATGCAAAGGTCTATAAATAGCGATATTAACGTAGTGTGCATCTATTTTGTCAATAGTCCATCCAGACCCCTCAGATAACCACCCAGCTATCCGCGTCAAAATCTGTTCCGATTCACGATTGGCAACATCCTCGATGTCACGCTCATTAATGACGACAAACGTTCCGCTGTTAAAGTAGGCAGTTTTATATGTGGTCTTATCAAACCCTAAATCTTTCTCGAAAGTGATCTTAACTGTCTCTACCACTTTCATTCCGTTGGTCTCACCCAACTCACGTCTCAAAAGGTTGGTGACAGCGCTTCTAGTTGCGTTTACCTGATTGATGTCTCTGTCGTTAACCACCTCGACTCCATAAGACCTGGTGAACCCTCTCAACGCTCGATCCAATAGCCGCGGGCTATGGTCTTCAACTGTGGGTTGTGCTTCCTGATTTCTAACAAGACGGTTATGCGTCCGACTACCAACGTTAACTCGCCTGTTTGTCAGTGGATTAACAATAGTCGCATTTGTCGTGTCACTAAAAACACCATCTCTAACAAGTTGATTGTAGACCCGCCCATGAACGTTGACTGCTCTACCTGTTAGCGGATTTACAACGGCTGCACCAGTTCTAGCGAGTGAGTTTTCTGTGACGTCGCCCATGGCTTCTATATACTACGCTTATATTTTTTTCCTAAGCCACTCGTTGTAATAACGATCGCCACTTTCACACCATCCCAACTTTGGGTACACCACTCCAAACAGATTGTCGTCAAACTTCTCTTTCACCTTTCCGTCTTTAAGGTCTGACACCTTCTCAAGCGTCTCAACTTGTCTTCTATGGCACAACCTAATAATGTAGTACCCTTTATCAAATTGCATGAGTACAACACATTGACAACTTTCAAGAAGTCCTCTTTTACCAACTCGAGGTGCTCGAACCTCACAACGTTCCATAGTCTCCTTCCCATCCACCAAGACCGCTTGTGAACGCTTTTTAGTCGTGTGAGTCTCATGTCACTATAACTCTGAACGTAGCCCCATTCGATGTCGCCACACTTTGGGCATGCGTACCCACCACGGCCAGTCATGTTTTTCACAACGTCGCAATCTGAGCAGTAGTGAAGCCTGAGGGTGTCTCCACACTCAATTTGCGTCTCATTCGCGATCTCATCAATTGTCAAACCAAAACTCATCTGCCTCATAAGTTTGTCCATCAACTTATACTACTCCAACATTTTTTTATCGAGTGAGTACCCATACCGCTATTCCACTACCCAAACCTAACGCACCAACAAACAATAATTGGTATTCCTTCATTTCCGCACTCGGTTGGTAGTAATCCGCAATCTTCGGGCTCTCAGTGAACACTCGTCCGCTGTAGTGAATGGTCATTACGCTTCTAAGTTCTTCCAACGCGTGGTTTGTTTCTCATACCACACTTCTTTCGCGCTGGCTAACTGTTCCAACGCATGATTGTGCCTTTTCATCTCAGCTTCATAGCCTGTGTGATTAAACTTCGAAAACATAAAGCCAGCGCCTGCAAAAGCTACTGCATTAAATATCCCTCCAGCCACAACACTCACCATTAACTTACATTGATTTGAATGGATCTGTCGGTATCCACTTTTTCGATTGCATCCATTTTACTAACAGCGTTCCTGCACCAACAGCTGCAGCAAGTTTCACTGTACCTTTCACTGTCTCTGGTGTCCCCAATGGTTCTCCCAAAGCCTTTTTGGAAATCATACTCACTACCACAGCGCCAGTCGTGACAAGTAGCGCATCATACAATTCGTTCATGAGTTCTTTTCGATCAATCGCAGCCATAGATACATTGTCGTGTGTTTTGTTCAAGAGTCAAATGTGTCGAGTGTTGGACGACGAGTTCTACAACTTTCTGACGCGCTAGCTGCTGCGGTACTCACAGGTTCTAATCGTGTCTCTTTTTCACTGCTAACTGTGTACCATAACGAAGCACCAGCGATGATAACACCAAGTGTTCCAACAATGTAACCATAGCTCCACTCACTACTCTGTTCCTCGTTGACTATCATTTCGCGCATTTTCTTTTCTTTCGCAGCTTTCGATATCTCAGCCAACTTCTTACCAGCAGCGACACGCTTTGGGTCCTTCACCTTAACACTTTTCACATCAGCTGTGATCTTGGCGTCAACAGTCTGTGAGTCCTCAACCATCTAATACACTATCACGTGTTATCTTACTCACAGTTGACCTCACAGTTATCTCACAGTTGACCTCACAGTTATCTCACAGCCCCAAACCAAACGCGTTAAAAATTATGATTTTTTCTGGAGGTATAGTATAATGACTCAAGTCCAAGACACCGCAGAAGAGATGACTCAAGTCCAAGACGCCGCAGAAGAGGAGATCGACGCAATGCGGAGACGGTCCTTTATCGACGTGCATGCCTCACGAGACGCCTCTGGGCCTAACGTCTTAAAAGAGTACTCGGCAGTTTTCGTGTTGTGTGACCCCAGTTGTAAAAACGAAGAAGTGTCGAGACGATTTGAGGATCAGATTTTCTTTACAAAGCTTGCTCACAAGTCTTGGATTGGACTTGACGAAGTTGAAGCCAACAAGATGGTTAACATACTAACCAGATTTATCCCTGTGTGGTGCCACTTACCATTCAAACACCTTGCGTTAGCAGGTAGAGACTACTTAGGCAACCCTTGCGAGTCCACCGCTACGCTACTCGGTAACTACCTCGAAGTGTTCTTAGCGAGCCTTCTATGGAGACCGTGTCCAACCAAACTCAAAGCATGGCTAGAGCTTGCCGAGAACCGTGACGTTAACGTTTGTAAGGTGGGGTGTAATGAGATACTGAGTGTGGACGACCTAGAGGACCACATATTCTCACCCACCCACCAGTATTTCGCGTGTGAGTCCAACGTGTACAGGTGTTACCCGTGCGGTATGGTCACCAATAGCCCGATGTGTCGCTCAAGACACGAGAGCTCGAGGTCCCATCTTGAGAACTTAGAGCTTCAGCGGATATTTAACATTGGACAATGGTTGCCGCAGTGAAAAAAAATATCTCTGAGGGTATAGTAACCATGAAGAAAGTTGGTAAACTAGAAATCGTGATTGGTCCCATGTTTGCAGGAAAAACAACAGAGAAGAGTTCGCAGGTTAGTTGCGTTAAGTAAATCAGGGCTTAGAGTCCTTTACATGAACAATGCAGGTGACACTAGACGAACTAACCACACGTTCTCCACACATCGTCAGGCTATTGTCGTTGGATCAGACAGCTTACCCGCGAAGTTAATCACCAACCTCCCAAGTTCTTCCAAACTAGCTGGCTACGACGTCATTGGTATTGATGAGGGCCATTGGTACTCTGATCTACTCCCAGTTATTCATGACTACATCAAAGCTGGCATTCACGTCATTATTTGTGGTCTCATAATAACGGAGCACTTAGGAAGACTTGGTGAGCTAGACACGCTCTTTCCAATGGCAGACGACATCACATTTCTAAAAGCGTATTGCGCTGTTTGTCGTGACACTCGCGGAACAACTGTTGAAGCGCCATTCAATTGGAGATATAACCCAGGACCATCGTTTGTTGGTGGTGCTGAGCAATATCGCGCAGTGTGCAGACGTCATCATCCTTCCACACAAAATTAAGGGTGTTATCAATACACCCCACTTTTTAAATTTAGACGTTGGTCACGTGAAGCGTCCAATGTCATTGAGACAACATTAGAGGTATTGAGGCCAGTAATGTCACACACATAAAATTAGCCGCGCACCACACAGTGGTCAGACTAGGTTTGTGAAATAAAGAGAGTTCCACAAACGTTTTCATTGAGAGAAAGTTTCGCAGATATTTTTATCGAGTTAAAAACGTCTTTAAAAAATGCTAGAGCAGTTGTCACTCCGAGCGTCGTCTCAACGACAGGAGTGAGCGCTAATTCGACTCATTACTCGTTGTCTAAAAAGTCTCTTTACAATAATGTCTCTCGTGGTTACTTAACGCTGCTTTATTTTTAAATTTACGAAAACACTGGGAACATTGAAACCCAATGTCAAAGAAATATTTTATTATCGCGGTAATAGCGTCGTCGTACGAGTCGCACAACAATGTTAGATAACCAGCGGATTTGTACCTGAGCAACAGAGAGTCCTGCTCTTTGGATGTCTTGCCTGTGCCACCTGGGTTCTTGAACTCAATCACAAGTCCGCTATGCTGTCGGTTTGCATTAGCAATAATCAAGTCAGGTGTTCCACGTTGGTAACCTTTTTTCCACGAATTTATTCTTTTACTTGAAGTGTCTTGATTTTCACCACAAGCGGCTATCAAAATAGCTTCTGGATAATATTTCCTAAGAAAACCAACGACTTTCGTGTGAAGATCGAACTCAGTGATCATTTTAAACTGATTGTGTCTGAGACCGACGTCAGCTACGGTCTTTCTAGCACTTGGCAAGACTTCTGAGTGCACCCACCTTCCGAAGTGTCTCGCACGTTCCATTTTACTCGAGAACACCAACGAGTAGACCCCAAGTTCGTTGATAAACGAGTCTTGTTCCATCTTCATTCTACAGTCAGGTTCGACGTGGTCGTGTACTGCATCCTTTGGTCGAGCATAGCCTAGAGCGCTCGCGACTTCTTTCGCTTTGAACCATATATCACCGTTATTCGTAGCCGTCGTGATTTGGTGACCATCGAAATCGAATAGTTTCACTGAGTTGGTTGTCATTACTATAGTCCCACAAAAAAACTACTCGATGTGGGCGTTAGGTTTTTTATAGATCTGGTTTGTTGTGTACCAACGCATCAGGTGTGTTTTGTTAGTCTTCGGTTTGCTACGTCGTGTGAAAAAGTTTCTAACGTTACGAACCAACTTTCTAAATCTTCGAAGCTGAGATCCTCGAAGCCGAGACCAACCCATTTTAACTTAGGTCACGTCTCCCACCACTCCCACAGTGTCTGACTCTGGTAACATAATAGGTTTGCCGTAAGTCTTTTTAGACCTCACACCAATCTCAGCGTGGAGCTCGAGAGTTATATCACCGCGACCAAATGACCCACCAGCTTTGAACATGTGGTCAGTCGTTTTATTTATCTTATATATTTCACGCTCTTTTGAAATACACGCTCCCATATATTTAACACTGGTTTGGAAGATCACTTTAATGCGTCGAACATTCACTTTATACCATATTCCTTCATCATTTCTCCACCCATGATTATGATGTCTCGGTTCGCCATGTAACCACTCACAATTTTCACACCGTAGAATTCTATCAACGATGGGTACGCATAAGGTGCGAGTGGTATTCTTGGTCGGTGTATTCCAAAAATTGTTCCATAGGGTGTGCCTATCTTTTTCATATTCGCTATGAAGTCTGAATCGGTTGACTTGATGTTGTTGACTCTGACGTGTGAATTGCTCATTTGCCAGTGTATCGATATCATATGCATTTTACTTATGTCAACACCACTCGGAATAGTGCATATGCTCTCCATTGCTGGGTTGCTGCCACCATACGCGAGTCCATTAGTCATACCAGTCTTGTACCCTATGAACTTATCCCACTGACCGTCGTCGTTTGATATAATTGTCTCCCAATTTGACCCTGTGGTTCTCATAGGTAACCGCACTACGACAAAAATGGAGAGATCACACCATTGCATACTGGGACAATTAAAATGGAGACCTGACTCAAGTGGGATTGGTACTAACTCAGGGGACAGAAAACTTTGGCCTGCACCGTTAACGCCAATAATAGGGCTATAAGTTAGGTTGTTTTGCACTAATTTACTTGTTCCACCAATGGCTTTCACTTTGTTCGAGCCATTGGTGTGAAATTCCACGTTTTTCAAGGCGTGTGTGCTAACGTTGAAGTCGAGCATAACATTATAGGACTGACTCTTGAGGAAACCTGATAGCAATTGCTCTAGAGTTATTTTGTTGATGGCGTCTGAGTCATCGATTGGGTCTGCTACGTTTTTTATCGCTGAGCCTTGCATGTCTATTAGTCCAGACATCCTTCCGCCGGTCGCACTTAATTTGGGATCTTCGTCCAGATGCCTTTTCGTTCTCTTTAGTATTTTATCGTGAGGGTCGTCAGACTCATACCCATAGTTTAGACTCATTACTACTTCAAGGTGTATTTGCTTACCAGATAGCCAGAGACTGCTGAGAACCCTAACACTATCGCTAGCGTTGTCGTGTCTGACTCACTTGTGGTGGTCTGTGCTATTTGATTGGTGGTGACCATTGTTTTCTTCACAGGTGGTACTCCCAAGTTAGTCACCACATTTTCTTGGTGGACTTTTTTAGCCACAGTCGTTGGTGTTGTTGCATTCAAGCGAGTGTTCACTCCAAATCTCATGGACTCTGTGGCAATCTTTAATAAGTTGTTGTACCCAGCGATTTTGTTCTTGAGTATCACCACATTACTTGGCATTAACCATGTACTTGGCGACACTGCAAGATTTTGGACAACGTTGGTGTCTCTAATCGATTTATTCATGTTGAGAATCCATGTCGACACGTCATAGTTGACAACACTGTCAGCAAACAACTTGCGGAATTCTTGTTGGGTCTCTAGACTTCCTGCAGAACCACCAACGACAGACACACGTGTTCTCGCTTGCGCACCAAGTGTGGAGTACACAAAGGCTTCTATGCTTTGATTTAGATATTGTAACCCAATGTTGGTAAAGCCGTCTGACAATCGCGCGACGTATCGTTTATAATCGTTCTGAACGTCGTTGAGTGCGTACACTCTGGATTCACCTAAAGTGCCATCGCTCAGGACTTTATTCTGGTAGTAATGTTTTCTAGGGATCTTGGAAATCTTACCATACAATTCGTAAGCGTTGAATTTTCTACTTATTGATTTCATGGTCTCGCCACCCTCCATTCTTCTGAGAAGTCTCCTAATGGTGAAGTACACATGAAATCTCATCACACTTGTGACCACAGGGTGAACTTCTTGTGACACTGATAGATGTTGCAGTGAGACTCCACAACAGAAACTCGCACAATACGTCGCAAACACAACGCGGTAGTAAGATTCGCTGTCGTCCCACTTCGACGTGGTCTTTGACGTGGTGATTTGTAAGGTTGGTAGCTTTGACATGAAGTAGCTACTTTGGTTAACAAAGACTTTGAAGTTATTCACTGGATAATTCAACACATTTTCTGTTGGGTAGCCATCCCAAAGTCCCCAGTGGTTCTTATGACCTTTTGGTAGTGGTTGGATAGTTCCACCACCTTGCCATATTATTGGGAACTTACTATTGTGCAGCCACTTCCACATGTTTTTATCATTTTTGAAGGTTGCGCTGGTTATGTCTGTGCTGAGGATGTCATTGTTTCTGAAGTACACGTCAATATTTAGGATCTTACCGTCTTGTGAAATATTTGGATCGAACTCGAATTTGCTTAAAGTAGCGTGAGGGTACTTTTTGATGAGGTCTGCCTTTGCGTCGTGTGTAGCCTTCGATGTGTTAGCCATCGCACGTTTGTAGTGCTCTCCATAGTAGTCATGAAGGGCTTTCTGCATATAATATACCGTATGTTATACATAATGCGAAAGTTGACGGTATTCATTGAAGGCGCAGAGAAAGTGGTGTCCTTTGACAGCGCAATGATGGTCATACACGATAACCCATACATTGTGGTTAAGACAGCCACTGTGTTTTGGGACTATCATAACACAACAAGCGACGACAGCATTCAGGTCTTCACGCTGGACGACTCTAGGGTAGGCTCTTTTAAAAAGATTAAAGTGGGTGAAGGGTACTTTAGCTTCGACGCACTGGTCAAAGTCTTGAAACACGAGTCAAACGAGCGTAAGGTGAATCTCGAGATAGAGAAACTGACGCCCACAGGCAAATGTAGGGTTAAGGTTAGTAGCTCAGCTGTGCTAGACACCCTTGGGCCTCTACTTGGTTTCGCGAGAGGTGAGGTGATTCAGAATGACTCACAGTGGCACACTAGCCCAAACGAGGTCGACATGTACAGAGGTCTGAAGTACATAGAAGTTTCATGTGACGTTGTTGAAACGGAAAGTAATGTGGGTATTGATGGGAAGCGTAGCGATGTGATCACAACGTTGCCAATACCCACTGAACAGTCTTTGAAGGGGTCAGTACAACGTCATGTGGACATTGAGTCCAAGGTGGGTATTAAAAAAGGTGTTTACTCAAGTATGACATTTCGTGTCAAACCAAATAACGACGATCTTAAAATTGGCGCGGTGTTATTGGAACTGTATATTGTGTGAACTATATGGAGCTTGGTGTGGAAACAGAACAAGGGTTGCGAGACACCTATTATAACCCTAAGACAGGGTTCAGTGGTGCAGAGAGGTTGTATCAAAGTGCGTTAGGAGACGGATTGAAAGTAACTAGAAAAACAGTGAAAGAATGGTTGACAGCGCAGGATACTTACACTAGGTACAAACCCATTGTGAGAAGACATAAGTTCCGTGCTACCTTCGTCGGGTTTCTTGGTGAAGAGCTCCAAATGGACTTAGTGGACATGAGTAAGTACTCAAAACAGAATGGAGGTTATTATTGGATATTGACAGGTATTGAAATATTGAGTAGATACGCTTTTGGTATTGCGGTTTACAGAAAAGACACTAAGAACATGACTGAGGCTGTTGGAAAGTTGTTGAATGACTTTAAAGATCGATTTGGAACCACGCCTAAGTTAGCACAATTTGATGATGGACTTGAATTCTACAACGTTGGTGTGAAAAGTTTGCTGAAAGAACATGGTGTCGAATATTTCAGCACTAAGAGTGATAAAAAGGCTGCTGTTGTCGAGCGTTTTAATAGAAGTCTCAAGAGCATTATGTGGAAGTACTTTTACACCCGTGGAACGTATAGATGGGTTGACGTTCTTGACCAGTTTGTGAGCAATTATAATAGCAATGTGAATCGAAGTATTATGATGAAGCCAAAGGATGTTGATAAGTCAAATGAAGGCGAAGTTTGGACCACTTTGTTTGGTCACCAATTTGCGGACAATCCATTGCCAAAGTTTAAGGTTGGTGAATCGGTGAGAATTAGTAAGTACAAGAGTATATTCACAAAAGGCTATGAAGCCAACTTCGCTGAAGAGCTGTTTAAAGTGGTGAGAGTTATTCGTGGTGATCCGAACGTGTATGAAATTGAGGACATGAGTGGTGAACAGATTATTGGGAAGTTTTATGAGCAGGAACTATCGCTGGTCAATAAGAAACATGGTGATGACGTGTATAGAGTTGAAAAGGTGTTGAGAAGAAAGAAAGTCAGAGGAAAGAAGATGGTGTTGGTCAAATGGTTAGGTTACGAAAGCAAACATAATTCGTGGATACCAGAAAGCGATATTCAAAATGTGAGCTAATATAATATGGCTGAGGGTGGTTTCGACGACTTTGAGATGGAGAGATCTAATGAATACAAAGATGTCACTGGCGATGAGCTAAAGTATAGTCTCGAGAAAGCCATTCAAGATCGCGAACTAGCTCGGGACGATCCAAGCGTCACAGTCGATGAGAGAATTAGACTAATTAAAGTGGTGAGTGGACTGGATCGCGAACGTAGTAGAAGATTGCGTCGACATATGGAGGGGTTTTTTAGTGATCTTACAGCGTGGGCTAATGACAACGCGAGAGATCGTGAAGACGTCGTGAGGAGTGCGCCATTGTTAGACACCATACATGCGGAGTACGTCGACATACCTGGACTAACACCAATCGAGAACCGTGAGTTGAATAGCGCGCTCAATCCAAGCGAGAGTGTGTTGCGTGAGTCGAGAATAGGCGACACTGGTACATTGCAAATACAAGCAGACCATTTTCAACACTTGATAAATGAAGCGAACAAAAGAATAGCAGAGCTTGATAGAGAGGACCTCACGATCGCAGAGAACGAAGAGTATATTGATCTAGCTGAAAGAATGATTGGACTCATACAGGCTAAAGACATGATTATTGAGCAGCGACAAATAGAGGAGGTTAGAGAGCAACAGGAAGTCGATATTAACAGATTGCAGAAATTCAAGAAATGGGCTAGAGAAAATATGGTTGGGTTTAGTGCTTTAGCGATTTCAGTGGCTGCAATTATAACAACTATTATTATCGCTGGTAGGTCTAATGTCATGAAAGGCGCTATGACCACGAGGTCGTTTGCACAGGCTGTTAAAAACGTGATAATGAGGATGGGTCCATGGGCTGTTGGGTTGGCTAACTTAGTTTATGACGCGCTGGTGGTAGGCGCAAAGGGTCTCGCTTGGTTAGCTCAAAATCTGTGGGTGTTTGCGGTGACATTCGCATGGCTTGCGTACAATTATTTAAACTAAAAGCAAAAACGTGATTCATGGATACCAGAAAGCGATATTCAAAATGTGAGTTAATGTAATATGGCTGAAGGTGGGGAAGGTTTCGACGACTTCGAGATGGAGAGCTTCAATGAGTACAAAGACATGAGTGATGAGCAACTAGAAGGGGAGCTCACCAAGACTAATGAGTGGATCAGAAAGACAGACTTTGAGTACAACACGAGTGAGATGCCGAGAGACGTTCGTGTTAATTATGACAACTATCGCGACGGCGTAAAAAAGATAAGAGGTGAGCTAGCTAGAAGGCGAGGTGGGCAAAAAGAGACGTCATTTATCGACGCTGGCGATGGGGACACCAACACAGAGGTCCCAACGTTTGACGTCGACGATTTGCCATCGAATCCTGAGAACCAAGTTTCGATGAGCTTAGAAAAGTTCATTAGTAATGAAACTGGGACGCGATTCAAGCTTGACATTCGTGACTCCGACGTGTTAGCACTGCTACTCAGAACATCAATAAGCAAGAATAACAATATGTTATTCAAACCCTTGCTCGATAGCAACGAATTTGGTAAAGAGCAAATAGTTCTCAAACGTGGGAAGGGTGGTGTTCTGCGGTACAACGAAGCTAAGTTGCGCAACGTGCAGTTGACCAATTTAAAGACTTTTTGTATAAAATCAAAGTCAGCTCGAGAGACCGTGAGGAAACTGCGAGGAGTCAACCATTGTTAGACACCACACGCGCGAAATATGTCGACAAACCTAGACTAACACCAAACGAGAATCGCGAATTGAGTGGTGCGCTCAATCCAAGTGAGAATGTGTTGCGCGAATCAAGAATAGGTGACACTGGTGCGTTGCAAATACAAGCAGACCATCTTCAAGAGGCGAAAGAACACACAAGCGAAAGAATAGCAGAGCTTGAGGGAGGTAAAGAGAATAATGATCCATATGAAAAAGTGGTTGGGCTTAGACAAACTAGAGGCAGACAGCGTGAGTTTGACGAGCTTGTTGGTTTGCGTGAAAGAGAGAGTGAACTTGAACAAGCCAGAGAAGAAGTCTTAGAGCAGCGGCAAATAGAAGAGGTTAGAGAGCAACAAGAGATCGACATTGACAGGTTTCAGAAGTTCAAGAAGTGGGCTAAAGAAAATATGGTTGGGTTGAGCGCTGTGGCAATTTCAGTGGCTGGAATTATAACAACTATTATCATCGCTGGGAGGTCCGCTGTTATGAAAGGCGCTATGGCTACGAGGTCGTTCGCACAGGCTGTTAAGAATGCGATAACGAAGATGGGTCCATGGGCTGTTGGGTTGGCTAACTTAGTTTATAATGCGTTGACGTTGGGTGCGAAGGGTCTCGCATGGTTGGCTCAAAATCTGTGGGTACTCGCAGTGATATTTGCGTGGTTCGCTTATGATTATTACAAGCTAAAACGGTAGTCTCATCTTCGAGGGCCTCAGCTTCGAAGATAACAAAATATGTGTAAAGTATATGAACGTCACGTCAGCAGAATTGAGTCCCGGTTTTAGACGAGCGACCATGGGTGTCATAAAAGGGGTGAGAACGCAGCATGTGATCACGTTGAACCCTAATAAAGTCAGTCCTGGTGAGGAGCTCTACATTGATGTACCGAAGCTCAAGGTTAGTAGCTGTTTGGTGCCTGGATCGTTGGGTTTAGTGTTCGACTTTAAGAATGCAAACGACAAAAGTTGGTTCTTGAACAATGTGAGCAAATTACTTTGTGAGAAGCTTGTTGTGAGACTAGCTGGGGAAACTGTGTATGACAATAGTGGGGAAAATTACACTGGTGTCTATCGCGACCTTTGGGAAAGCGTCACTGCGCGAGACCAAATGGTTGACTATGGTGTTGGCTCTGAGAACTTGAGAAAGCTAATTTCTAAGGATGACAGTGGCGCGACAAGTGGAGACGTTGCTAAAGTTAGTGATGCATTGATGTTTGGTGTGATTGGAACGAAACAGCGGATTAAGCTTGGCAAGATCATGAATGACCACGGGTTGTACGCTCCTTTTAGCATGAACAACAACTTGCAGTATGTGATCACACTTCCCAAAGCTACAGACATCATGGTGGCGCAATCCAATGAGAGTGTAGGTGGATACACTCTGGAGAACCTCGAGCTTGAGTATGAGACGATCGATAACCAGGAGCTCTCTGACGAAATAACGTCGGGCTATGCAAGTGGTCGTAGTTTGTCATATGAGCACGTCACGTTGATGAAAACCACTGAATGGGACAAAGGTACGACCATTGTGAACGAGAATGTTAATCTACCAAGAAAAAGCATGAAGGCGATTGTGTTGCTATTCACGAATAAGGTGCGAGCAGACAGCGAGGAGTTTCTTTACCCAAATATTGAGAGTGTTAGAGTCACGATTGAAGGTGTGCCAAATAGCGTGTACTCACAAGGCATTCCAAAGTCGAAGTTCTATGCAGAAGCGAAACGGTTGTTTGGGTTGGGTGAAGAACACGCTCAGTTCATGACCATACAGAAGTTCTATAAAGATGGTTTTGCGTTAGTCATTGACTTGAGGAGCGTTCAAGATAATTACAACGTGGCCACTGGCAAGAAAATTGTGAACACACAATCTGGTGTGCTTCTTGAGATCACTAAGAAAGCGACGACCGCAAATGTCATGTGTAGGGTGTTTGTGATGAGTGATGGATTGGTCAACTTCATGAACAACGGGTTGCAATCAATCCAGTATTAAATCAAACGCAATTTAATGGAAACTCCGTTTAATGCGCTAATTGTTGGGATGACAGCTTGTGGTAAGACACATTATTTACTCAACACATTGGAATCTGAGTATTGTGGCAAATTTGACTACATTGTGTTGATTTGCCCTACTTTCGAGTGGAATAAAGCGTACCAAGATTGGAAATATGTGCGCGACCCTGATGTGTTAGCGATAGACTGTGTACAGGATAACGTTGACGCTGTTCTCAAGTGTGTAACAAACGTTTTTAAAGGCACTAACACTCTGATTGTGTTGGACGACTGTGCAAGTGGGCAGGACGTCAAGAATAGGACTAGTCAATTGGTCAACTTGGCTTTTAGTGCGCGACATTTTATGTTGAGCGTTATTGTCATCACACAACAACTGACGTCGATCGCAAAACCGTATAGAGAAAACATTAGTAAGCTCATTTGCTTTTACTGCCCGAGCAGAAGTGATATGAAGGTTGTTATTGACGATTATCTTGGAAACATTAGCAAAGAGGAAGCGTCGGCGATTGTGACCGCATTAAAAAATCATAAGTACGCTAGACTCGAAATCTCACTGCGCTATCCATACAGTCACGAAGTCGTTATTCCGCAATAAAATATGGGTATAAGTAATAACGTGATGGTGAAACGCAAAAGTGAAGAAAACCCCACGATTGAGGAATTAGTTGAGGATACTCAAGCCGCTAGTGCCTCGACTGTGGAAGACGACATTGACGTTAGGAGAGCCGAACTTATTAGACTGTCTGGTGATGGTATGGTAAGCCAATCTGAAGCGTACATTAAAAAAGCGTCCGCAAAGGTTATCGATAAGATATGGTGCCAATATGAGTTGAAGAGAATGGAAATTGCAAACGCTTTTCTCACTGACTTGCTAATCAGTAAATTCGCTAGCTTATTAGATGGGTTGAACGCCATTGAGAACCCTGACGAACTAAATGACGAGCTGCAAAAAGACTCGCTACTAAAGAAAGACGTTGAAAGCATTGTCGCGGTTGTGACACCGTACGTGCCTTTCTTAGGCTTGTTGTCGGGAGGAATCACGACGTCGAAGTATGTGTACGATCACCATTTTAAAAGTGAGGCGACAAACACTGAAAATAGCGAACAAACGGACTAATCTATTATTAACAGGTGGCAATAATCTAATTTGTATAACAGGTGGCAATTTTATCACGCGTGAGACACTTTTACGATACATAAATTTGTAAAAGCGTTGAAACGACTATTTTCTTAAATGTGATTTGACAAATTTATGAAAATTTTGAAACGACTATTTTCCTAAATGTGATTTGACATAAATTTGTGAAAATGTTGAAACGACTATTTTTTTTAAATGTGACATAAACTCGTGAAAATGTTGAAACGACACTTTCTATTATTTTTTAAATATGACGTAAACTTGTGAAAATGTTGAAACGACACTTTCTATTTTTCCTAAATGTGATTTGACATAAATTTGTGAAAATGTTGAAACGACACATTCTATTTTTAAAATATGACTGAAATAACACCAAATTTAGCGAAAATTGTGATTTGGTATAAATTTGGTATTGTTTCGTGAGTCTCGCGTGTGTTTGACATCAATTGAGTAGAAAACGTGAGGGGTGTCTAGCTTGATTAATGACCGCCATAGTAGTATGAGAGTGGGGGTACGAGCTTATTCGATGTTTTCCGTGAATATAGAATTACCAAAATGACAGCGAATTTTGTCGAGCCGTGGTTTGACACAAATTTGGTGATGTTTTGGTAATTATATTCACGGTTAACATCGATTGGGCTCGTACCCCCACTCTCTATACTACTCAAATGAGGTTCAAGATTTTATGCATTTAATGTTAACAAAGAAACTATATTGGGCAGACACTAAACCTATTTCGCGAGCGTCACAGTTTGTGTGAAGGCTAAAGGGGATGACTCAAAAGGACTTTTACATTTTTAGAACGACTAATCCTAACCCTAATCTCAATCTTAATCCTAACCCCAATCATAACCTTGATCCTAACTTTGATCCTAACCTTAAACCTAACCTTAAACCTAACCCTAACCGTAGCTATCCATAACCTAACGAAAAATAAAACCCAGAAAAAAACAGAAAGGTCCTTTTGAGTCGTCCCTTTTAGCCTTCCCCCACAGTTTGATTTTCTTACAAATTCGGAGCTTCTAATGATCTCTTGCAATTTCATTATGCAAATATGCAAGCTTCAAAATCAGCTCCTCAGATATAATAGAAAGCTCATTCCAGTCCTATTTTTGAGATCAGTGGTAAAAGCGGACAAACATGTATAATGACGTCATCTCGACGCAGTGCTATTCACGTTGATCAACGGAAACTGAATCCGGATTCATGTAAAGAGCCCATAAAACAATATTTTAAAACTGATAAAATATTGCTCGTCTTTTAGGGTTCCCTATAAATTCCTGGACGTGTTTTTAGCTGCATTATATATTTCACTTCAAAAATTATTAATATCGCTCATTATTGAAGATTAATTTTCAGGAAACTTCTTCGCAGAAATAGTTTAAATTTAAATTTTCTGGGGGTGCTTGCCCCTCTAGGTGGTTGCAAGTTCGAACGTACACCAACACTAGTGTTCTCTCGCCTAACAATGGCGCAGCGCACAAATGACGTATATTATTGATGTTTGTCAATTCAATCAAACCTTTTATTTAACCAGGGAGTCTAATGAGCAAAAATATAGTGTTATTAAGGCCCCGTTTACACTATACCGGACGAATTTGGATCCGGATAACATTTCGTCCTGTTAGGCCTTTTGTTTACACTGGGACCTGCTATCCGGACGAATTTTGTACCTGAAAAAAGAAGGTACAGTTTCTGTACCTGTACGATTCGGTGGCATACCGGTATAGTATAAATTAACCGGTACGATTGTCGTACCTTTTGCGAAATTTTACGGATTAGAAGGATTGGGAACTAGTTTTCAACATGTAAAATGGCGACCAAAATGGTGATACGATATAAAGAAAGCAATGAGGTTGACACAAGATGTTGCGTAGCTTGCCATGTTTCTTGACATAACCGGGTTACTGATGAAGCTCCATTTTGTGCAGATGGCATTATGTACGGCGAATTATAGAGCAAGGAGATGGAGGTTCATAAACTTGCTTGTGTTCAACCTGGGCAGCTACAAACATGTTGTTGCACAGAGAAATAAATATCGCCCTAGAAGAAGGAAGAAATTAAGGATAATTTTTGTTTTTTGTTTGTTTAACTGCGCTCGTGGTTATTTTGAGCAAAAGGCCGAATTGTCTCGCCTGGGCATATTTATCCGGTACAGTGTAAACGCACGCGAAAGAGGATAATAAAGTAAACGGTACAACATTGTACCGGACAAAAATTCGTCCGGTATAGTGTAAACGTGGCCTGGGTACTAGGTTGGAGCAGTGTTCAGGATCAGGAATTCCAGCAGAATAATGAGAGAAATTTTCTATAGCATGAGGATCAAATAAATAGAATGCAGAATCTAAACCACGTATGAAGTTGATCATATAGCCTTGTAATATTATAATAACATATGGTAATCATATTGCGCGTTTATAATGTCAAAATTCAATATGACCATTTGAACATCTGTAAATTCGAACAATATTTGCTCGAAAAAGAGCAAGCCTCGCCAAGTTATAAATTTTTCATTCAAGCGACACTTTCGCCAAATCGAACTTCACGTTTGTAATGGTTTCTGCCAGGAACCTCAACCCATAAATGTTCCAGTTGGGGATAACGGGACTCAATGTCGATTCTCCTTTTAAACTGGATTGTCTCTTTTATAGTTACACGCGCCTACGCCACCTCCTCTGATTTTTTTCACGGTTACGAAAGCATGACAATACCAGGTGTTGAGACATGTTGAAGTAGCAAGTTGTTATCCTTAAGCCATGTTTCACTCATAGTGATAATATCGAACGGATACTCCCTCAGAGTAATCTATCAAAGGTGGAAACCATGCTTTGTGTGTTCATGTGCATTACTTTGAGTTGCGCTTCCCTTTTCGTTAGCGCTTGGAGATGTTGGTCTTGTGAATTTGAAACATCCGCATCAAGTCCGCGTTCATCATCCACCGAGATGAAACTATCGGCATAATGGCAAAACGCTACCTGTAATACATTTCGAGCAGCTCCATTTATTGGGGGTTGTAGACGATACATTTTTTTACATTAATTCCAGCACACTTTGCATGAATAAAGTCAAAGCACTGCATACACAGGCATCGCTTCTGATTTTTTGCCAATGGGGTGCAGTCCATTTTCTAGTATTTACACTGGTGCTACTAGATCTTTCTTTATGCTCAGGATCAGGATTAACTTCGACGTCCCCACTGATGATCAATAAGCGATAGGTAGCTGTAGAATTGCAATAATATGAAATACGCTTTGCAGACCTCTTTTCCTTGATTCGCAATAACTTTGCCGAACGATTTACCTCTCCGATATAAGATAAGAAGCTTTATTTAAACGGGGGTAGACATCAGCTATAAGCTGTTCTCCCTAGTGTCCCTGTATGGCTGTATAGATGACTAGTTGACTATAGTTCATGAGGGAATGACCAAACTCCAGGAGACTAACGTTGTTGCCAATTCAGTGCGAAAATGAGACGACCTGAGAACACATCCCAGCTCAAAATGCGTCGTCTTTAGTGATCGCATGTAAATCGGAGTACGTTCTGCATGAACAGTCGGGCTCTCTGAACCAAACACTGATGTAATAGTTTCCCGTGGTTTACTTTCATTTCCGCAAATTCCTCTTCCAAAATCACACTCCATAGATGGAAAAACATTGTTCGACGAATATAAAGTGGCGTCTTCCTTAGAGCAACTGATCCCACGCAAAGTCCACCAGACAATAAGAATACTGCAGATTTGGTTTAATAATACCATGGCACGTGCGAATTTGTTTCTTGTGAATACGTTTCGTCTTGAAATTTATTCGCATTAATTACTTGCTGCGCGTGCGTAGGTCGAGTTCAATGACCGTTGAAACAGGCGCTGTCGTCAGCGTATCTGGCGTGTTTCGTTTGCTCACGTGTAGATAATCCTATCGCCCGCATGGTCAGAAATATGCGACATTTGAGCCCGCGCGTCTGAAGGAATGGATGTTAATGCAAAATGTCGGGTTCGGTATTAATTCTCAACAACATAACTCAGTGAAATATCATACCTTTAAGCATCAGAGATGTTATGTTTCTCTGCTTTTTAAACACGACGAAATATGAATTACAGCGCCATTCATCCAGTGTATTTCATAGTAAATCTTGATCAAGAGCAGTTTTTAAAATCCTTGTATAATCGAATTTGTCACCTTTTTCCTAAATGTCGGGTTCGGAACATATATATAAGTGATGGTACCATAATTCGCACTAAGTTTCTCCTATCCTTCTGCTGTACTTGCTCTGCTTTTTAGGTCTGAAATCTTCGTAAATCCACATAATTTGCGTTGGGAGATAAAAGCGAAAGTTCTAAATTGCTTCGAGCAAAAACGCTGCATTGTCTTCAAATTTTTACGCGAATTTCCAGTGAAATTCATCAATTTTGGTACCGTTCGAAAGCTTATGAAATTATCTTTTTATCCCTGCAAAGTACTGTGGGATTGAACTAATATTACCCTCCCTATCCTACAAATACCCCCAACTTCCTGTCTATTGGCGGCCAAATTAAAATAAATCGCGGCAAATTTATATATGTTGAATGGCCATTTGACCTTTTCTTTCAATATCCTCTGTTTTGGGGATAAAATAATACAAGCAGTCTGTGTAACTTTATCCTAGAAGGATCACTGTTTGAATAGTATACCAAATAACTAGTGTTTCTTCAGATAATATCGCGTTAACCTTGATACTCTACGAAATCATGAAAGACTGGGCTCAACTAAAGACACAGACAGGCGCTCCAACGTTTGTTCAACTGTTGACCGACTTTATACCGCAAAACACAGCTAAAGTGAGAAGTGAAAGGGTAGAAAACCGATTGCGAATAGCACAAATGTTTTGGTAGCCATTTTGTTTTTTGATGGATGATTGCTGACCAGTTTAGGCTCAGATGTCGCATATTTCTGGCCATGGGGTGACCCTATAGTCTAGTTATTTTTCTACGTTGCGTTTATAAGCACACTAGGGTTACCCTATTACTTAGTAAGTAAGGTCACTAGGGATATGTTTTTGCATTATAAACACAATCGATAGGGTCAAGTTTTTAGGTATCATTTTTAGGTATAATTTATATGTCAAGTTCTTTTTCCATTCAGTATCATTCATTCCCCCTCGAATAAATTGAGCCACCACTTGTCTGTTCGCCTGGCCAACGCATCATCGATCTGCGCGGTGCCTTCACGCGAAATTTCTTCGACGAAGTCGTCGAGATAGCGCAGAGTAGGAATGTAGAGCCGCATGAAGGAGTGTTAGTTACTAAAGCCTGGTTTCCATTTGGTCGCCACGGTCGCAACGGTGTCATAGTGGACGATGTAATAGAGTGTCCATCTATATATCTGCAATTAGTAAAGACTGCTTTGCATACAGCAGACAAAAGACAAGATATATATAGACACTCTATTACATCGACCACCATGACATCGTTGCGATCTTGGCGACCAAATGGAAACCAGGCTTAATTAACAGTTATAGACATGATTGAATAACAAAGAAGAATACCATCTGACTGAAGAGAAGCAAGCACAGGTATAGTAGAGATTAAAATCGATAATACAGCAAGAACTTTCTTTCTTTCCGCCATGTTTACACTCCAATTTCCAGCGTACACGCTCAATGAAATCTCGATTTGTGTAAATTGCCCTCTGTCGAGATATTTGTTCAGTTTTATGACGTTTTCTGACGTAGAAGTTTTATCACGTGTATTAAAGTTCCAACCTTTCGGAATTACTAGTCAACGCTGTAAGGCCCTGTTTATAAGCGCTATAGGGTAACCCTATAGGAGTAGGGTTTCCGTAGCGCCAGGGTAACACTAGGACTAGGATGAAGTGTACTCGCGCCATCGACTATACATAGGTCTGCCAAGAGATCTGGGCACGAGGACACAACAACCAAAGTCAAGATTAGTAGCTGCCTATATACGGCAGCAAATATCTAAAAGATGGGTACGAGGTTGGAGCAGTGTTGAGGATCAGGCATTCCAGCAGAATAATGCGAGAAATTAGTTCTATAGCATGAGGATCAAATAAATAGAATACAGAGTCTAAACCACAATCTAAATCAAGGTGATCATATAGCCTTGTATAATATTAAAATAACATACGGTAATAATATTGCGCGTTTATGTCAAAATTCAATATGATCATTCGAACGCCATACATCTAATTCGAACAACATTTACTCGAAACGAGCGGCGTTTGACAGCTAGGCCTAGCTAAAACAAGAAAATATTTCCTCGCTGAAATAAGGTTACAAAGGCGGCAGAACTACAGATCGCACAACTATAGCGTTGGCAAGTTCCGAAATGTAGGAACTTTAATACACGTGATAAAATTTCTACGTCAGAAAACGTCATAAAACTCGAACATCTCGACGGCAATTTTCATAAATCGAGATTTCGTTCACTATAAATACAGGGTGTCCCAAAAAAGGCTACTTTTCAAATTCAAATTAGCATGTTAATTCAAGCATCCTATTGTAGTTCTTTGAAATTCATTATCGCTTTTGAACTACGAATGCGTAAAAACACACAGTTTTATACACATAGGATATTAAACACAATAGTTTGTTTGAATTAACACGCTCATTTGAATTTGAAAAGGTAGCCTTTTTTTTGGGACACTCTGTAGACCCGCAAAGAGATTTGGGCACGAGTGCATGTCAAGATAAGTCATTTGGGAATTCTTCAGCTGTCATTTTTAGTTTGTTTGTCCGCATTTTAAAATATTTAGTTTAAAGCTTCTGAATCCCAAGAAAATAACCTTGATGTGTTTATGGCGTAGTGTGTGTCCATTGTGTGTGCGGTACACGAAGAAGATGCTTAAAAATAGAATCTATGCGCTGCACTATTATTGTTCCCGTATGCCTGCGCTTACCTGCAGTGACGAGGGATTTAAATCCTTGATCAGCGCCCAATCTTTCGAGCTTGCTACGGCACTGTTTTAGATTCAACTTTTGAATAAACAAGTAACCATACGTCAATTTGTATACAGCGTTTTTTCAACGGTAATGTTATTATACTTCACAAAAGAAGCTACAGTAAACATCTATTGTTGAGGTAAATAGCAATATGGCGGCCACACGTCAAGTGAAAATTAGCTCTACAGAGTGTATAAAAAAAACGCGACCTTTAGAAATTAACCTATTGTTGTTAAGCACAAGATTTTATGCTCCTGGGAATTTAAAATAGCTTCTAATCGTATGAAGGAGCATAACTGCATAACAAATTGTCAAAGTACTAATATGACTATAGTCATATCAGTTCGAATAAAAATGGTTCAACTGACCACAGAGCAACGAGTTGCTCTGTGGTCAGTTGAACCATTTTTATTCGAACTGATGATATGACTAATTAGTACTTTGACAATTTTTTATGCAGTTATGCTCCTTCATACGATTAGAAGCTATTTTAAATTCCCAGGAGCATAAAATCTTGTGCTTAACAACAATAGGTTAATTTCTAAAGGTTGCGTTTTTTTTATACACCCTGTATACGGTACCGCCTAGTTCACAATGCATTTCTCATACTCAGTCAGGGCAATTAGATAAAGGAATATGGATTAATTAAAAAATAATTAACATAACTGAAGCTATAAAAGTTCGTGCAGCTCTTCACCGGTTTAAGCACAAGACGTAGATCCTTCGAAGGCGCAAGAGCAGCATCGCTGGAAGTTAGCGACGGACAACATTCTATTGAGGTACGATACATGTTTGAAAAAATCTTCAACTTCATGCGATTTTGTATGGCCGTCGAACGTTTTCCTTCGTACGATATCAGTATATGTAAGAATATGTGTTTCTATCTCCACGTGCCAGTTGGTAATTCCTGCATGATGACTTCAGATACATTAAAGGCGTTTTTCAAACACTTCTTGTCTGCTCTGCAATGTTATAGCAACGTAACGACGCCGTTTATTTGAGATAACCATATACATTCTCGTGTTTTGAATTGTTCTTTCGTCAGCTTAACCAATTCAGCATTAACTCTGTATTCATTGAGATCAATCATCGTCTTAAAATAATAATTTCTAAATAGTTCTATATTTACGATGCTGAACCGCACCCACAAATCTTCATTCCTTTACAGGCTTTTTATTCTAGCAAATTCTGACTGTGAAATTAGTCGAACATGAAGTTGGTTTGTTTGGAAGTGTGCATCATTCTTGTTGTGCAGTGTGCAGGTAATTCGGTAACAATTCTCGCGTTTTTCCTATATTTGCCTGCATTCTACTTAGATTTTTCTATTAAGAATGCATCACATCGAGTATCGGTTGTAACTGGTGATGTTAAATATATCGCAAGTTGGGAGTTACTTTATTTTGGAAAGAAGATTTATAACATAATAATATCGAAAAATTGTGCAGTCTCATCCGCAGTGAAGTGTTTGGGGAGATACATACCTTTGCTCATCAGCTGCTTCGATAAAAACCATCGAGTTACGCATGAGATACACACGTTGTTACTCGAATTTACAGTCAATTGGCATGTTGTTATAAGTACACCAAATCGTCGCATTGCATAATTTCTTCGTCCTGTCGTTTTAGGCAATATGTATTTTACTTCCGTTGTGTCGAAGCGAAAACCTGCAAAGGCATATAGTTTTGCTGAAGTCCAAAAGCCAAACAATCGCCTAGTTTGGTTGGGTCTTCCTGTTTCGTTTATTTATATGAACGGAGTTGCTTTTTGTTTTGTTGATTTAGTTCTTACATCGCAGCTTGAGGATGCTTGCCAGAACGGAGGTGAGCAATTGACTGACAGTTACCCAAAATGTTCGTGTTCACCTGGATATAAAGGATTCGACTGCAGTCAACAAGGTATTGTATACAAACGCTACTACATCTATTACATATCTATACAATGACATATCTGCGATGTTTTTAAGTTAGACGATTGCCATTGTGGGGATGCGCACCGATGATTTTTAAAGATGAATTTTTAATGTTTTACATGTGTTCGTTAACCTTTGGGCATAGTTAGTGAAGATATGGTCTGGAAACTCTTCAAACTTCAAAGCCATTAACATTGTTAAACAAATGAGCTGAGGTACTTCGCCATGGCAAACCCTTTGTTTTAGGTTTATTAATATTTAAACGAACGGTTGAACGCAAACGTTGCTGTTGGATGATTGCAGGACCGCCCCCCCCCCCCCCCCACCCCCCCCCCCCCCCCCCCCCCCACCCCCAGCAAAACTAGCGCTGTCGGCAAATAAAGGATTTGTCGGCAAATGGAACCTTTCTGGGGTTTACTAAATAACCGCTAACACCAAAACTACTTAGATCCTAACCCTAACCTCCTACTTAATGAGTTTTCTAACCCTAATCCCCCGATTCCCTTGATGTTATCCAGTTGATGTGACTGCTGACCAACAAGATTTCATGCTCATCATCGATCATCGCCCGTATAGCAAACCCCAACTTTTGTCGGCAAATCTTTTTTTGGCAAGACAGCAAAATAAGCAAATTACTGTTCGAAAATCGAAATCACGAGATATACAGCAGAGGAAGTGAATGTGATGTACGCCAGACCTTTCTATACTATTCTTTTAGTTAAACCCCACTTTCATTGATCCCCTAGAAGCCAATATACCGATAGTTCTCCTTCGCGACGGCCCTGGATGATTGCTTTATTATACCAAAAATACAATGTGTTCACTAACCGTCAACGTGCACAAATTTGCATAAAGGGAACAAAAAGATAAAACAAAGACGTTCGTTGAGTTTCCAGACCATGCCTCTTTTCATAATCTGCCATTCGTTTTTGCGCATATAAATTAGCCTTTACAACCTCGTTAGGGAGCAAAGATTCTTTTGAATTGCTGACACACAAACGAGGCCATAAGGCTAATTTATAGATGCACATAAAGGAATATTTAAATTGGCCGTCATTATGAAAGAGGACATGTGTTGACTAACGTGAGCTTCGATTTAACTCCAATTTCTATTGGCTTACAGAGTAAAGTATTTCAAATCGTATTTAGTAAAAACTTGGTAGTTTAATACAAATGTAGCCTGCGTACAGACGCTCGCGGGCACAAAAAGGCGGCGCTAAGTAGCGTCTGTGCATCAGAGCCAAATTCTGTGTTCTGTTATTTATGCCGATTATTCGCAATGCTTTATATATATTGTGTTTATGCCTTATATTTAATTTAAGTCTCCAGTATTAAAATATAATTAAAAGAATTGAAAACAATGTGTATATACTACAATATGTCTGTTACAAATATTTATATAATCAATCCCAGGGTTAATTTTGGAAATTTTATCAAATTAGTCTTCCGATGGCTTTTGAGGCAGCACTTCCCTTGCGATAGTAACTTCTAGTTATTAAAACATAAGATTATCCGCTCAAACTTGTCCCTCGTTAACTATTAAAGTGCTTATAAACCCAAAATGGGTTTTTGGTGATTCGAATAGAGCATAAAAAGTTAGTTAATAAGTTCTAGATTAGTTTTTGCGTTAAACTTTTAGTTTCGGAGATATAAGGGCTCAAAGTCACAATTTGTGAAAAAAAGTAGCGCAGGCCGGGAGACTTGATCCGAGGAACGTGTTATGTTTCAATACTTATAAAAATATATTACAATTCGAGTAGGCAAGGTAACATCGTAAAGACACATCGTTTGGGCATTTTTCAATAAAAACTCTTAAGATAGCTGTCTTCTCCTATACAAAAGCCTAGTTGTTGTTGAAGATGGGTTCCTCGGATCCAGGTCCTGTGTTATTTTCGTGGCGCTACTTTTTTCCAAAAAATGTCACAATTTGCATGTTTGAGCCGTTATATCTCCGAAACTAAAAGTTTAACGCAAAAACTAATCCAGAACTTATTAACTAACTTTTTATGCTCTATCCGAATCACCAAAAACCCATTTTGGGTTTATATTAAGCACTTTAACTCGTAGAAATTGAGAGCGAATAATCTAATTAAATAGGCGAGGTTCATGTTCTGTATCATGGCAACAAGCCTGCAATATATATATAATCACCACCTCTCCCTCACACACGGGTTTAACTCTATAGAATCATTGCATTCCTCAAGATGGTACTGCAGATATCGTGAAGATGATACGCATTTTTCAATTTTTTTTAATGCATTGAAACTTGTTATTGACAGATTTTTTGAAACCTTCTCGTTTCATAGTTTATTTACATTTTCTAGTGAGTCCATGCGAAGGCGAGCCATGTAGGAATTCCGGAGAATGCTCGGTGAACGAAGATGGAACATTCGCGTGTAACTGTTCAGAAAAGTATGACGGAATGCTCTGCGAGAAACGAGGTAAAATGATTTGGCATGTCCTCTGTCGAATAATGATTATGCAACGTCCATTATTAATCAGAAAAATGTTTCCTAAAATGTTTTTGCAGAGGATTATGAGATCGGTTGTCATGGAATAGGTTCGCTTATACTGGGGCCTCGCTCCTATAACAATTATTTCTCTCAAAAATGTCTGAACATATTCAAATATGTTGAATTACCTTAAAGATATTTTATGATTATAGTTAGAAATGACAATACGTGATTAAAAAAGAATGTTTAATATATGTATATGTGTGCATGTATGTCTTGAAGGATACAAATACACTAAAACATATATCAACATTCGTTTAAAATGCAATTTTAAAGTATCTCACTTTGTTTTCTAGTGCTACCTTGTGACAGTCAGCCATGTAAAAATGGCGGAAATTGCTCAGACGATGGTGTGAAGTGTTTCCAGTGCGAATGTCGCAGTGGTTACAAAGGTTTTGATTGTTCAGAGAAAGGCGAGTATATTTAACTCATTACTACATTATAATTAGAGCGATAGAAGTGTCTATAAGTGTTTACGTGTTGTTTTTAATAGTTTTGCCTTGTGAAGTTTCTCCCTGCAAACATGGCGGTATTTGCTCTGATGAAAAGGACGGTGATTTCAAATGTGCTTGCAGGAATGGATATGGTGGACTCGTGTGTGATCAAAGAGGTACTATTGTCTTTAACTTGAACATTGAGCGACCGTGTGTGCATGCTGAGTTTTCTAACTATCGCTTGCCGTTGCCCAGATTATGTGAACTTTGAAATTTGAGCTTGATTACGTGATTAGTTGCAATATTAGTTGCATATAAGAGTCACTTGGACAATATCGAAACGTAACAGCAATATTAAGAAATCTAAACTTTCTTAGTTGTATCTTGAAGTTAGTAAAGTTGTAGGTGTTCTGATGTAAAAGCTGTGATGATTTAAACATATTGACATTACGGTTAATGTGAATATATTGATATTTTTGAACCTACATATTTAAATAGAACTTGTATACATGTGCATGGGCATTTGTAGACGTGATTTCTAATGTACATTTTAATTGCAATAATGAAAATAAATAATAATTTTATCAACATACTTGTGCAACCCTACGGTGATGTGCAACCCTACGGTGATCAAGTTGCGCTTACTGAAATCTAGAGGAATATTGCGGTTTTTAAATGCTCCGATCTAGATAAGGGCAAGTGATAATACATTCGAAAAACGAAGAATATCGAAATAAGATTTGTTAAATATTCATGATTACCTCGATTTCTATTAATCGGAGATTTAATCGCTGGATGCCACGCATACCGCCTTCACTAATTTCCCCTCAAGTTGGAACGCTGCTAATTCTCCTCATTATTCATTAAGATCGTCCTATCGCCCCTCCCGCAATATACTCGTCTTCACGATGATTTCAAACAATACAGTATTTCATTAGTGATTATGGTACTACGAACAAATATCATAAAGTGACGGGGAAATTAAAGACAAAATGTTCCCCCAATCTTCAGGACTATAATCTGAAAATACCTAGGGCTTCAGCCATCGGAACTGCCATGAATCCATCATCGCCTTATAGGGACCTCGTGTCATGAAAAAATTTTGAAAACAAATTTCCCTCGTGTCATGGAGTCACTTAAAGTGATAAAATTCATTAGTTGACGTTAACTCCTAAAATCTCATTGCTCGCTTTACTTCATCGATAACTATCGTCTTACCCCTATGTTTCTACCGTATCAGATACGCAGATAACTTTCTTTTAATTTGTGCAAAAGACTGATTTTGTAATAATTGCAGTTAAGTGTGCATTTCGACGATGTTCGTGTAGCTAAAACCATCTTCGGTAAATCACAATTTTACGGGGTGTTCTCCATATCCTGTCGTTCAGTTAAACTTAAATTCAACCCCTCAGAATTAAATTTTTTTTGTTTTTTTGGTGCATAGATTTGTATTTTTGAAATGTTATTTTTCTATTTTAAGATGCCCTCTACTCGTCCTATATCTTAGACGGAAAATTGGAATACATAAAGCAACTTCAGCAATGGCTAGATGATGAAAGTGATTGGAGTCTTTGCTACCGAGCTTCTCGAGATGGATGGAGAACTGCCACCTTTCATTCAAGATGTGACTACAAGGGACCAACGGTGACAATTGTCCGAGTAGGATACTACATCTTTGGTGGATACTCGGATATCCCATGGGGAGGTTTGAATATAAACTATATAGTATGGGGTTATAAGAGTTGACTTCCAATACTGATTCCACACTTCGCTCCATTCACTTGTCAATTGGGAAACCCGATAAGCTTACTGAAACATGGCTGGCGGTTTTTATAAATTATGCAAGTTCATTTCTACATCTCAAGGTCTCATTAATAATTCATGAGCCGAAAACAAAGGAAATCAGTACGAGACGGTCAACTGGATACCTGGTCTTAATTAGCATAGGATTTTCACAATTTCCACCTGAAATTTCTCATGAAATACTGCAGATTTGTTCGAGATGCAATATCAAACGCTCGACAGAGTGTTCCATCCTCTATCCAGTCACCTCGAATTCGGTTAAAAAAAGTCTGCTATCGCCTCGTTTTTCAACCTACTTCTCGGGGACTGGATATCGGATGAAACACTCTTTCTCCTGTTTGATCTATTGCTTCCAGATACTATACTATACGCATATCCAATGTTGATTCGGCGTAGTCGACGCACCAAATTTCAGAAGCCAGTTCGTAGTTAGTGCAGCATGTGCCCGTTTGTCGGAGTCTTGCTTTCCCAACAATGGCATGAAGGTAATTTGGAATTCCTTGGGTGTCCATTCCGGATTGGTTGTTCGAGTTTTGATTCTATAAATAGCAAGCAATTTGCAGCGCTATTTACAACAACTATTTGAAAATCGAAGTACAGAAAATATGGCTTTCGTGTTGGAACTACGTCATTTCGATTCTTTCACAGAACACTACTGGTATTCCAGTTCAGAATACAACTGTACCAGGATATATCAAATTTATTTTAGAAGCGAATAGTTTCAAAAGAACCTGTTCGCAATTATTACGAAAAACGCAACTTCAATAAACTGTCAGATTCATTATTCTCATCCTTTTCGGATTTTTTCAGGCTCAACTGGTTATAAACAATCCAAGAACACATTCCTGTTCTCGCTACGCAATAAGGACAGCCTCGAGCCATTCAAGTCGCCAATTTACAAGAACTATGGGAATGCCATTTACCAGAACCCCGGTTATGGTGCAACATTTGGAGCTGGTCATGATTTGTATATCAGAGACAACGCTCACACTTCCAGTGGTTCTTATACCAACCTTGGTCATACTTACAAACCTCCGACAGGTTATGATTACGGTAATGCAAAAACCAAAGCTCTCTTGGCTGGAAATTACAACTTTCTTGCAACTGAAGTAGAAGTTTTTTCCTTGGATTAAACTAGTAATGGCTTTATATCGTGAACGCTTTTTTGGATGAATGCATGTCACTTAATGTCATAGCTAGTAAATTATGTAAAAATTCATAAAAAAAAATTTAATAGAATATACGTAAATGTTTTTATCAAATGTATTGTTATAAGCTTTGTTTAATAAAATTTATTAACTATGTAGGAACTCTTCTTTCTTGAACTAAGGAAACTTATAATTACGTCGTTGGGATTTTGCACCAAAAGGTGTACTTCGAAATTATAGATATTTTAGTTGAACATTTAATAGTCGCTATTAAAGTGTCTAAGAAGTGAAAAATTCGCTAGCATTTTTTTGTTGCTTTAACGGACAAAATAGCACGGCAGAAGCGTTCACTGAAAATTTCAAGTGAATCTACTGCATAGTCTTCGAGCTATCAACTCTCAAAATTTGTCCATTGGCATAGTTTCGCGTTACAAAATAGGGAAAGACTCATGGGATTGAATATATGTGGTATATGCAGGTTGGATCATTAATGTTCAAATCAATTGTTCTTATATGCATAATCCACCTGCATTCGCCACAAGACAACGAACCGCGCGTTTCAGATTTCACCAAAAACATTTAGCCATGCCAAACTTTCAGAGTTGATAACTCGAAGACTGAGGCAGATCCACTTGAAATTTTCAGTGTACGCTCTTGCCGTGCTACTTTGTCCGTTAAAGCAAAAGCGAATTTTTCACTTCATAGACACTTTAAAAGGAGATTTTCCAGCTTATGATGATTGAATAAACTAGTAGCCTTGTAACTGATAACCTCTAAAGCGAACCGATCTTTGAAATCTTAAAGTGCTACCGGTATGATCAAATTTTTACCTATCGATATTTTAACGTATTTATAAAGCAGAGCTTCTAAATATTATACTCTGTCACCGTTTTGCGATTCTACGATGGCAAGTATTGTTTTTCTGAATCTGGAGTTATGTCCGTCATTAATCGTTCATGTTCCTGACCAGCGTAACTAAGTGATGTCATATTCTCAACGCGAAGACTCCACATGGCTAATTCTTCAAGTAAATCAAGGTCGTTTTTTTCAAATTCTTCGTCTGAAAGGCTGAACATTTCATCTACTTCTCGAAGAAAACAACCTCGACTGAAATTCAGGCGTAGCATTGAGAATCTGATGTCACAAATAATATTACCTTTTGAAATTGCGGGCTCACTTGGAACACGTTTTTAGTAATGGTGGCCTAAATAATAGTGATTTCAGAGCTCAAAATACCGTGTTTTTTTTTTTACATCGATGATCACTTTCGACCCTGAAATACTATTCTATACTAAAGAAAATCTAAAGGACGGGGGTGAATTTTCATCGTAGTGGCACTTTAAATTAATACTGTTTTTCTCTCCATGCATGGTATAATAAAACATAAAATTTACTCCTATTCAGAAGTGTGTTGTTTAAGAAAGTTCATTTAATTAGAAGCTCAATAGAAAGTTCAACTGATTAAAAGTAAATATTTTAAGATTCTTCGACATAGCCTTATTAAGATTTCTCGCATATTCGTTTTTTGCCTTTACTGAGGATCATATGAGGATTTTTGGGACCAGTCCTGCAGAAGATATTTTTCAAATTACTGGATAAAACGATTCATCGCCTACCTACAGATTTACTGCGACTTTGGTCCCTTAGTAATGGCCGCCGTTGGCTCTAATTATCCAGTGAGAGAAGCCTAATATGAGACGTCAAATTAGGTTCAAGATTTTATGCATTTAATGTTAACAAAGAAACTATATTGGCCAGACACTAAACCTATTTCGCGAGCGTCACAGTTTGATTTGCTTGCAAACTCGGAGCTTCTAATGATCTTTCGTCAATTTACATTATGCAAATATGCAAGCTTCAAAATCAGCTCATCAGATACAATAGAAAGCTCAATCCAGTCCTATTTTTGAGATCAGTGATTTTAATCCACCATCGCATCCACGTAAATCCACCGTAGTCCCAGGGTGGCCAGTATATACTGGTCTTGTGAATACACCAGAATCTGGACGACAATCATGTGGAGGAATTTCTAAGCCTAGGGGACGTAGAATTTGATCGATGTATCGGACAGTATTGTCAGTAACTACAACAGCACCGGGGCACAGAACCACTAAATGAAACAAATAGACGCAACGAAGGCAAATAAAAGCGACGTTTGGAACACGTTTTGTCGTCACCGTTTTACAGATAATCCATTACCACAGTTCAGAGTAGGCCAGAACGTCAGCATAGCCTCAGGTAGGGCGTTGCCATTTCACAGGGAAGTTTTCATCAGCATTTTAATGTTAGGCTGTTAGTCAAAAATCTAATTAATTGTGGCAATTAAAGTAATGGTTATTACGAAGGCGTAGTTTTTCTAGGATGGTTCGTGGGGAAGCTCCCCGGAAAACGGAAAACCTGAGAAACATAATTTCCTGTATTTTCAGTGAAGGTTTCAGCTAATTCTGCAGCACACGTGCAAATTAAAATACCAATGCCGAACGAATTGTTATTAAAGAAGTCTTATTATTACAGACAATTATATAATGTTAATCATATATGTTACTACATTTTACAAGGTTGGAACTTGTGAAATGTTTTTGTGTAGTTGTACAATTTTACATAGATCACTGTGTATTCGAGTATTAGCGTTACGAAAAGCGTATACGTCTTGAAAAGAGACATGGATTATATTGAGCAATTACGAACCGAAGAGACACACCCTTCAGTACGGACGATGACCAGACAGTGACAATCGACAAATACACAAATACTGAGTGGATTGACGACGACTAAATAGATTTTTCGACTAATTCTCCTCCAAAATTATTATTATTATTATTATTATCGCCATCAAAACAACTCTAATGCCGATAAAAAACACTCAATGACGTCATATTTTCAAAAAGGAGACAAAATCCTCAAATATTCGATTTCAACTAGCCATATCATAATCCCCTCATAAGCGAGGTCGCGAAGCGACCGAGCGTGATAATCTCGCCGCGGCAGGGATACATTTCTCACCGAAAGTTTCTATATATATATATATGTAAAATGGTAGGTCATCTCCTTTAACGAAGTAAAATGTCGTCTTGGGTGATCCGTTTGAATCCGAAACATAAACAGGTTTGTATGAAGGGTATGCAGGTTTGCGTAAGATAATAGGCACGTATGTTATGTACTTGGACTAGCTAATTCTAAATCTGTTTTCAGAATTGAAAACGGTTAAATATTGCCGAGATAACGTCAAAATAATATACGAGGAAGTGACCGGCGTATAGCCGACTAATTTCTAAGTACTTTTTACAAAGGGTACTCACGTTCTCGTAATATAGTAAACACGTATGTTATGTATGTTGACTCGCTAATTCCAAATCTTTTTTCAGATTTTAAATCGGTTAAATATTGGCCGAGATAACGTTCAAACATTTCTTCGACGAAACGGGCTTTTGAATTATAACAAATACACAAATACACGGTAATTGATTTCTGATAGAAGGCCCGCGCAATCTGTTAATTAGTTGGAGTTTCCGTACGGGAGGGACTGCAGAGATTAACCTCTACTCTATTAACTCATTACTCATGCTCTATTAACCTCTACTCCGTTGAGGGGGTAGGGGTAGCAGAGACGGGGCTTTTTTTTTCACTGACCATTTTTACTTGGTTAAACTACTTTCATTGAGTATTTTCAATTCAACATTTAATAAATTGCTTTCCTTCGATGCTTTTCTTTCGATTATTATCAATTTACGTGTTATTGCTTATTAACTCTTTCCTGACCGACTGAAAAAAATCCAAAATTGAAACACCTCTTTGTTCTATCGATATCTCTGGAAATAACAATAACTGTTGCGAAAGCTATACATTTCCTGAAAGCCCAATGAATGCGTTTAAATTTCTACATTATGTTAATATAAATTAGTATTAATTGTCATAAACTTTCAATTTCCTAGAAATAAGGATTTGGGCCGTTACTATCACACTCTCTCTGAGACAATTTTGAAAGGTTCTCCAAGTTTAATCCAAGATGCTGTGGATAAGATCCAGTTATGAGCCAACGTTAACAAATTCCAACTCCATCCAACGAAATCAAAGGAACTAAGAATTGACTTCAGTAATCAGGATGCCCAGCCTCCAGTAGAAATCGATGGGAAAATTCTGGAGAACGTAGATAATGGCAAACTTTTAGGCGCGATGATTAGATCTGATTTGAAGCGGAATGATCATATTGCACATGTTGTGCCAAAGGCCTCAAGCGAATGTATTTTTAATTCAGTTGAAGCGAGCCAAAGGCAAAGTTCGTGAAAACGAACTGTGCTCTTTTTATGTTGCATGTATTAGATCTTTGTTGGAATATGCTTGTGAGATATACAACGTTAGCTTACCAGAGTATCTAGTATGTAATCAGCTCGAACGTTTTTTAAAGCTTTTTACTGTAAGTAATGTACATGATAGTTAAATTTTCGTGGAATTCAGCCATAATTAGGCTGCAATACCAAATTCTTATTAAACTCAAACTATTATTGCACAAAAATTGTCTGACGATAAATTTACCATATTGTCTGACCTTTTTGTGGAAAAGTGTACCGGTACCCCGAACTCCTACAGCCATTTGCGTTCAAGGGGAAATCGCAAACATTTTTTCGAGTTGTTTCACATTTGAAACGTAACGTTTGGGTGGTGTGTTTCTCGCCTTAACCAATCAGATTGAAGATGTTTCAATTCCGCGGTGAACATGTATTTAACGGAGAGATCAGTGAAATCTGATTGGTTAAAAGGATATGGACACACCCCTTCAAACGTCACGTTTCAAACGTGAAACTCGAAAAAATGTTTGCGGTTTGCGCTTGAACGCAAATGACAGTGTACCTACCTAGTTATAAGCCTTATAGTCCCCTCGCAAGCGAGGGTGAACCAACTCCTTATAAGGAAGTATTTTGGGTGATCCGTTTGAATCGGACAATATTTGGGCAGACAACGCGAGCGGCCATAAGGCGATTTGTGATCTGACGAACTATATAAACAGGTTTTTACGAAGGGTATACATATGTTATGTATTTAGACTCGCTAATTCCAAATCTGTTTTCAGAATTGAAAACGGTTAAATATTGATCGAGATAACGTTCAAAATAATATATGACGAAGCGGCCCGCCTGATTGCTAACTAATTTCGTAGACCGTTTTTTACGAAGGGTTTGCACGTTCTCGTAATATAATAGAAACACGTATTTAGACTCAGTAATTCCAAATCTGATATCAGAATTGAAGTCGAGTAAATATTGGCCGAGATAACGTTCAAAATCTACATGCGATTTGTGATTTGCAGACAAAATAAATACATGGCGTACGCGGTCTGAGCCCTGGCTGGGAAACGAAACTCTAGGGAGGCGGGAGAAAAGGCGGGCGAGGGGTCATTGTGGAACATATTTCTAGTAAGCTAGGTAAATTCGGCAAACAGTTCTGTGGTTTTGGCTGCAGTGAGCGGAGAAACAAATGTAAAAAGGGACGAGATTACACCTCGCAGCGAGTCCTTATTATAGAGATCGGTGGACGCGACTTCCCGAGGAAAATGGAGAAATTGCCATGCAAACGGTCAAAGTGAATTTTAAATCAAACTAAAATGTCTGGACTACACCTTTGCCAGGTCAAATCCTGAAATGTGCAAATGATTTTCAGATATTTCCAAATTATATTCAGATTTTCCAATTTAATTTCAGACGTTTTCAAATGATATTCAGAAGTTTACATGTGAATTTCAGATATTTCCAAATGAAATTAGCATTGTTTTAATTATGAATAGCGCTCCGCACAGGGGACATCAGGTTGCCAATTTCAACATTTTTCTCCGCATTTTTCATTAATTCTGGATTCCAAAGAATGGAAAAAGTCTATAATGAGCTTCACTATCATTACAACAACCTCAGTTCATGCAGTGAAACATGATTGACTGACTCATGATATAATTTTGTGTGATATGTCCAGATGTGCTTACTTTGAAGAATTTACACGCGTTGTTTTGTTTTGTTATGGTTATTTTGTTATTGGTTATTTGTTTGTTATTTGTTGTATTGCCGAATTAATATGTAATAAAATTAGAAGTTCTGAAATTAATTTGTACTATTCTGAAATGCAGTTGGAACTATCTGAAATTAACTTGAATGATCTGAAATGCATTTGGAACCATCTGAAATTAACTTGAATGATCTGAAATGCATTTGGAACTATCTGAAATTAACTTGAATGATCTGAAATGCAGTTGGAACTATCTGAAATTAACTTGAATGATCTGAAATGTAGTTGGAACTATCTGAAATTGATCTGAATTATCTGAAGTTCATTTGGAAATTTATGAAATTGACATGGCAAAGGTGTAAAGTAGTTCGCGAAGCATGGGTGTCACTTTTACCCAAGACGACTTTCGTCCATATAAACAACCCCTCAGATAACGTTTGAAATAGAGCAGCAGACTTATATCGAAAAATGGTTTCATTAACAAGGCGATTTATTGAAACACAGCAATTACATAGAAAGTGTGATTTACAGCAACTGGTGATTAGCATAGACTAAAAAAACATAAATCAAATGCATTGTTGCATGATGTCTCTCTCCTAAAACGTGTCGAGGTCACAACTAAATCGTGGGTAGTATAGGTGTCAATATTTTTAGCATAAAACTAAATCATAATGCGGGATTATTCCTTGGTAGCAGCACCATCTTCTGGTTTGTTACGGGGTTTATAATTGTCTCGAGCTTGCCGACGACCGTTGTCTCGATTTCTTTCTTTTTGTTCTTTGTTCGTTTGGCGGCCTAAAAGAGGGAACATGCACGTATCATGGAAACTGCAATAATTCAAAACTAAATTGTGTCGTTGTCATTAGAGTCCCTATTACCCTTCGTCCTCAACAAATATACCAACGAAAGTGACGTGTTACATCAGCTCAAGTGGCTTCCTATTAAGGAAAGAACTGAGCACCATCTTCTTTGTCTGGTACATAAATCACTGTGGGACCCCCTGACTACCTAAAGCTCGAAAGGCGTATTTAGTTCACCGCCAATTACGATCGAGCCAAAGCACCAATTTAGTTATCCCATTGGAAACTGGAACCTTTCAAGACTGCTCTTCGAAATTATTTAATCAGTTACCAGTAATAATTATAGAGACGACAAAGATTTAATATATTTTACAAGACAAGTTAAAACATTATTATTCAATAATGCCAGAGAACGCTTATGCATTTACGCATGATCATATTGTATATATAATATAATTTTAAACACCCTACATATATTTTAAATTTAAATTTTAAACATCCCTCTTACTTTCTATCACATATAGTTTTTATTTATTGTTAAAAATAATTTTAATACTATAGTATTGAAGATGTAGAGCTACTTTGTAGATACATGTATGCTTCAATAAAACCATTATTATTATTATTATTATTATTATTATTATTATTATTATTATTATTATTATTATCATTATTATCATTATTATCATTATCATTATTATTATTATTATTATTATTATCAAAACTTTCCGGAACACTAGAACATACAGCTCAGATGGCGCATATAATCAACAAAGCGCGCACAAAACAACGATCTCTCGTCATAACATTACTAGACCTAAAAAACGCATTTGGTGAAGTCCATCATAACCTTATTCACGAAGTCCTTGATTTTCACCATATCCCTGATCACATAAAGAATCTCATTAGTAGCCTCTATACCGATTTCAAAACTTCCATCATCACAGATGAATTCAACACCCCATTCATCACTGTTGACCGAGGTGTGCTCCAAGGCGATTCTCTCAGTCCTCTCTTGTTCAATATGTCGTTCAATACTTTTATTCAACACATCAAGTCTGAAAAATACGGTCAACTTGGCTTCCGGAAACCAAACGATAGTACTACCTTATTCAACCCAATCCACTGGTTACAATTTGCAGACGACGCTGCCGTTATCAGTGCCGCAATCGCTTTACGATCTGGTGTCAGTGGGCCAACATGATTATACGTGTGGATAAATGTTCAACATTTAGCATTAAAAAGGATTCAACAAAATCGGTCCAATATCTCCCCAAACTGTTTGTAAATAACCATCTCGTACCACGTGTTGAAAATGGGAAATCGTTTCGTTACCTAGGCCGCTACTTTGACTTTAATATGTCCGAAGAAAATCACAAATCTGAGCTACACGACACACTAACCGACATCATGAATGAAATTGACGAACTGCCATTACATCCAAAAAATAAAATTATGTTGTACAGCCGCTACGCACTTGCAAAAATCTCTTGGCACTTCACTGTTTCTGACATAGGTAAAACCTGGGTGAATGAAAAACTAGATGGTATTGCGTCGAAATATATACGGAAATGGCTTGAACTTCCCATCTCAGCAACACTTAGCAACGTCCTACTTCCTCGCAGTAAGTACGGTCTAAATATCATTCTCCCTTCAACGAAATTTCTTCAATGCCAAACTGTTTCGCGAAAAGCTTTAAAATTATCACCAAATGAAGAAATTAGAAACCTATGGACTGTCACAAGTAATCACAAGAATGTGCAATACGACAAGTACAAAAACACAAAGGACGTACTAAACACTTTCAGAAAAGAACACGAAGAAAGGCTTCAACATCACCTTATTTCACAAGGTTCATTCTTTTCCAACATCATTAAATATTCGACTCTCTCGTTCAACTCCACATGGTCCTCAGTCCAAAGCAAACTCCCTAAGAACATATTTAACTTCACCATCCGATACATCAACAACACGCTGCCGACTCGCAAAAACCTTGTGAAATGGGGAATATCACCTACATCTGACTGTTCATTCTGCTTGCAACCTGAGACCCTACTTCACGTCATTGCTGATTGCCAAACATACCTAAACGAAGGGCGGTTTACTTGGCGACATGACTCTGTTTTAAATTTTATTGCCTCCTCACTCAACTCCGTACAAAATTATAGCCTCTACGCTGATATACCTGGCTACATCAGCCCATCTGTTCTCACCGGAGATAGATTACGCCCCGATCTTTTGGTAACAATCGAAAACAAATGTATATATATTCTCGAACTCACAGTCGGATTTGAATCCAATCTACTCAATAATGCCACCCGTAAGAGACAGAAGTATCAGGAACTAATTACGGAACAGAACAACAATTATGAACAAGTTAAATTTGTGAATCTGTCCATCAGCTCACTCGGAGTCTTCAGTCAACCATCATTAGAATTTATTGAAATGCTGAAAGATCTCAAATTTGACGAACGTTGCCGAAAGTACTTCATGAAAAGAATAATTAACATTTGTATAAGAACCTCATACTATATTTTCTGTAAACGTAACAAAACCTGGGACAACCCAACACTAATGCAAAACTAATATTATATATCATATATATCGTTAATTCAAGTAGACATTGGTGAACTACCTGTAAAAGAGAGGTTTATCATTGTAGTATATATCAATTATGAATAAATAAAGTTTACATTATTATTATTATTATATTAATAATCATAACATAACTTTTTATTTAAAATCCAATAAAATAGAATACAATATTAACAGCTGATCATTGAAATATAAAAATTATAAAAATTGTTCTAGAATTGTTCAAAAATTTTGTTCAATGTTATAAAAATAGTTAATCAGAATTGCATAACTAATTAATCAACAGATTGCTTTCTGCAACCTCAGTTGCTATATTCGTGTTAGTTACACATAGTGGCGATCTTCGTGATCCTCTTATACATGAAATAGTCGATCTTAGCAATGAAAATGAAATATGGCACCGCATCCAGGCTAAAGTGATGTTGTAAGATGTTTTTCGTTTGTTGGATAGAAGCTCAGCCAATCTCTTGTATATAATGCTCGTTTCTTTACTACAACCATCTGTTGTTGAGAAGACCAGAGATGTAAATGAACCATGTTCGATTTCACGTATTCGATCAAGTAGTATAGAACATGGCGGTGCGAGCTCAGCGACGCCAACCACAAATGCGAGTGCCATAGCAACGTTAATTTTTACGCCAAATCGCGATTTAGCGCAAAAATTAGCGATGCCACGGTGCCCACACTTGTGGATAACGTCGAATAAGCTCGCACCGCCATGTTCTATACTACTACAGCAGTCGTTAATTAGGCTTGACGCACCCCTCCCCACACTCTCCACCGATTAGTGTCAAACACGCGCGAGACTCACGAAACAATACTGAATTTGTACCAAATCACATTTCAGTCACGTTTAAAAAATAGTCGTTTCAACATTTTCACAAATTTGTGTCGCTTCAAAATTTTCACGCTTTTTTTTGACCGACACGTTTCCAATTCACGCGCGAAAAAAAACCACTAGATTTTGATTCTAGTGGTGATGTTTATCCAAATGGATAGCGAAATGGCGCTCTTTTGATTGGTCAACCCACACCAGCGCCCACAACAAATATTTTATCCAAACAAGTACCCAAATGGGGAGCGAAATGACGCTCTTTTGATTGGTTAACAACATTGACTAATTTGCATACTAACAGGTGGCCGGTTGTTTCGCGAATTAGTCCGTTTGTTCACTATTTTCAGTGGTATCTCTCACTACAATGTTTTTGTGACCATATGCGTAGGAGTCAATACCATTTTCTAAAAGGTATCGTTAATTGTCGAAGCTGGATAGCGACATAAAGTCGGAATAAACGTCATCGGTTTTGATTGAGTACAGCAGACTGTCAGTGTCGGTGAAGTGTAATCTGCAGGTGTCGCTAGAGTACTTTTTCATAATATAATTGTAGTGAAAATTGTACATCAGCGTTTTGCTCAAGTCTAGTATGCACATACCCACATATGCAGGTCGATTTAATGTCAGCGTCTCTTTGACTTTGTGGACGGCGACTAAGTTCTCGCTAAATATCTTGCAAGACACAAACGTAGGCTTTGAGACAAGCTTTTCTAATTTTTTCTCGGTGGTCACTAATCTCACATCCACACGCTTCCTCAAGTTTTCCATCGTTTTTCCGAACACACTATTATTCATCAACTTGAAGAAATCCTTCTCAAAAGCGTTCTTAGCTGCGGTTCTTTTGACTGTGTTAAAGTCGATGTACTTGCCCAACCACTTGGACTGGTCAAACTGTAGGACCCTATGAACCTTTTTGATTTTTAGTCCAAGATCCGTGTACAACTGCAGATTTCCATAGTGACACACATACTTTTTTTTGTCCATCAAATTAGTCACCAACTTTTTCACACCACCAACACTCACGTTAAACTTATTTTTGATTTTTGTGCAGTACTCCGACAACATGTCAACAGTTATCTCCATCTTCTCAGGAGCCACCGGGTAATCGTTGTGTAGGTCATGCAAATGGTCTGGATACTCCAAGTCGACTTCGAGCAGCAACCCCTTTTTACTATTGTTGTGATAGTCGCATAGATTAACCTTCTCTATTTCTTTCTTAGTCAACCATTTAAAACCGCCCGTAGGTAGACTTCGACTCATTGCCCATCCATACAAATTGTTGGCATCAAGGTACATCAAATACTTCGACTCTTGCTCTTTGTCATACCCTTCCATGTATTTATTATTCGCCACGCCATGTCTGTTGCATATGTAGCTCACACCACCACGCATACCTAATTCTACGAACTGGAACATGTCAATGTCGGACAATAATTCGAGTTCCACTCCAGTCATCTTTAACATGGCGTCCCAAGCCAATCCGGGCGATGTAAAATAATGACACGGGTCTAATTTATACTCGCGATGGCATGTCTTTCTAAAGTTCTCAAAAACGTCGGCGAGCAAGAGCACATCACTTTTCAAATACAGGTCGTGGTACCCACCCATATTTTTAACGTCAAAGTAGTCCCACACATCGATGGCGCGCTCGTGCATTTCTTCCGTAATGTGCTCGTCGTTCAGAACGTTGTAAAAGTCTTTTTTAGAGGGTAACTCGCTTTCATCGAATTTTTCAAAGGAGTCCATATAATCATAGGGGTAGACTCCCTTTCTTGTCATGAGTGCCAACCCATCGTCGCGAAACACTTCTGACGTGTATTTGAAAGCGTCCCTTGGTAGGTTCTTCACCAAGTTGTCTAGACCACTACCCATGAACTGAAAGCTGTCCAAGAACACCAAGTTTTTTCCAAGCATGAACGCCATGTACTTCTCCATGTTGTTTGGTATCACATTTATGTCTTGACCAAACTTACCAATCTCCTGCATAATGAAATGGCTATCGTAACCGCGCAAGTTATGAAAGATCACAGGTATTTTATCAGTCAACTTAAAGTTCACGTTACATTCACGATGCGCGGACCCTCTGTACTTACCTGACACGTGACAGTGGTCTCTCACTCTAACGTCAGCGCCAGTGTACTCAACACTGCAAATGTGACAACTTTTAGCCTCGTCAAAGTTCTTCTTATCGGCATCAGTCAGTGTCATCTCTTTGTTAAAGTGACTCTCAGATGTCTCTTTACAATATTCGACAATTTCTAACATCTCCCCAATGAACTTGTTAACTGCATTTTCACCGCGATACACTTTTACTGGCTTACTGTACTCGTTGTCGTAGCAACAAACTAATTTGTACCCATAACCGCAGTCAACGTGCCTCTGGTAGGCATTTGTGTAGCTACGCTCGCTTGATGGTGTCGCTGTGTGCACCTTCTGTGTGATAGCCTCGAAATCTGCGTACACCACAAATGGTACATTTAATTGTCTGCTAAAATTCTCGTATTTCACTCTCACACCTTTTTGCGGCATTTTAATAGCTTGCTTCCCATTAATGACCAAACATACTTCCACATGGCGTTCGAGCACGTCCGCTTGGGTAAAACACTGTAAACAATACCTACGAAAGTGCTTTCTCGCCTCGTGCTTTGTCTGCCGGTGCATGAATTTGTTGAAGTCACGAATATACACATAATGCTTGTTGCCCACATCATTAGTTATCAACAGTAGGTCCATATGGTCAGGGTACGCTTCCTTAGAAACGTACACAGGGAATGGCTGCTTATTTTCGTACCCAAAAACATTAATGCTAATTTCGTTAGCCTTTTCGATCTTGTTGTAATCTTTGAGTGTGACTGGGAAGTCGACTCCATCGTAATTCAACTCACTGACATGTCTGACGTACTTTGACGTTCTATCAGAGTTTTTTCCAACGGGAAACTTATGTGCTAGGTGACACCATCTAAAGCACTCGTTGTCATCCCCGTTATTTACGTTTACCAAGCCCTTCATACTGTTGCGCAGCTCCTTTGGCAACGCAATGTAGCTACTACCATGCAAAGGTCTGTAAATAGCGACGTTGACGTAGTGCGCATCTATTTTGTCGATAGTCCATCCAGACCCCTCAGATAACCACCCAGCTATCCGCGTCAAAATCTGCTCCGACCCACGATTGGCGACACCCTCGATGTCATGCTCGTTAATGACGACGAACGTTTCGCTGTTAAAGTAGGCAGTTTTGTATGTGGTCTTATCACGCTCTAAAACTTTCTCAAAAGTGACCTTGACTGTCTCTACCACTTTCATTCCGTTGGTCTCACCCAGCTCACGTCTCAAAAGGTTAGTGACAGCACTTCTACTAGCGTTTACCTGATTGATGTCTCTGTCGTCAATTACTTCGACTCCATAGGACCTTGTGAACCCTCTCAGTGCTCGATCCAACAGATGCGTTGACGGTGCGAGGTCTTCGACTACAGGTTGTCCCTCTTGATCTCTAAAGAAGCCGTGAACGTTGGTCGCTTCATCTGTTAGTGAGTTGACAACGGCTGCACTCGTCTTATGCGCCCGTCTTTTTGTCAGTGGGTTTTTCACAGTCTGACTCATTGGCTATACTTACACTACACTTTTTTTTCTTAGCCCACTCGTTGTAATAATGATCGCCACTTTCACACCACCCCAGCTTTGGGTACACCACCCCAAACAAATTGTCGTCGAACTTATCTTTCACCTTCCCGTCTTTGAGGTCTAGCACCCTTTTGAGTGTCTCGAGTTGTCTTCTACGACACAACCTAATAATGTAGTATCCGTATCTGCTAACATTTCTACCCTTTATCAAATTGCATGAGTGCAACACATTGACAACTTTCAAGAAGTCCTCTTTTATCAACTCAAGGTGCTCACCCTTCACAACGTTCCGTAGTCTCCTCCCCATCCACCAAGACCGTTTGTGAACGCTTTTTAGTCGCGTGAGTCTCATGTCACCATAACTCTGAATGTAGCCCCATTCGATGTCGCCACACTTTGGACAAGCGTACCCACTGCAGTCAGTCATGTTTTTCACAACGTCGCAATCCGAGCAGTAGTAAAGCCTGGGGGTGTCTCCACACTTAACTTGCGTCTCACTCGCGATCTCATCAATTGTCAAGCCATAACTCATCTGCCTCATAAGTTTGTCCATCGCTTATACTACTCCAACATTTTTTCACCGAACTAGTACCCACACCGCTATTCCACTACCCAAACCTAGCGCGCTAACAAACAATAATTGGTATTCCTTCATTTCCGCACTCGGTTGGTAGTAATCCGCAATCTTCGGGAGGTCAGTGAACACTCGTCCGCTGTACCGTATGGTCATTACGCTTCTAAGTTCTTCCAACGCATGGTTTGTGTCATTGATGTCAGCATTAGCATCAGAGAGCCGTTGTCGTAAACGCTGGATCTTATCTTTCTTGGCGACCTCATTTTCATACCACACTTCTTTCGCACTGGCTAGCTGTTCCAACGCGTGGTTGTGTCTTTTCATCTCAGCTTCATAGCCTGTGTGATTAAACTTCGAGAACATAAAGCCAGCGCCTGCAAAAGCCACTGCATTAAAAATCCCTCCAGCCACGACACTCGCCATTAACTTACGTTGATTTGAATGGGTCTGTCGGTATCCACTTTTTCGATTGCAACCATTTTACTAACAGCGTTCCTGCACCAACAGCTGCAGCAAGTTTCACTGTGCCTCTCACCGTCTCTGGCGTTCCCAATGGTTCTCCCAAAGCCCTTTTAGAAATCATACTCACTACCACAGCACCAGTCGTAACAAGTAGCGCATCGTACAATTCGTTCATGAGTTCTTTTCGATCGATCGCAGTCATATACATTGTCGTGTGTTTTGTTCAAGAATCAAATGTGTCTAACGCTGGACGACGAGTTTTATGACTTTCTGACGCAGGTGCTGCTGCAGTACTCACAGGTTCTTTTTCACTGCTAATTGTGTACCATAGCGAAGCAGCGGCAATGATAACACCAAGTGTTCCAACAATGTAACCATAACTCCACTCACTACCCTGTTCTTCGTTGACTATCATTTCACGCATTTTCTTTTCTTTCGCAGCTTTCGATATCTCAGCCAACTTTTTACCAGCAGCGACGCGCTTTGGGTCCTTCACCTTAACACTTTTCACATCAGCTGTGATCTTAGCGTCAGCCGTCTGTGAGTCTTCAGCCATCTAATACACTATCACGTGTTATCTTACTCACAGTTGACCTCACAGGTGTCTCACAGTTGACCTCACAGGTGTCTCACAGTTCCAGACCAAACGCACTAAAAAATTAGGATTTGTTCTGGGAGTATAACATAATGACTCAAGACCGAGAGGTTAGCGAAGAAGTTATTGACCGCTTGCTGAGAACGGCCTTTGTCAGTGTGTCTACCCCACGAGTCGACAATGGACCCAACGTCTTAAACGAGTACTTTTCAATATACAATCTGCTCGACCTCAGACGTGAAGAGGTGTTAATAAAACAGCCTATCCCCCAGGTCGACTGTGCGAGGCATCTTCACGACACTTGGATCGATCTTCGAGAAGATAGAGCCAAGGAGATTGCTGATAGATTAGCTAGCATAATCCCTGTGTGGTGTTACTCATCATTCAAGTACCTTATGTTAGCAAGTGATGTCTACTTGAACAACCCTAGTGGGTCCAACGGTACGTTACTCGGTAACTTCCTCCAAGTGTTCTTAGCGACCCTTATGTGGAAACCATGCCCAACCAAAGCCAAAGCGTGGCTAGATCTCGCCGCGAGCCGCGACGTTAGGAAATACTAGGTGTGGACGATATCAGGGACCACGTACTCTCGCCCGCCCACAGACACTTCGCGAGAGACGAAAACGTGTACACCTGTCACCCATGCGGTGTGGTCACCAACGACCCACTGCATCGCTTGAGACACGAGAGCTCGAGGTCTCATCTTAAAAACTTAGAGCTTCAGCGGATATTTAACAACGAACGACGGTTTCCACCACAATAAAAAATATTTCTCTGGAGGTATAGTAATCATGAAGAAACTCGGTAAGCTAGAAATCGTGATTGGTCCCATGTTTGCAGGAAAAACAACAGAGACTCTTCGTAGGTTAATCACGTTAAGTAAATCAGGGCTCAAAGTCCTCTACATGAACAACACAGGCGACACTAGGCGAACTGACCACGCGTTCTCCACACATCGTCAGACCATTGTTGTCGGATCAGACAGTTTACCTGCGAAGTTAATCACCAACCTCCCGAGTTCTTCCGAGATAGCTGACTATGACGTCATTGGTATTGATGAGGGCCATTGGTACTCTGATCTACTCCCAGTTATTCGCGAATATGTCAAAGCTGGCATTCACGTCATTATTTGTGGTCTCATAACAACAGAGCATTTAAAAAGACTTGGTGAGCTCGACACACTGTTCCCAGTGGCAGACGACATCACATTTCTAAAAGCGTATTGCGCCGTTTGTCGTGACACTTACGGAACAACTGTTGAAGCGCCATTCAATTGGAGATACAACCCAGGACCATCATTCGTTGGTGGTGCTGAGCAATATCGCGCAGTGTGCAGACGTCATCATCCTTCCACACAAAATTAAGGGTGCTCTCGGATACCCCACTTTTTTAAATTTAGACATTGGTCACATGAAGCGTCCAATGTACCGTAGAAACATTTTTTCACACAGTGGTCAGAAGGTTTGTGAAATAAAGAGAGAAAGTTTTGCAGATATTTTTATCGAGTTAAAAAAAACGTCTTTAAAAAATGCTAGAGCAGTTGTCGCTTCAAACGTCGTCTCAACAACGAGAACGAGCGCTAATTCGACTCATTACTCGCTGTCTAAAAAGTCTCTTTACAATAGTGTCTCTCGTGGTTACTCAACGCTGCTTTATTTTTAAATTTACGAAAACACTGAGAGCACTGAAACCCAATGTCAAAGAAATATTTTATCACCATAGTAATAGCGTCGTCGTACGAGTCGCACAACAATGTTAGATAACCAGCGGATTTGTATCTGAGCAGCAGAGAGTCTTGCTCTTCAGATGTCTTACCTGCGCCACCTGGGTTCTTGAACTCAATCACGAGTCCGCTATGCTGTCGGTTTACGTTGGCAATAATCAAGTCAGGCGTTCCACGTTGGTAACCTTTTTTCCACGAGTTTACTCTTTTACTTGAAGTGTCTTGATTTTCACCACAAGCAGCTATCAAAATAGCTTCTGGATAGTATTTCCTAAGAAAACCAACAACTTTCGTGTGAAGGTCGAACTCAGTGATCATTTTAAACTGATTGTGTTTGTGACCGACGTCAGCTAAACCCTTTCTAATGCTTGGCAAGACTTCTGAGTGCACCCACCTTCCGAACTGTTTCGCACGCTCCATTTTACTCGAGAACGTTAATGAGTAGACCCCAAGTTCGTTGATAAACGAGGCTTGTTCCATCTTCATTCTACAGTCAGGTTCGACGTGGTCGTGAACCGCATCTTTTGGTCGAGCATAACCTAGAGCGCTCGCGACTTCTTTCGCTTTGAACCATATTTCACCGTTGTGATTAACCGTCGTGATTTGGCGACCGTCGAAATCGAATAGTTGGAGTATTGCGGAAGTCATCGCTATATAGTCCTCCACGAGAAAAAACTACTCGATGTGGGCGTTAGATTTTTTATAGATCTGGTTTGTTGTGTACCAACGCATCAGATGTGTTTTATTAGTCTTCGGTTTGCTACGTCGTCTGAAAAAGTTTCTAACGTTACGAACCAGCTTTCTAAATCCTCGAAGCTGAGATCTTCGAAGCTGAGACCAACCCATTTTAACTTAGGTCACGTCTCCTACCACTCCCACAGTGTCTGACTCTGGTAACATAATAGGTTTGCCGTAAGTCTTTTTAGACCTCATACCAATCTCAGCGTGGAGCTCGAGAGTCACGTCACCGCGGCCAAACGATCCACCAGCTTTGAACATGTGATCAGTCGTCTTATTTATCTTATATATTTCATGAGGTCTCGAAACACATGCTCCCATTTACTTTACACCATATTCCTTCATCATTTCTCCACCCATGATTATGATGTCTCGGTTTGTCATGTAACCACTCACAATTTTCACACCATAGAATTCTATCAACGATGGGTATGCATAAGGTGCGAGTGGTATTCTTGGTCGATGTATTCCAAAAATTGTTCCATAGGGTGTGCCTATCTTTCCCATATTCGCTACGAAGTCTGAGTCGGTTGACTTAACGTTGTTGACCCTGACATGTGAGTTGCTCATTTGCCAGTGTATCGATATCATATGCATTTTTGTGAGGTCAACACCACTCGGAATAGTACATATGCTCTCCATTGCTGGGATGCTACCACCATACGCGAGTCCGTTGGTCATACCAGTCTTGTACCCTATGAACTTATCCCACTGACCGTCGTCGTTTGATATAATTGTCTCCCAATTTGATCCAGCGGTGCGAGTAGGTAACCTCACCACAACAAAAATGGAAAGATCACACCACTGCATACTGGGGCAGTTAAAATGAAGACCTGACTCAAGTGGGAGTGGTGTTAACACAGGGGACAGAAAACTTTGGCTTACACTGCTGATGCCAACAATAGGACCATAGGTTGGGTTGTTTTGCACTAATTTACTTGTTTCACCAATGGCTCTCACTTTGTTTGAACCACTGGTGTGAAATTCCACATTTTTCAAGGCGTGTGTGCTAACGTTGAAGTCGAGCACAACATTATAGGACTGATTCTTGAGGAAACCTGATAGTAATTGCTCTAGAGTTCTTTTATTCGCGGCGTCTGAGTCATCGACTGGGTCTGCTACGTTTTTTATTGCTGAGCCTTGCATGTCTATTATTCCAGACATCCTTCCACCGGTCGCACTTAATTTGGGATCTTCGTCCAGATGTCTTTTCGTTCTCTTTAGTATTTTATCGTGAGGGTCGTCAGACTCATACCCATAGTTTAGACTCATTACTACTTCAAGGTGTATTTGGTTAGCAGATAGCCAGATACCGCTGAGAACCCTAACACTATCGCCAACGTTGTCGTGTCTGACTTACTTGTGGCCACTGCTTTTCTCATGGGAAGTGGTGCCGCACTTTCTTGGTAAACTTTTTTAGCCACGAGATTAGTTGGCGCCGTCACATTTTCTTGGTGAGCTTTTTTCTTCACGGTCGTTGGTACTACTAGGGAGTGAGTCACCACATTCTCTTGGTGGACTTTTTTAGCCGTAATTGTTGGTGTTGTTGCATTCAAGCTAGTGTTCACTCCAAATTTCATGGACTCTGTGGCAATCTTTAATAAGTTGTTGTACCCAGCGATTTTATTCTTGAGAATCACTAGGTTACTTGGCATTAACCACGTACTTGGCGACACCGCGAGATTTTGGACAACGTTGGTGTCTCTAATCGATTTATTCATATTGAGAATCCATGTCGACACGTCGTAGTTGATAACACTGTCAGAAAACAACTTGCGGAATTCTTGTTGGGTCTCTAGACTTCCTGCAGAACCACCAACGACTGATACACGTGTTCTCGCTTGTGCACCAAGTGTGGAGTACACAAAGGCTTCTATGCTTTGGTTTAGATATTGCAGCCCAATGTTGGTAAAGCCGTCTGACAATCGCGCGATGTATCGTTTATAATCGTTCTGAGCGTCGTTGAGTGTGAAGACTCTGGATTCACCTAAAGTGCCATCGCTCAGGACTTTATTCTGGTAATAATGTTTTCTGGGGATTTTGGAAATCTTGCCATACAATTCGGAAGCGTTGAATTCTCTACTTATTGATTTCATGGTCTCACCACCTTCCATTCTTCTGAGAAGTCTTCTAATGGTGAAGTACAAATGAAATCTCATCACACTTGTGACCACAGGGTGAACTTCTTGTGACACTGATAAATGTTGCAACGACACTCCACAACAGAAACTCGCACAATACGTCGCAAACACAACACGATAGTAAGATTCGTTGTCATCCCACTCTGACATGGTCTTTGACGTGGTGGTTTGTAAGGTTGGTAGCTTCGACATGAAGTAGCTATTTTGGTTAACAAAGACTTTAAAGTTATTCACTGGATAATTTAACACATTCTCTGTTGGATAACCATCCCAAAGCCCCCAATGGTTTTTACGACCTTTTGGTAGTGGTTGGATAGTTCCACCGCCTTGCCATATTATTGGGAACTTGCTATTGTGTAGCCACTTCCACATGTTCTTATCATTTTTGAAAGTTGCGCTGGTTATGTCTGTGCTGAGGATGTCATTGTTTCTGAAATATACATGTCGACACTCATGATTTTACCATCTTGTGAAATATTTGGATCGAACTCGAATTTGCTTAAAGTAGCGTGAGGGTACTTTTTGATGAGGTCTGCCTTTGCATCGTGTGTAGCCTTTGATGTGTTAGCCATCGCACGTTTGTAGTACATGTACTTTCCATAGTAGTCGTGAAGGGCTTTCTGCATATAATATACCATATGTTACACATAACACATGCTACATTATATATGGTCAGGGTTGTAGTATTGATTAGAGGCCCAACGGAAACTGTGGATCTACCAGAGGCACTTTTGACGTTTGGCTCAGATCCTCACTTACTAGTGAAAAAAGCGACCATCTTTTGGGACTACGTTAACGTGGAGACCGGTGTGAATGATGAAATAAGTTACAACAGCAACAAACACGTTTTTGAGTCTGGGTACCACACTTTTAAAATGATTGCTGATGAATTGAGAGGATTAGGGGCTATCGAGCTAGTGGCCAACAAACACAATTCAAAGTGTGCGATAAGAACTGACCAACAATTAGAGTTGTTTAAATTTGGAGAGCTGTTAGGGTTCAACGATAACACAACGATAACCACTAGTGGTTTGGTCAGCCCTAACGTTGTGAACGTTAACAAAGGGTTGAAGTACGTACAAGTGGGTTGTAGCATTGTGAACAGACCTGAGAATATTGTTAATGGTAGCAAAAGCGAGGTTATCGTCGAGCTACCATTGACCACCACCCAACCACTGAAGAGCTCCGTTCAACACTTCTTCAACATTGAGTCGAAGGTGTCGATAGACAAAGGCGCTTTTACGCAGCTGGTGTTTAATGTGACTGACCAAGATGGTAGTGGTGTCAACGTTGGTGACATATTGTTGGACTTGTATGCGACGCTTGAGTAGCTAACGTTAAACGCATGCTAAAGTAATGAGTCTAAACTATGGGCATGACTCTGGTGGTTACACTGAAAAGCGACGTGTAGACGACGGTCCTCAAAAGTTGACGGTGCTCATTGAAGGTGTGGAGAAAGTTGTAACTTTTGACTACAGTGTAGTAGCCACACACGATAACCCACACATTGTAGTCAAGACGGCCACTGTGTTTTGGAACTATGATAATGTGACGGGTAGTGATGATATTCGATTCACACGTGTTAGATTAGGAGCACCATATCCAGGACTTGCGACAACTCGGTTGGGTGGGGGTCACTACGACTTCGACGCGTTGGTTAGAGCTCTACGACACGCGCTCAGGGAGGTTGATGTAGACTTCGTGGTGGAGAAACTGGTGGCCACAGGTAAAAGTAGGGTTAAAGTTCGGCGTATGAGGTATGGCACCACCAACGTAGTAGAACTTAGGCTAGGTGGTATTGGGCTTTTGCTTGGTTTCGCGAAGGACGCAGGAATTTTATTAGACGCTAAGTGGCACGACAGTCCAAACAAGATTGACATGAACAGAGGTCTAAAGTATGTAGAGGTCTCGTGCGATGCTGTTGAGACGGAGAGCAACGTGGGCACTGATGGGAGTCGTAGTGATGTGATCACAACATTGCCAGTGCCCACCGAGCAGTCTCTAGATGGGGGGATACAGCGCTACGCATACGTTGAGTCCAAGGTGAGAATTAAAAAAGGTATTTACTCAAGTATGACGTTTCGTGTCAAACCAAACAATGGTGACGCTGACGTTGGTGCAGTGCTATTGGAACTGTATATTGTGTGAGTTATATGGAGCTTGGTGTGGAGACAGAGCAAGGGTTGCGAGACATTTACTACAATCCTAAGACGGGGTACAGTGGTGCAGAGAGGTTGTATCAAAGTGCGTTGGGAGACGGATTGAAAGTAACTAGAAAAACAGTGAAAAAATGGTTGACAGCGCAGGACACCTACACTAGGTACAAACCCATCGTGAGAAGGCATAAATTCCGTGCTACCCTCGTCGGATTTCTTGGTGAAGAGCTCCAAATGGACTTAGTGGACATGAGTAAGTACTCAAAACAGAACAAAGGGTATTATTGGATATTGACAGGCATTGAAATATTGAGTAGATACGCTTTTGGAATTGCAGTTTATAGAAAAGACACTAAGAACATGACCAAGGCTGTTGGGGAGCTATTGAATGACTTTAAAGATCGGTTTGGAACCGTGCCTAAGTTAGCTCAATTTGATGATGGACTTGAGTTCTACAACGTTGGTGTGAAAAGTTTGCTGAAAAAACATGGTGTTGAATATTTCAGCACTAAGAGCGATAAAAAGGCTGCTGTTGTCGAGCGTTTTAATAGAAGTCTGAAGAGCACTATGTGGAAGTACTTTTACACCCGTGGAACTTACAAATGGATTGGGGGTCTCGACCAGTTTGTGAGCAATTACAATAGCAATGTGAATCGAAGCATTATGATGAAGCCAAAGGACGTTGATAAGTCAAATGAGGGTGAAGTTTGGACTACTTTGTTTGGTCACCAATTTGCAGACAACCCATTGCCAAAGTTTAGAGTTGGTCAATCAGTGAGAATTAGTAAGTACAAGAGTGTGTTCACAAAGGGTTATGAAGCCAACTTCACTGAGGAGCTGTTTAAAGTGGTAAAGGTTACTCGTGGTGATCCGAATGTGTACGAAATTGAGGATCACACCGGTGAACAGATTATTGGTAAATTTTATGAACAGGAATTATCGCTGGTCAATAAGAGACATGGAGACGATGTGTACAGAGTTGAAAAGGTGTTGAAAAGAAAGAAAGTCAGAGGGAAGAAGATGGCGTTGGTCAAATGGTTGGGTTATGAGAGCAAACATAATTCGTGGATACCAGAAAGCGATATTCAAAACGTGAGCTAATGTAATATGGCTGAAGGTGGGGAAGGTTTTGACGAGATTGAGATGGAGGACTTCGATAGACTTGATAGGTACACCGACGATCAAATAAATGACGAACTCGGAAAACTCACTCAAGATTATAATTTAATTGACAAAAAGTACGTTGGTGGTGGCATGCCAGACATCGAGCGTGTCAAGTATGATAAATTGTATGAGAGAATGAATAAATTGCAGGACGAACAGGATAAAAGAGGGGTTAAAGAAAAAGAGACGCCGTTTGTTGATGACGGTAAGACGGTGACTATAAAAGTCCCCGCAGCACCAACAGAAGGCTCCAAAATAGGTTTAGACGACATACCAAACACGGAGAGACTTGGACCAACCATAAACTCAGCAATAACGAGGGACAAAAAAGACTTCTTCAAAAACGCTCTAAGATTAGACATTAGAAAGGCAGATGGACCGAACTCAAAGGAACTCATCGATGGGTCAACCATAACTTTCGATAAGAGGGATAAGCAAAGCGGTATTGTGTTTAGAGATGTAAAAGTTGTCGTCTCAAGGAACCAAGGTAAGACGTTTCAGTATAGTAACGCAAAAGAAGCTGCTAAAGTCGTTAAAGAGTTCAAACAACTCATCAAGCGAGCTGGAAAGGAACACAAAAACACGTCAAGTGGCGTGGTTGACGCACAGTTGAGGTCTGAGGATATAGCGCCAACAGAATATTTAACAGACGCTATAGTCTCTACCGCTAGCGATAGGGTTGAAGACGAAGTAGAGTCACGAGAGAGTGAGCTAAACGCGACGGTCGCTACTGAAGAGGAGATAAGAGAGCTCGCAGGTGTATTGAGTCCAAAGGGTCCAAACGATATGAAGATACAAGCTTTAGAAATCATGGTTGATAGATACCGCTTGAAAGCTCTAAACGAGACTAACCTAGTGAAAGAACGATGGTATAAAAACATTAGTGAGACAGCCGAGTTGAAAGCGGATAGCATACGACTTCAGGAGGGTCTCAAACCAGAACATGAAGAAGCTAATAAAATTATTGTTGATGAGGTCAGAAACAATGACTTGTCTAGGTTAGAGAGATTCAAGAAATGGGCTAGAGAAAATATGGTTGGGTTGAGCGCTTTAGCGATTACGATAGCTGGAATTGTGACAACTGTTATTATCGCTGGGAGGTCCGCTGTTATGAAAGGCGCTAAAGCCACAAAGTCGTTCGCACAGGCTGTTAAGAATGCAATCATGAAGATGGGTCCATGGGCTGTTGGGTTGGCTAATTTAGTTTACAACGCGTTGACGTTGGGTGCAAAGGGTCTCGCATGGTTGGCTCAGAATCTGTGGGTACTCGCGGTGATATTTGCGTGGTTTGCTTACGACTATTATAAGCTAAAACGGTAGTGATAAAACATATGTAAAGTATATGAACATCACGTCAGCAGAGTTGAGCCCCGGTTTTAGACGAGCGACCATGGGTGTCATAAAAGGGGCGAGAACGCAACACGTAATCACGTTGAACCCTAATAAGGCCAGTCCTGGCGAGGAACTCTACATTGACATACCGAAGCTCAAGGTTAGTAGCTGTTTGGTGCCTGGATCGTTGGGTCTAGTGTTCGACTTTAAGAATGCGAACGCCAAAAGCTGGTTCTTGAATAATGTTAGCAAGTTGTTGGTTGAGAAACTTGTTGTGAGACTAGCTGGGGAAACTGTGTATGACAACAATGGGGAAAATTATGTTGGTGTCTATCGCGACCTTTGGGAAAGTGTTACTGCGCGAGACCAAATGATTGACTATGGTATTGGTGGTGAGAACTTGAGAAAGCTAATTTCTAAGGATGACAGTGGTGCGACGAGTGGGAACGTCGCTAAAGTTAGTGACGCGTTGATGTTTGGTGTGATTGGGACGAAGCAGCGGATTAAGCTCGGTAAGATCATGAACGACCATGGGTTGTACGCTCCTTTTAGCATGAACAACAACTTGCAGTATGTGATCACACTTCCGAAGGCCGCAGACATCATGGTGGCGCAATCCGGTAGCGCTGTGGGCGGATACACTCTGGAGAACCTCGAGCTTGAGTATGAGACGATTGATAACCAGGAGCTCGCTGACGAAATAACGTCGTTGTATGCAGGTGGTCGTAGTTTGTCGTATGAGCACGTTACGTTGATGAAAACCACCGAATGGGACAAAGGTACGACCATCGTGAACGAGAATGTTAATCTTCCAAGAAAAAGCATGAAGGCAATTGTGTTGCTATTCACGAATAAGGTGCGAACAGACAGTGAGGAGTTTCTTTATCCAAATATCGAGAGTGTTAGAGTCACAATTGAAGGTGTGCCAAATAGTGTGTACTCACAAGGCATCCCAAAGTCGAAGTTCTATGCAGAAGCGAAACGATTGTTTGGGTTGGGTGAAGAACACGCTCAGTTCATGACCATACAGAAGTTCTATAAAGATGGCTTTGCGTTAGTCATCGACTTGAGGAGTGTTCAAGATAATCGCAATGTCGCCACTGGCAAGAACATTGTAAACACACAATCCGGTGTGCTTCTTGAGATCACTAAAAAAGCGACGACTGCAAATGTTATGTGCAGGGTGTTTGTGATGAGTGATGGGTTGGTCAACTTCATGAACAATGGGTTGCATTCAATCTGGAATTAAATCAAACACAATTTAATGGAAACTCCGTTTAACGCGCTAATTGTTGGGATGACAGCTTGTGGTAAGACACATTATTTGCTAGAAACATTGGAATCTGAGTATCGTGGTAAGTTTGACTACATTGTGTTGATTTGCCCTACTTTCGAGTGGAATAAAGCGTATCAAGATTGGAAATATGTGCGCGACCCTGACGTGTTAGCGATAGACTGTGCGCAGGATAGTGTTGACGCTGTTCTCAAGTGTGTAACAAATGTTTTTAAAGGCACTAACACTCTGATTGTGTTGGACGACTGTGCAAGTGGGCAGGACGTCAAGAATAGGACTAGTCAATTGGTTAACTTGGCTTTTAGCGCGCGACATTTTATGTTGAGCGTTATTGTCATCACACAACAACTGACGTCGATCGCAAAACCGTATAGAGAAAACATTAGTAAGCTCATTTGCTTTTACTGTCCGAGCAGAAGTGATATGAAGGTTGTTATTGACGATTATCTTGGAAACATTAGCAAAGAGGAAGCGTTGGCGATTGTGACCGCATTAAAAAATAATAAGTACGCTAGACTCGAAATCTCACTGCGCTATCCATACAGTTACGAAGTTGTTATTCCGCAATAAAATATGGGTATAAGTAATAGTGTGATGGTGAAACGCAAAAGTGACGAAAATCCTACAATTGAGGAATTAGTTGAGGACACTGATGGTACTTCGACTGTGGAAGACAACACTGACGTTAGGAGAGCTGAACTTATTAGACTGTCTGGTGATGGTGTGGTAAGCCAATCTGAAGCGTACATTAAAAAAGCGTCCGCAAAGGTTATCGACAAGATATGGCACCAATATGAGTTGAAGAGAATGGAAATCGCAAACGCTTTTCTCACTGACTTGCTAATCAGCAAATTCGCTAACTTACTAGATGGGTTGAACGCTATTGAGAATCCTGACGAACTAAATGACGAGTTGCAAAAAGACCCGCTATTAAAGAAAGACGTCGAAAGCATTGTCGCGATTGTGACTCCGTACGTGCCTTTCTTGGGCTTGTTGTCGGGAGGAATTATAACGTCGAAATATGTGTACGATCACCATTTTAAAAGTGAGACAAACGTTGAAAATAGTGAACAAACGGACTAATTCGCAAAACAACCGGCCACCTGTTAGTATGCAAATTAGTCAATGTTGTTAACCAATCAAAAGAGCGTCATTTCGCTCCCCATTTGGGTACTTGTTTGGATAAAATATTTGTTGTGGGCGCTGGTGTGGGTTGACCAATCAAAAGAGCGCCATTTCGCTATCCATTTGGATAAACATCACCACTAGAATCAAAATCTAGTGGTTTTTTTTCGCGCGTGAATTGGAAACGTGTCGGTCAAAAAAAAGCGTGAAAATTTTGAAGCGACACAAATTTGTGAAAATGTTGAAACGACTATTTTTTAAACGTGACTGAAATGTGATTTGGTACAAATTCAGTATTGTTTCGTGAGTCTCGCGCGTGTTTGACACTAATCGGTGGAGAGTGTGGGGAGGGGTGCGTCAAGCCTAATTAACGACTGCTGTAGTAGTATAGAACATGGCGGTGCGAGCTTATTCGACGTTATCCACAAGTGTGGGCACCGTGGCATCGCTAATTTTTGCGCTAAATCGCGATTTGGCGTAAAAATTAACGTTGCTATGGCACTCGCATTTGTGGTTGGCGTCGCTGAGCTCGCACCGCCATGTTCTATACTACTCGATCACCGTACTCCCTTCTTGGACATTTCATGTTTTCGAAATAAGGCAGAGACACTGGTGTTACGATAACTTGGCGCGTTTGGGTGGAAAACCCTCACATCAAAAAATGCGCTTTGAAATCGGCTCCAGAAACCTTTTGTCTTGATGTCAACTCGAGCATCATCTTGTCTGTTCGCAGATCGGGGGAGGAGGATTTCTCCTGTTAAAGGCTGTAACAAGGGTTCTGTTTCAGTTTCTCTACATACTTCATTCATCCACTCGGCCGTCAGGTCGCGAATTTCATTATGCCTTGCTATGACCATACCTCCATGTGGACAGATCATGGCATAATCGGTCGAAAAACCTTTTCCACATACACAATACTGGGGAAGATTTTTAAGCTGCCAACCATATCTAAGGCTGAGAGCATCGCGGAACTCACTCTTGTTTAAATTGAGGCCACAATCATTCAATGGCAAAGCTGACAGCCATGAGGATGAGCCTTTTTCCTTCAGCAAATCCATAACCCGTTGTTTGGTTGGGGGCAAAATTTCTCTGATTTGCGACGCTGATTGTAGGTGGTGGAGATTCTTTTGCTTACGCAAGTTGGCCCTTAATCTCTCGTAGATCTACTTTCTTGTACGTGGTGGTTTGGTCAATAATCATCTTCTTCAAGGAATCGGTGATCTTCATGGATGATTCGTGATGAAAGTTTGCCCAATCCATGGGATTAGGGCATTGAGTCCACCATAACGTGCAGGTAGAGAGAGTAGTGCTCTTTCTTCATTTGAACAAGGTCCTCTGCCAGATAATGCTGGAATGAAGTTTTCTTTGATTGCATTCTCCAATGGACCTAGCAGATTACCAATGTCATTGATCGTTCGCATAACATATTGCCATTTCCCAATAATGGAATGTGAAAAGGCGGCATATGCAGCATGCGGATACATTTCTGCAATTTTCGATAGCGTCAGGATTTCTTCTTTCCATTCTTCTACTTTCATCTTTACAAATTCTTCTACAAATGAACGTTTGCCACAGGCAGAACCAAGCATTTTGTGACCCAAGGTGGTGATCTTAATGTCGGTGTCTCTAAATAGAATTTTTGCCTGTTCGTGGAATTCCTCTTTAACCACCAGTGTCGTCTTACTGGCGTTTGGTAGATAGCCGAATTCCGGCCCGACAAGTTTAAGATGTTGCCACGAACGCCCAAGCGCTTCTAACTTTCCTGCACCAGTAGAATCGTCTGCAAACCATACTTGACTTGCATCGGGTTCTTCTACCTTTAAACTTTTGATCAGTGGGGTTATTGCCAAACCATACATCGCCATAGCTAAGGGTCGCCTTGAGTTGTTCCTTCAGTTGATAACATTTCTCCTCCTCCAACAACAAACAGGGGCCTGGTAAGTATTGTTTAAGATCGTCGATATTGTTGGACATATGACTTGAATATTATGGAGAGCTGCCTTTCGATTTAAAGTGTTAAATGCATTTGTAGCATCGACCAATAATATTGCTTCATATTCGTCAGAAGCCATTATCTCGTTTATAGCATGAACTGCCGCTTCGCATCCAGCTTCATAGCCCGCACAAGTCTGTAAAGGCCCAACTGCTTTCTGTTTGGCAGTTTCCTTTATTACTTCGCCTGTAATACTTTCAAATATAATTGGATCGTAGTGACTCTCCTCAGAATCTGTAGTGGGTAAAAGAATATCAGGGCTTGGTATCTTGCTCACAGGATGCTTTTCAATGAGAATTTCTCTAGTTGTTTTCCACTTGATATTTCCATCTTCATCTTCACCTGTTGGTATTAGAAAGTCGGGATCCAGAACACCCCTTTGATTTGCAATAGAAATAAGCCTGACGTATTTTGCCTTGGAGCATTAAACGATTAAAGCCCTTTGCAATGTGGTTGATTTCGTTATGTGAGGTATAGTTCGAGGACAAATGGCTTTGAATACATTTTCCTTCCGATATTAGTTGTTTAAACTTTCCTGCTGTCCATAAACTCAATCTACGCTCCACACAAGACGCATGATCTTTACTCTTACTTTTCGCATGAGACTTTTGCAATAGGAGGCTTTGCATCACTGAACACACGTTAAGGGCAATACGTTCAATGGGTAACTCATCTGCATATGCCTGATATAAACGGGTTAGCTCTTTAATAAAGGCTTTACCGGCTTTTCCTGAGGGAAGCAAAAATATATTTCTTCTCCATGTTACTATTTCTTCGTAGGCATCGTTTATAGATCGAACACAATCATCTCCACTTAATTCTCCCCATTGAAAATTGGCCGGTGTATGTATTTCATCCGGTAAAGGCGAGACATTTACATTGATTAATTCATCATTTATGTTAATATCCAACCCTGATTAACCAAATTAATTTATTGTAAATAATTATCATAATATAGTTTGAATATACGGACAGCAAATTTGTAAGAAATAATAACTATTCTACAGTATATTGAACAAATTTTATCATCAGTACCTTGAATGTAAATATTTTGACATTATTGTTATAAAGGAAATTATTATTATTATTATTATTATTATTATTATTATTATTATTAAATTCGATATTACTGATATAGATTGTACATGAAATGAATAGTTGAAGGCTAAATGTTTTATGATTTGAACTTCGCGTTAAAGGTTTGTTTGTCGGAAATGCTATAGAGTATGACGTCAAATCGGAAATTTGGCTTTCTTTTTTACTTTCCGTAAGATAGACTAGTTGATGATTTGAGTTTAAAAGTTGCTAAAATGTCTAGTATAGCGTTCAAGTATATCATCAATGTTTATATTATACCTCAACTATAAATTGTCCAATTAAAGAGCTAGATTTGTACCACGTGACCAGTCAATTTAAACTCGAATTCCCCGCTTTAACTTCGGATTCCCCGCTGACGACGTCATCAGCGGGTAATTCGAGTTCGAATACCCCGCTCGTACCCAGTATTCGCGCGTAAACCAAGACGAGCCTGTAAACAATGGAGGAACAACAAGACGTTTCTAGACAGCATTCAAGATTGTTTCGGTATAATATATCATTTATAGACCCTCCGCTCGGGGAATTTGTTGAAATATTACCCCTCGGGATGATATATCATCCTCAGGGTAATATTTCGTCGAATTCTCCTCGCTCCAGGTCTATAAATGATAAGAATTAGATCAAATAAATTGCTCGAGCAGCATAATATGACCGATTTGGCGTTACAGTCATTTGCATTTCGGACAAACCTTTCTAGAACACCAACGCAAAGCTTAAATCATAAAACATTTTGGCATACAACTATTCACTTTAGGTGGAATCTATATCAGTAATGTATTTGCAGTTAGTTATAGGGACTTTAACTTAAAGTGCCTATGAAATGAAAACATTGAGTTTCCATAATGCCCTTCCTTCAAAAGTAGATTTTGAATAATGACGAAATCTGTTTACATTTTTTCTTTATCATTCACCGTTGTCTAGTTATAAGCATTTGAAATTTTAGCGTGATGACGTCACAAGGTGGACATCACATTCTGTACTAGAGAAATATTAAAGTCTTGATATTTTGTGAAGTATTTTCACGAGAACAACGAAAGTTAGCAGCATTTCAACTACCGCTATAAGCTATGGGATAAACTACTTTTCGTTGTCACCATGGTAATAAACTAGGCTCCAGGCCCCTGAAAAGAGTAAATAAAAACTTGCCCTAGTTTTAGTACGAGGCATTGTTTAGACAAACACTATCATTTCTCATGTTAAGGACGTCATGGCGTTCATGGCGTTCATGACGTCAATGGCGTTCGGACGAGGATTCTTGTGCTTGGCATATTTGACCTCTGTTCTCTATTTTTAAGAGGAAAAAACAGCCTTGTCATACCTCAACCGAGACCATGCGAAGATCAGTGGCATATAGAGGAGCTGTGATTTGGAATTATTTAGACGCTTCGCTCCAAGATATGGGACATACCCACTTTAAAAAACTGGTTAAGAACCAACTAGATCAAATTGCGCTTAAGCCTAATTTAAAACTTAATGACTCTGATTTTATCTACTTTTAACAAGCTATTGTAATTTTATCTACTTTTAATTTGTTCAATATATCTGTACTTTTATATATAGTAGATTATTTAACAATTAGACAACGAGTCCGAGTTGTCTATGAGCGTATAGTCAACGAAGGCGAAGCCTGAGTTGACTATTCGCTCATAGACAACGAGGACGAGTTGTCTAATTGTTTTAGTAGAAACAAATTAGTGGACTATTACAAATCATGCATTCTCCTAAAACCTGCCCAAAACGAGAGTTTTCTGCCATTGTTTTGAGCGCGTTTTCCAAACGTTGTCTATCACGAATAGACAACGGTTGAGTAGCCAATCAGAATGCAGCATTTGTAATAGACCATGGTCAGTTTCTACTAAAGAATATTAGTCCCAGGTCAAACGTCGAACATTTCATGAGTCGAACTCAATGCAAATGAACTTAAACAAAAGAGTTTCCTAATTTACATTGAGTTCGACTCATGAACAGTTCGACGTTTGACCCGGGCCTTAGCTGGTATAAAATTGTATTACTATTTAGTAGTTTTAAATTCACGACCCTATCAGCGCTCTTCTGCCGTGTAAATCAATCGTGATTAAATAAATGATATTATTACTATTAATATTATTAAATATTATGTCAATTAATGTACCTGGATTTTTCGCAGTGCTGTCGTCCGAATCGGCTCGAGAGCGGGAACGAGGCTGATAAATGGCTTGCGTTGGACGATCCTATAGTTAAAAAAGAAACAGGGGTATAAATAAACACAATAAGTATATATTATATACTAGAAATACGTATCTGCAATAACCCCTCGTCCGCTTGTTCTATCCCCTCATGGGAGTTTCCCCATCCATGGTCCCCAGACTTCGCACTATTTGTAAATCACAAATTGCAAAAGGTAGACAACAGTGACGATGAAGACGACAACGATGAAGACGACATCGATGAAGACATAACACATTGAAGGCATAACACATTGTCTTCGTTAAAAGACCTTTTAGAGCAACGGGAATACCATTAATAATTAAAAGCTATGAAATAGGAGGAAGAAATTTTACCTCCACGGATTCTATGACTAATGTATCTTAGTCATTTACCTCCACGGATTTTGAGACTATCTCAGTCATTTAAAATATTTACCACCACGGATTTTGATGACTATCTCAGTCATTTAAAACATTTACCTCCACGGATTATGTTGACTTACTCAGTTATTTAAAACATTTACCTCCACGGAGTTTGATGACTATCTCAGTTATTTAAAAAAATTAAGTCCACGGATTTTGATGACTATCTCACACATTTAAAAAAATTACCTCCACGGATTTTGATGACTATCTCAGTTATTTAAAACATTTACCTCCACGGATTTTGATGACTATCTCAGTCATTTAAAAACTTTACCTCCACGGATTTTGATGACTATCTCAGTCATTTAAAAACTTTACCTCCACGGATTTTGATGACTATCTCAGTCATTTAAAAACTTTACCTCCACGGATTTTGATGACTATCTCAGTTATTTAAAACATTTACCTCCACGGATTTTGATGACTATCTCAGTCATTTAAAACATTTACCTCCACGGATTTTGTTGAGTTACTCAGTTATTTAAAACATTTACCTCCACGGATTTTGATAACTATGTCAGTCATTTAAAAACTTTACCTCCATGGATTTTGATGACTATCTCAGTTATTCAAAAAAATTACCTCCACGGATTTTGATAACTATCTCAGTCATTTAAAACATTTACCTCCACGGATTTTGTTGACATACTCAGTTATTTAAAACATTTACCTCCACGGATTTTGATAACTATCTCAGTTATTTAAAACATTTACCTCCACGGATTTTGATGACTATCTCAGTCATTTAAAAACTTTACCTCCACGGATTTTGATGAGTATCTCAGTTATTTTAAAAAATTACCTCCACGGATTTTGATGACTATCTCAGTCATTTAAAAAATTACCTCCACAGATTTTGATGACTATCTCAGTCATTTAAAAACTTTACCTCCACGGATTTTGATGAGTATCTCAGTTATTTAAAAAAATTACCTCCACGGATTTTGATGATTATCTCAGTCATTTAAAAAATTACCTCCACGGATTTTGATGACTATCTGTATCTCAGTAATTTAAAACATTTACCTTCACGGATTTTGATGACTATCTCACTCATTTAAAAAATTACCTCCACAGATTTTGATGACAATATCATTCGTTTTAAAAAATTACCTCATGGATTTTGATGACTATCTCAGTTATTTAAAACATTTACGGCAACCAACCTTATTTCGAACTCTTTCTTTGTTATCTTGATATTTATTCGCTGTTCTTTCTTCCTTTCCACTGGACCTTTCGCCTTTCACAGACTGTGCCGATTCTGATCTATTTTTCTCAATGTTCTCAGTCATTCGGGCAGGTTCTTTGACAGCTATAAAAATTAACAACATAGATTTAATATTCTGCCAATCATGGAGCATGTACAACATGGCTGTCGTGCATGTTGGAGTTTTTTCTCGATGGAGTTTGTGTGGGGGCGGGGCGCAAAATGAATAGGTGAAAGTAACGCCTGCCAAAATTCTATTCATAAAAGCGTACAAACCTAATTAGAATGATTTGTATTGTATCGGAAATCTGACTCTTGTACGTTCTCGGCGGACGTAAACATTATCTGCGATGGGTTGTTTGACAATTCGTCTGGCGTCAAATCAGTCAGCGAAGACGCATTGATTCCGAGAGATATTTGCTTCAACTATCTGGTCTTCAATTATACTCTCAAGCGGACAAATGACAAGACAACTAGACGAAGTTGGTCTATCGTTATTCGTATAAAGGGATAGCTTTGATTGCGCGATCACAAATATCTGAAATGTTAAACTTTTCCCAAATCCGTTAGACAAAACAGCCAGACCATCACCACCATTTAACAAGTTCATGATTGACGCACGCTGTTCGGGCTTCAGATTAATATGATAAGGTAAACGCTCAGTCTGCTCAGACAGATCATACAAAGCTTCGGCCATTTTGCCGCGAAATATTAATGAGTTCCTTTGATGTACAATTATTTACATAAGACTCGAACGAACCAATGGGAATTTAGACGGTACTTTTGGTGGAGTTTGTACGCTTTTATGAATAGGATTTTGGAAGGCGTTACTTTCGCCTCTTCATTTTCCGCAATGTTCCTTTGAAAAGCCAAAAGGTGGTCAGTTTTTACTTATTGTATCACGGTTGTGAATATTTGGGCTTTTAAGAGGACAAAAAGCTAAAAAACATTGATGTTTATCACCTAAAAACAACAACGTTTTCATTTGAATAAATATGTGTTGCTAGCTAACTTTTATCCTATTTATTTTGTCTGACAAAACATTATTATCACTGTTAAACATGTGTTGATTATTTATTATGAAAACCATAACTGACATAATTAATTTCATTTAAATTATATAATTATAATTAATACAATTACTTAATTATTAATTTTAATAATAAAGAGTTGCACAATTGGTTTCTAATCCTGTCTGCGAGACAAATCATTTCTTTCTTATAAGTGACTAATGGTAGTGATGGTGGAAGTACCAGTAGACATTCCCACTCATGTTCTGTTCAGTGCACTACCCAGCACTTGCACCCAACAAATGGACGGTTTGAAAATCTGTTCAATGAATGCTTTACTTATTTTCAAGTACAAGAATCGAGCACTACACTATTAAAGCTTCAAAGTGTGAACGGGAGAGGGGTTGTTGCGTAACGTATTTCTAGTTGTGGCTATTAATTGTCCGTCGGGACTACATGCCAGTAAAATTATAGTTGCTTATTGAAAAACTGGTGATTCAACAAGTCTCGCTGTATTAACATAGGATTTACCTTTTTCTTTCCTGGGTGTACGATATGACGATGAAGGACGACCCACGCCTCCGGTGGACCTTGGAAAATAATTCAAATAACTTAATCGATAACATTTCAGCTAAAATATTTTGGTCTTTCAGCATTTAACAATGATCAAAAAATTCTCGACAGTGAAATTCTCAAATTTTCTGCCATTTAAATGTTTTATCACTGCACAAAATTCAGTTTGAAGAAGAGGGAAGTACTGTAAGTAAGAAGAGGGAACTGGGCTCAAATAATGAGTCTCGAAAGTTGTCAACAGAGATTCACCAAGTGCATTGCAGGACTGGAAGCATTACCGTACAAGGAAAGACTTTTAAAGCTGGGGCTTACCACGTTGTTAGAACGTCGTGCTTGAGACCTAATCGAAACCTTCAAGATCACAAAAGGTTTTGTAGATTATGGACAGTTAGTGTTCCGCAATTCGAGATCTGGAAGAAACTTGTTACACATATCAAATTCTTCGTCTAGCAGAAATGGCGATATCTTCAAACGTCGGGTTATCCGATATTGGAATATGTTACCCACCGAAGTTAAAAAGGTGTGTTCGATAAATGATTTCAAAATTAAATTGGAGTATCATAAACATGACTGTAGTTGGAAAGGCATTATGAGTGGATATTGGGAACTTTCACAGTTAATTTTTAGACGATTGTAGTTTTTAAAGATATTTAATATCGCTTACTTTTTAATAAGGAACGAGTATTTTTTGTAATTACCTTAGGTAGGGAGGCATAATTATTAATCTGATTTAACACTGTACAAATCGGTTATCACTCATAATGCATATTAAAGTGCATATAACGTCTGTGGGAATTTAACATATATGTAATCTATCGATTCTCCTGAGAAAAATTGTAATATATCTTGTCAGCTGAAAATTTCATCTTCATAGACTTTTTTGCTGTTAAAGTTGACGGAAATGACGTCATAGCGGGAATCTCTAAAGAGGTTTTCATATAGACACTAGACAGATGCCCGCTATGACATCATTTCCGTCAACTTTAACAGCAAAAATGTCTATGAAGATGAAATTTTCAGCTGACAAGATATATTACAATTTATCTCAGGAGAATCTACAGATTACAAATATGTTAAATCCCCACAGACATTATATGCACTTTAATGTGGTGGAGTGGAGCGCTTATTCGAGAGGAGGCGCCTGTTGGAAGGAGGGCACTTATTCGATTATATTTCGACAGTACAACAACAAGTTAAGTGTTTTCAATTTGTAAATTTCTACACTTCCTACGCAGCACAAAACCTTTTTCAGATTTGTTAATGGCATCATTTGCATGACAAACCTTTGGTAATCCTCTTGTGATTTGTTTTCCTTCCAACTTTTAGCGGATGTGGGTCTTTCCTACGACGAGAAACACAGAAAACGAATAAGAGAAGAGATGTATCGATAAAGAAAGGAAAGGGAACAAATAATGTACCCTTGTCAGAATGATCCTTAGGGTAACATGACAAATTTTCTAAAAATGAAACGAAAATTAAGTTTGTCGTATTTTAATGAACTCCTAAAATTCCTCCTAGGAATAGTAATTTAGAGCTCTTTCATATCTCACGTCGTTCTCGAGATATTTAGACTTTTGTGGTATGCAAATGATAACTTATGATGTAAAGAGCTTTATAAAATAACATGTATGCTACGCAGGCTCTGATTGGTCAATACCCGTGTTTGGATCAGGCCATCCAAACACGGAAATTTCCCGCCAAAAATTATCTTAAGTTTTGCTGCTCGTTCTCTTGTATTATTTTATAAAAGAAATACCTAATGTTTTTTCCGTGTTTGGATACTGTGATCCAAACACTTGGGAAGTTGCTCGACTTACGAAAAGCTAAAAAACACTCGCCTAGCGGCTCGTGTTTTTTACGCTTTTCTCCAGTCTCGCAACTTCCCGCGTGTTTGGATCACAGTATCCAAACACGGAAACCATCAGGTATTTCTTTATTACACATTTTTAGAAAATCAAGGAGCTCATTATTCTACAAAATCACTTGAAACTTTGCATATTACGACACTTCGTGAAACCTAACATTACATCGAAATAATGATGCCACATTAATTTACTATTTCTAATTTCTTGATTTCCTAAAAATATGTAAAGCTCTTTACGTCATAGGTTATTTTATTTGCATATCACATAAGTCTAAATATCTCAAGAACGACTGGAGATATGAAAGAGCTCACAATTATCATTAACTAATGTCAGGTCGCCATGTTTGCTGATGACACAAAGATCCGGACGATGTCACTTCACACCAGGGAGACTTGACCAACTTAGAAGATTGGTCTGCAGCATCGGGCCTCGTGTTCAACGAGAAGAAATGTAAATCGCAAAGCATCACGCGAAAAACAAAGCCGATCGTTGCCACCTACAACTTGAATGACAACCGCCTAGAGTCAACGAAAACTGAACGGGACCTCGGTGTGTGGATAGCTGCGGACCTCACTTGGCACAGGCAAGTCAGTGAACAGTTAGCTCGAGTTAACAAACTCTTGGGTTACATCAGGAGGAACACGCGGTGTATACACAGCATTGCGGACAACTTCCCAGAGGAATATAAGCTTCAGGAATGTGGTAAATAAGTATGACATAATATATTATATCTGTTTCTTTATATTACTGTTAACCTGTTATCATGATTAGAGTTAAAATCTAGTTTCAATATTTTTCATAATGGTAAAGGTATTTGGACATGGGTCATTTCAGAAATGACAATTACATCTTAAAAATGGAGAAAATTTGTTCTGTGTATACTTTTTTAAAGGAGAGGGAAAAATTTAATTCAGATTAATTAAATTGTCTAGGAATATCTTAAGGGGGGAATTTGCCATTTCCTCCATGGGTGTGTGTGTGTGTGTGGACTTTTCTGGAACGAGCCATTCGTCTTATAGGGGCATGTCACTGCATGTCCTTTATTTACTGACATCTCAAGTTTAAGTAAACAAGCTTGGACCCCAAGCAGCATAATTTTCAATTTTCACAGCTACAATGGAGCCTAATATTAGAATTCATATAGCTGTATAGTTCGTTTACATACACAAATCTCACACACATGCTATGAAATTTTCACTAAATTATGGTACACTAAGGGATTTCGCATGGAATGTGTTTCCAATAAATATTTTGTTTATTAGGATTTAAAGTTACCAGTTTGCAAGTAGAAGAAGCTGCAGTCCATTCTGGTGTCCTAGAGGGGTCACACGACTACATAGACCAGGAATTCATGAGAGAAAGATGTGAACAGATATTTCCTAACCCTGAGAAAGTTGCTGCTGCAGATTGTGCACATAAATATAAAAATCTTAAGCAGAGATATATTATGCAGTTTTCTTAAGGGCTGAATTAAGTAAACGACACTCAACAAATATGTCAACATTAATTTTCCCGTTTTGTGTAACTGAATAAAGTATACTGTCTATGTGTTACAATTAATATTATAATTTACATTTTACATCTGATAACATGTGAAAGAAATTGATGATGTGGATTTTTACAAGTGTGTATATTGTTGTGTGCAAACAAATGCAACTGGTCTGGTAGACTGTAGTCCTTCTCATCATCAACTTCTAAATAAAGGATATGCTCAAGTGAAAAAAGGTATACATAGTAAAATCGTCCCCACCCAATGCCCCTCCTTAGTCTTCAGATAATTTGAGAATTGTGAACTTACTAGGGGGGGGGGGGGGGGGGGGGGGGGGGGGGGGGGGGGGGGGGGTATGACATTCCCTAGCAAAACTTCCATCAGCAAATGAAGCTTAAATATTGTGGATTTATGATTACTTTTGAGTGACCACACCCATTTGTCAGAAAATTAATGATCATATCCCCCTGCTCAACCGTGTTTGCAACATGAACCCTGATTAATGTACTATAAAAAGTGTAGTAAGCATGCTATTTATGTTTCCTCTGCATTTGTTATAGAAACTGGAAAGACAACATTAATAATACAAGTACCGTAAACAAAAATCAACATGTAATAATTTGTTGATTAGAAAGTAGCATAACATAACATAAAGCAATAGGGAAAATCCTAGCATAACATGTTATTTTCAGGAAGTGTAAACTCTTCAAAATTTTATATTCACGGTAAACTCTTCAATATGTTCATATTTCTGATACGTTATAATCTATCTGTTCACATAATATACTCATGTATATGTTCATGTATTGACCTGTAAGGGTGAAAGTCCTATAGTCTTGCAATATTGGTTGCACTCACGGTTTTGGCAGAAATTGCTTATAGCAAGCAATGAGAGGTTTCCAGTGCAAAAGAGATATTCATCGTCATCAGACAGCAACTCTGCAGAAGCTATTTCTGGATCAAAGAGTATAAATCCTGCTCCTTGAATATCTAGCAGCATCAATTTGTGATCACTTTTTTCAAACGAAAAGTGAACAAGGCATTCTGCCTTTTGGCACATGGTAGTTTCCTCTTGTGAGAGGGATCCATCATTATTTACATATTTGGAAAAATGGCCGTCAACAAACTCTTCTATTGTGACATGCTCCCCTATATCCATTTTTCCCATAAAGATGTTATTGTATTGAAAGAGTTGCTCGTTGAAGTCTTCCAACGAAGCATCATTAAATTTAGCTTGGAGTTGTTGGGCAAGACGCTTTGCCAGTAAATGGGTTTGCACAGTTTTATTTGTGTTATCCGCTACAGATTAGTTGGTCTTTTCAACACAATCTAGTGTGGTTGGTAGATATTTTTTATCACCCACTCTGTTTCTTTAAATTCAGCTGTGGGACTTGTTGCCTTGTAGGCTCTCCGGAAACCACCTTCCCCAAAATGAGTGCTTGGTGTTAGAAATTCAGCTCTAATTGGAATGAGACTCCATGTCAAGCACTGCATATGAAAGGTGTATACATCAATGACTGTAAGATCAGGCGGTTTTGGGGCGACTTTGCCAAGATTAAGCATTGTCGATAAAGACAAACTCTTAGGAAAACTCTTTACCTTCTTAACCGGGCGCTTCTTGTCAGGACTTGGAGCAGATGTTATAGTGTGTGTGGATCCGTGGCTTTCCATGTACTCCGTAGACGATAAGGAGTGTGTTGAATTTTCAATCTTGATAACTTGTGGGATGAATCTAATATGTATGAGCTTCAGGTTTGGGATCTGATAGAGTTTGTTACAGGTTGGGCCCTGTTCACCAGCGAGAATGTCCACTACCATTCGCTTAGCGATATGCCCTTTGGTCTGAAAATGCGTCAGGCAGGCATCTTTTATTCCTTCTAGAGTAATGTCTGACTTTTTGTACGGGATAAATTCACGTGCTCCAATCCTGCCATACTTTTGAGCTTTCCCTGAATCGACGACGACAACCGTTGTACGATCAGTTCGTCTGACTGCAACTGCATCTTTTTTCCACCTAAACCTTTGGCTGCCGCCACTGCTTTGCGCTTTGTGTGTTAATCTCTCTTTGCCTTTATTTTATCTTCGAAATTTTTCCACGAATCGGACATCCTCTCCAACAGGTCAGAGTCACTTTTAATCTTTCGAAAGTGAACTCGTTAAGCATTGTGGTATACTATTACCAGCTGTGGGCCGCACAAAAAACTTGTTGTTTTTTTGTTTAAGCATATTTTTTCAAAAGAAAAAAAATGATAAAAAATAATGAATAATCGAAAATAAAAATTTTTCTTTTGATTTTTTAATATTTTTTATCAAAAGGAAAAAAAATAATAAAAAATATTAAAATGAAAAAAACAACAAGAAAATAAATATTGTTAAAAACAAGAAATATCATGTAAAAAATCCATAATAAACGAATGGCAGTCCTGGGCCACCATAGTAATCCAAGTAAACAAAACTACTCTTGTACAAAACAACAGCACTAATTTTGACCAAAGACAATCCTGTCATCCGCCATCTTGTTGTAATACTTTGCCTAATTAACTGGGAACTTGGTGACGTCATACCCGGGGTAAAACTGATGAAAACTACACTGTGGGTAGTCGAGTTTCCGCGGAATGCTTTTTAAAATATTGTGGTTCAATTGAAAAAGGAAGACATTCACAAAAATTCGAGTTTCAAACTTATAAAGATATGAGGATGGCTAGATTAAAAATATCTCTTTACCCTGGATGTGACGTCACACATATCGAAAAATACATCCAAGATGGCGGACAATGATTCAGGTTAGCAACACGCTTTACGAGCATTTTTACAACCTCAAACTACTATATTCCGGTTATTTAAGTTACGTACTTTTATCGAAAAGGAAATAATTTTTATTGCCAATGTCTTTTAAACGCCTTTTATTTGAAAGTAATTTAATTTTTAGTACAGTTCCCCTTTAAATAATAATAATACGTTCACACCACTCACCTTTCGAACTGTCCTTTCTTTCTCTTCTTTCTCTCCCTGTTTTTCTTTCCAATCATGCGGCTTTCCAGGTTTCTTCTCGTTTGTATGTGAGCTACCTTGTCGTTTTTTTCTCCACATTATCTTTACTGAATTTTTTCGAGCTCCTAAAGTCATCACCTTTTCTTTCACTTTTTAAAAATAAAACAAAAATACACCTTTACGAAATAGAAAACATTTTCCGTTTTTCCATTTTTTGCACATTTTCCCCATTTCCTCCCCATTTTTTTTTCCACTCCTAAAGTCATCACCTTTTCTTTCACTTTTTAAAAATAAAAAATAAATACTCCTTTACAAAATAGAAAACATTTTCCGTGTTTCCATTTTTTGGCACGGGTGGCGTGTGCTGTTATAGGGCTCTGACACTCAACGCTAAGTCAACCCGATCGAAGAGTGACGTAATAAAAACACGAGAAAATTGTTTGCTATTCAAGCTTTAAAGAGTGCTTTGTGCGCTTGTGTTTTTGTTTTCATACGAATTGAATGCAGTGCATTGCATTTTTGAACAGTTGCGGTTCGCTTGTTTGTGAACCACTGCGGGCTGCGCGCAACGCCGTTTCTGACGAACAAGCTGGCCCGGCTGGCTTTAGTTCCTGAATCTTTGCAAATTGAAATGAACAAAACATCAGAAGAAACAAAATATATTTATTTACTAGTCACTCATCAAACATTTCCATTCGCAAACTTATTCGAATTAACAATAATCAGTAAGTGTGTAATGGCCTTCAATTACCAACAATTGGTAATTGTATTACCAATAATTGGTCATTGGTAGAAGCATAAGAATCCCACAAGCATTACATATCACGTTGATCTATAAGTATACGGACGCAACAAGTGGAGTGGTTGGACGGATGGAGAAAATACGGCCGGGGGTTAGGGTTACAATGAGGTGGAAGACCTTAGACGGTTAGGAAAACACTTAAGGCAGGGGGTTAGGGTTAGGATTGGTGTTGTGTTGGGGTTGGGTTCTAACCCTACCATTCGTCGCCACGATCGCAACTGTGTTATAGTGGTCGATGTAATAGAGTGTCCATCTATCTCTGCAATCAGTAAAGACTCATGCTTTGCATACAGCAGACAAAAGACAAGATAGATTGACACTCTATTACATCGACCACTATGACATCGTTGCGATCGTGGCGACCAAATGGAAACCAGGCTTTATTGCAACCTCGTTCCCAGGGCATTTTGCCTCCACGGTGGAAGGTTGGCGAAAATGGCCCTGGGATCGGCTGGGTGTTTAGATATGATAATTGTTGTGGTCTTTGTTCCATTGCCTTTGTCTACTTTGTTGACCTGAATAATTGAGAAATATTCAATGCTCTTCAGAGTTGTTCATGTCAGCATTCGTCGGCATAAATTAATAATCCACAATACATCCATGGTTATCTCTTACAAAAGGTATCGAATTTAGCGAAAGCTATCACTTCTAATTTGCTGTAAAATTTGAAGACAGCATTCAGATTTAGATGAATATATTATACTCGGCTGAATTAATTGAGTTTTATGACAAGCCAATCGCATTATAGAATGGACCAGCCGATCCCAGGGCCATTTTCGCCGACCTTCCGCCGTGGAGGCAAAATGCTCTGGGTACGAGGTTGGGCTTTATTGGTAATTCAAGGATATGGCACACTTACTGATTATAGGTAATTCTAAGGTGAGAGGATATGATGAAACCAATGTACCTGGTCTGACTGCTAACGCATGACGTTAAAACAATGAATTTGAATAGATCTAACGTCGGACGCCGACAGTAAGACCAGATGTTAATATTTATGCAACTGACCCCGGAGCTGTAAACCAGCCGGAGCCAGATCCGGAGCCGAAATACCGGAGTTTACACACCCCTACCATGCAGCCGTTGTCTCACCTGCCCTTTTTTGAACCTTCGCTTGCACTCGCTGGTGTTGACGATTTCTCTGCATACGAACTTTTATGCGATACCTTGAAAATAAAATAAAAAAGGTTTTAATAAACAAAAGTTCCAAAACAACATATTTCTCATCTCAAATGATCAAATAATAAAAAACCTGTTCGCTCTTTTTTTGTACCTTGCCGCTTTCTTTTTGGTTTTTTCTTCTCTTATCTGTCGCACTTGTTGACGAGAAACGCGGCTACAAGAAAAGAAAAAATGAGACCTCGATGAAAGTAATAGTAAAATTAGGAAGTGTAGTAAAACAAATCATATTTAAATCAAAGACCTTATATGTTTAGAAATATTAAAGTGTCCCTAAGACGAAATATGAGGGAAATTGTTCTCGTTTTGTTTTACAGAATATCATTTTAGGTTAATAAGTGTTTTTGTACTAAAAACGTCGGTCCGTTATTTCACTAGTACAGACCTCACGCTCGGTCAATAAGTAGTAAATATGAACTTGTTTACAACCTTAGATATATTACTCGTTATTATTATATGGCACAAGCTACTTCCAGTGAAATTGCATGCTCTCGTTGGCTGAGACACGTCACGTGCCGGTCCGTTATTTCCCGTAATGGACCGGTCCGGATAACGGATTTTGTCAGCCATTTTGTTTACAAAGGCGCCGAACAACGATGGGAAACTTTTAAAAGCAGCAAAAATTGAACGAATTTAGTAAATTAAGCACTAAATCGTGTACGAGTCGGACGAGGAAACAATCTTAAAGAGAGTCTTACTATCATGAAAGCAATAGAAGAACAAGAACAAGATTGAAAATGACGATTCTGTCACTCAAAATGTATGTAAAGTAAGTTGTTTAAAAAAGCCATGCCATATAATAAACCTCTTATTAACCTCGACCGCTTGCCTGGTCATTACGGGAAAATATCAGACATCGGTCTTTTATGTACGAACCTCGCCCTACGGGCTCGGTCCGTACTGTCAAGACCTCCGTCTGATATTTTCCCGTAATGACCGCGCTCTCGGTTAATAAGAAGTTAGTCTTCGATAACAGTTCGATCAAGTAATGTGTCAACTCTCTGACCATGTGGTCACTCTTCTCTCTCAGCTTCGATCACCTGACTAGATTAATATATATATATGTTATTTACCGGCTGGGTAGAGAAATATTTGCCCGAGGGACGTTTTTAAGACCTCGGGCAAATATTTCTCTATCCGGACCGACCAAAAACGGTAAATAACATATTAATTTTTTTATTATACAAGGTAAAAGAGTTGAGTTACTTTAGTTCGGTAAAACTGTATTATTTGGATAAGGAAAGAAAAACAAACCAAAATACTTTAGTTTTGTATAATATAAAAATAGTTATTTCCAGCTTAGTTGAATCAAATTCTGTATTAGTTTTCCATTTTCCAGTTAATAACGAAGCAAAAATCACGATAAAAATTTTTAGCATTTAGGATTCCGTGACCGTGGTCAAAATATCGTAAAATTCCGCCACTGCTGCAGCCAATCAGGTTGCATGAAAGGCTAGAATTCCGCCCGCTCACGATACAAGAAAAAATAAATTAATATACTACAGTGTTCTCATTTGCAAGAGAAGTTACCAAATTAATGAACATTTTATCACAAGTAATTTAAGCTCCAAACCACTGATCTCTAAATAAAGACTGCATCGAGAAACTATTGTTTGGATGGTACGAAAAAATGAAGCCGGGAATATTTCTCGGCGGCCATCTTGAAGGAACCACGCTATATAGTTTTACTGTGGGCGACAGAGACTATCTGTCTCTGATCTTTTAAAGTGCCACTACGATCAAATTTTTACCTATCGATATTTTTACGTATCTATAAAGCAGAGCTTCTAAATATTACTCGGTAGAAACCGTTTTGCGATTCGACGATGGCAAGTATTATTTTTCTGAATCTGGAGTTGTTATGTCCGCCATTAATCGTTCATGTTCCTGACCAGCGTAACGAAGTGACGTCAGATTCTCAACGCGAAGACTCCACATGGCTAATTCTTCAAGTAAATAAAGGTCGTTTTTTCAAATGATTCGTCTGAAAGGCTAAACATTTCATCTGCTTCTCGAAGAAAACAAGAAAACAAGTAACCTCGACTGAAATTCAGGCGTAGCATTGAGAATAAACAATATTACCTTTTGAAATTGCGGGTTCACTTGGAACACGTTTTTAGTAATGGTGGCCTAAATAATAGTGATTTCAGAGCTCAAAATATTTACTTCAAAATACCATTTTTTAGTTGTTTTTTTACATCGATGATCACTTTCGACCCTGAAATACTATTCTATGCTGAAGAAAATCTAAAAGACGGAGGTGAATTTTCATCGTAGTGCCACTTTAAGATGCTAAAATGAATAAGTTCTCGTTATTTCTCGAGTACAAGAGCAGATACCGTATAGTTATAAAGCGGTCTTTACAAACCGGTAAAGATCGGTCATTACAAAACAATAAATTACGAAAAAATTGAGGAAATGTGAGAAATTTAAAAGATTCATATAATAAAAACCTTATTGACCTCGTTTGGTCGGTCTTTACTGTAGAGTTATCCTGTGCTTGGTCTTTTCGCACAGACCTGACTTCTTCGTCGCTCGGTCTACTGAAAGACCGCAGGCAGGATTATTAAACACTTATTGACCGATCGTGTTTACGGCAAAATTATAAAATTATTAAAAATATTTAAATACTAATAATAATAGTCTTTATTTAGGAAAGCCAACTTCACCAAGAAAGTGATTTACAGAGGGGTCCTCGTTAATTACAAAATTAATACCTAGAGATAATATATTTACTACTTATTGACCGAGCGTGAGGTCTGTACTAGTGAAATATCGGACCGACGTTTTTGGTACGGACCGAGCGAGCGCAGCGAGCCGAGGTCTGTGCAGAAAACGGAGGTCCGATATTTCACTAGTACAGACCGAACAAGCGAGGTCAATAAGTAGTTTATTATATGACCACAAATGTTGTAAACGTTCTGTGAAAACTCTACAGTGTTATAGGCTCGTATTCGCCACCATTTTTCTTGCGCACTAAACCAAAATGGCAGATGTTTTTCAATTTTTAAAGTACTTTCCGTTTCGCTAGATTCCTAAACTTTCTACCTCGAATCGCATTTTTCATTTGCTTTTGTTTGACATATTATTCAAGGTTGCGCGTTAAGTATAGTTGAAAAAAACCCACCTGAAATTCTATATTACCTGCGAGAAGTAAAGTTATATTTATCACGAACAATGTTGCGAACGTTTTGGACATTTTAAAAAGTTTCACATAACGCGGAAACCTGAGCTATACATCAAATGAAAGCTTATAAAATTTCTAACTACATACCTGCACGATATATTTCAACAATGAGTAGTTCTGAAATTATTATCCATCTTGTTGCGTATATTGACATGACTTTCATTTTGTTTATAAAATTTTCACTGTCAGCAACTGACAGCGGTCCGGAACGGCAGATTCCGGACCGCTCAGGAACCAATCAAATTGCCGGATTTCACGTTCCGGACCGCTCGCGAAAATAGTCATATAATAAATTACATTATTAAAATAAACAAAAAATATAAAAGGATGAGTTACAGATTGTGCAGATATATTGTAAATTACTTCACAACAAAATAATTAGGATAATAACAAAACGCTAGAAAGAGGCTTGAAAAAGACAATGTTTAAAAATAGCTAGAGTTTCAGCCTCGCGTAGGGAAACTTCGAATTTATTCCAAACGACTGCAGCAAAGTTTATTGAGTGGTCCAGTGACCCCATCTTCTAGTTGCATTAGATTTACGTTTATTATTTTTAGATCTAGTATTGTAATGATGAAAATCTCCATTAAAATTGTGTTGAAAATTATGTAACAACAAATTATTGGCAAAGACCGCTCAGGAACAAATCAGATTGCAGAAAAGCTGCGTTAAAGGGATATGGCAATATAAATTAACTTTGTCTCATTTGAAAGAACTCGTAAAATGGTATAAGAAGACCTTTTACAATTTTTCTGTATCTTTCTTGGTTTTTGAAATATTTCAGATAATTATGACAAAAGATAGTCTACAATCCGCCATCTTGTTAAAATAGATGACTTAATTAACTAGGAAATTGGTGACGTCACAAGCAGGGTAAACCTGATGAAACTACTCCATAGGTGACCGAATTTCCGCAGAAGGCTTTTTAAAATGTTGTGGGCCAATTGAAAATGGAAATAGTGCAACATAATCGAGTTTCTGGCTCATAATGTCATAAGGTTGGGAAGATAAAAATTTCACTTTACCCTACTTATGACGTCACATGCATATCGAAAATAATTCCAAGATGGCGGACAGCACGCGGTCTTTCGTCAAATTATTTCGAAAATCCAAAAAGATAAGGGAAAATTGTAAAAGGTCTTGTTATACCATTTCACGAGTTCTTTCAAATGAGACAAAGTTAACCATATAATAATTTGCGGTAAAGACCTCCCGCTCGGTCAATAAGTGTTCAGTAATGCTTGGTGAGGATTTGAGATGATTAATAACAAGTAACTTACTTGGGACGATGTTCTTGACTTCACACTACTTCTTTTCATTTTAATGAACTCGATTAAAGGCGTGGTTAGTTTGGCTTCTAAAAACAGATATTCAATGACAAGGTAAAGAAGAGAGATTTGGGATTTTCGGGAATTTACCACAGTCCCCCATCTTAACCACTCATGCGCTCTTAACTGCACTAAGCTATCCGTTCTTTTCCCCAATCACTATACCCGGAGACATCGCATCTTCACTTCGCGCAGAGCTGAGTATATATATATATATATATGTGTGTGTGTGTCTTGAAAATTTGTAACCCAGGCATAATTATAATTCGTTATTGTTCTCTGGATTTAATTTTATTAGGTCTTGAACTTTCGACTCAGTTCTTTGAGTATTCATCAGAAGAGTGATTCTTGCAAAATTTGAATTTTTGTTCCATTGGGATATCAATTACAAATTATTGGGATATCAATTACAAATTACAAATTATATCTATTACAATCACGTGGACAGATATCAAATTTTTATTGCAAGAATCACCCTTCTGATGAAGACTCAAAGAACTGAGTCGAAAATCGGAATATTTGGAATATTAGTAGGTTGTATTACTTAGTACATTAAAAAATATGACTTAATAATATTACCTTTCATGCTTTGCTTGTTTGCTTCTTGTTGTTCTAGATATACCTCAGCGCTGGGCAGTGGCTCCACCTCCTCATTCAGATTTTCCAAAAACGACAAATAATCACTGTCTAAAAATACGAGTTGAACGATAGCTGAGTCACTAAAATTATATTTATATGAGAATTACATAACTTTTTCATCACATTTCCATCACATTTTCATTTCCATCACCATTACTTTTACATCACATTTACATAATACATTTACATAATACATTTACATATACATTTACATCACGTTTACATTACATTTATATTACATTTATATTACATTTACATTACATTTACATTTACATTACATTTACATAATACATTTACATAATACATTTACATCACATTTACATGACATTTACATTACATTTATATTACATTTACATTACATTTACATTACATTACATTTACATTACATTTACAATACATTTACATTACATTACATTACATTACATTTACATTACATTACATTTATATTACATTTACATTACATTTACATTACATTACATTAACATTACATTTACATTACATTTACATTACATTTACATTACATTTACATTACATTTACATTACATTACATTTACATCACATTTACATCAAATTTACGTTACATTTACATTACATTTAATTACATTTCATTTCATTTATGTTACATTTACATGTACATTATATTTACATCACATTTACATTACATTTATATTACATTATATTTACATTTACATTACATTTATATCATATTTACATTACATTTATGTTACATTTACATTACATTTACATTACATTTACGTTACATTTACATCAAATTTACGTTACATTTACATTTAATTACATTTCATTTATGTTACATTTACATTATATTTAAATTACATTTACATTACATTATATTCGGAGCAGTCTGGATATTGGGGGGGGGGGCGAAAAATTCTAGGAGGGTCCGAAGGAATGGTCCAACTGAAATTTTTTGAATTTGTAAGTCTCGGAAACGCCATTTCCTGCATTTTGAGACAAGTTATAAATCACAAAATTTCACAACTGCACAGTTAAGTTTGCACCTTATGTTTCACAAAATGTAAATGTCAGTTAACAATATCAACAAAAATATGTAGGATTACTATGATATTATATATACAAAAAATAAAAAAGATGTACTACATTCTTTTCTAATCTTAATGACAAATAACAAAAAGCTCTGTCAGGCTTCTCTGCTTTCGTTTCATAATTTCCACTTTAAAATTTTTTCATAATTTCCACTTTAAAAATACTAATGGCGATTGCCAGCGAGATGGAGTCGCTCAAACTGGTTCCCAGTTTTCCTCAATAGTACTTCTGCAGTCCACACAGCCGAAATTCCTTGAAGACTTTTGTACCGTACATATGACAGTCTGCACGACGAGACCTCGTAGTTTTGTGGACTGTGGAGCAGCAGTTGCACGTTTTGGCTTGTATATATTCTTCTGTTTTATTGGGTGCCCCCTATCATTGACATTGGGGGGGGGGGGGGGGGGCGACTGCCTCATGATATATATTTACATTATATTTACATTTACATTATATTTACATTGTATTTACATGTACATTGTATTTACATGTACATTATAGTTACATTATATTTATATTACATTTACATTACATTTACATTATATTTATATAACATTTACATTACATTTGCATTACATTACATTTGCATTATATTTATTATGCTTCTAGTCCAAAATCATCATATCAATAAAATGTAAAACCACTCTAAACTTACTGATATCGTATATATTATATATATTTGCAGATATCGTAAATCCCACTGCGAACCCTAATCATAACCCTAAACCCAGGCCTAGAGTGTCATCCTAACCCTTACACCCCTATAGTTTCATCCTAACCCCCCACGGGATTTTACCCATCCATGGTCGCAAGGATTTTTATTGTTTCGGAGGAATCTCACAAATCGGAAACGGCTATTTCATCGAAGATTTTGAACGTTATCTCGATCGATATTTAACCGTTTTCAATTCTGAAAACAGATTTGGAACTACCATGTCATACATGACATACGTGGTCGATTATTTTAATACCTATTCTGTGCCACTACCATTAAACACTGCTGGTGTTCCGCAGGGGTCTATCTTGGGACCTCTTCTGTTTGTCATATTCGTAAATGACTTGCCAAATTCTGTGAATTCTAGAAGATTGAGGAATGATATTTCGATGCACACAGCTAATGTTGTTTACGAATCCTATGTTCTACCAATTTTGGACTATTGTGACACTGTTTGGAATTGTTGCAATATTGGGGATGAAGAAAGGCTCGAGAAACTCCAACGTAGAGCAGCAAGGACAGTGATGAAGGTCAGCAATAGTGATGACGCGTTACATGATTTACGATATGAAACTTTGGAAAACCGAAGAGAACATCATGTGTTTAAATTAGTTAAGAAATGTGTGAAGGGAACTGTTCCCCAATTCTTATGTAATTACTTTACTTTCAATCGTCAGTTAATAGTAAGAACCACCCGGCAAAAGCAATTTATTGCACTTGCCAAGGGTTAGAACAGAAATGGCGAAGAAATCTTTTTATTATAACGGATCCAAGGTTTTTAATCGCTTATGTGACAGTTTGGCATAGATACATTATATAATGGATTTTAATCTAGGTATCAAATTTATATTGTTGTAACGGGATTTAGTGTATCAATAATTATGTAAATTAAGTATGTTAGTTTTTATAGGGCTTTCGTTGATAACAGACTAGTTGTAGTCTGATGAGGCTACCCTATTCAAATAAAGGTTTTATCTATCTATCTATCTAGTACGCCTCTCGCGGCCTCTACATATACCCATAGTGTATCGAAAATTACGGAAACTTTTGAATTTTTGTGAGAAAGATAGATTGTCATCGCATCCACGAGTTAGCAACAGGAAAGAGTGGAAAGAGTTAATTTTTTCTGGGACCACAGACAAAGAACCCAACATTTTTCTGCTAGTCGATAAACTTAAAACGCCGAGTTGTTGTAATTTTAATCAGACCATTAAGCCATTCTTAAACAGTCTTCCTTATTACTCCTGTTGTCTTAATATTTACATTTCTTGTTGACAAATGCTTCCATATTTTCTTGGGACATTTTCTGGGAATTCAAAAAATGTTCTGGCACCAAGTTGTTCTGGTTTCCAATTTGTATTTTAAGTAACACCGTCTACACAGCACAATACCTCTATATCAAATTCAGCATATTTCCTGTTACCTTTTTCGATAGTACCACTTTTAATATCTCTCTTTCTCTTGATTCTTTTCGGAATTCCTTGAAATGGAGCAAATTCCACAACAACAGGATACTTAGTTCCTACGAGAAAAGATGGCACATAATATATAAAATATACAATATACAATATACAATATACAATAACTGAATAATGAAACGGCGTTCTCTGATCAAAAATATTTTATTTCGAGCTTTCGACCACCAGTCTGTGGTCTTCAACGGGAAGAAGGTTAATGGAAAATAAAGTGTGGTTACAATATATATATATATAACTATAAATAACTTAAAACGGAAATAAAAACTTAAAACAAAAAAAATAAATATATATATTTATATATATATATAAATTGTGGTCTAGTGGTTACCACACTTGTCTATGAGCTGGGAGACACAGGTTCAAATCCTGGGTTGGACCACCACTCAGGGTCTTAAAAAAATTGAGGAGAAAGTGCTGCCTTTGTAATAATATCAGCAAATGGTAAGATTTTCGGGTCTTCTCGGATAACGACCTTAAATCGTAGGCCCTCAGAACCCCTATCAATTGGGCTTCTAGCCTGTTGGGGTATTCCGTTCACCAAAGAGTGATAAATCTAATAAACTAAACTCAAAAGAAAATGACAACTGGTAATATATTCATAAATAAATTGTGGTGTTTGTTCGCAAGCATGATTCATTAGCCCGGTAGAGATTTGGTGTTATTGTCAGCATTCTCAGTAATAGCGGTATGCCAAGATTCAAGTGATTTTCTGATGCGATAATTCTATTTTATGTCCGTGTTTCCATGAATGATTTGCAATGTTGGATGCTTGTGTGTAGTTTTTAACGTTTCTGATATGCTCTTTCTTTCTGGTTTCAAACGATCGTCCTGTTTCTCCAATATAAGTCCACGAACATTGTTTGCATGGTATCTTGTATATGACGTTAGTATGTTGTTCGGCCGGAACTCTGTATTTCGGTGATGGAAATTGTTGTTGTAAAGTTCGTAAAGGCTTGGTGGTAACGTTGATGTCGTGTTTACGTAGAGTCCGTTGTAGTTTTTCGGTTAATCCTTTGATGTATGGGAGAACAGCATGTCTGTGTGGACTGGGTGATTCGACATGTTTGAAGAACATCCCGACTAACTCTTCTGGTGATGGCGTCGTGGAAGTAGAGGAGATAGTGTTTTTGCTTGTAGAAATGAATTTGGTGGGGTAGCCATTGCATATAAGGGCATTGCTTACGTAGTCGAGTTCTTGAATTGTGCCTTCTTCTGTATTCTGTAGCGCCATTGCTCTATGAATCAGTGTTCGTGCTGTGCTGGTCTTGTGTCTTATCATGGTATGAATTGAAATCTCGGTCAGTATGGGTCGGCTTTCTGTAGATGTTGATGGAAATTTTACCATCAGTGTAAAGTCAGTGTGTCAAGTCAGTGTGTCAAGAAATGCTAGTGTTCCGTTGTTTTCGTGCTCAATGGTAAAAGATATGTTCGGGTCGATGGAGTATATAATATATAATATATAATATATAATATATAATATATAATATATAATATATAATATATAATATATAATATATAATATATAATATATAATATATAATATATAATATATAATATATATAATTACAGTAACACGTTCTATATAGAGGGCACCAAAATAGTTGATAAGTTATTTATAGTTTTTTATTTGGTCTGTTCGTTTCCAATATACTGTATCTCTCTTTAATCATGGCCAAAAACCCTATTTTGAATCCCTCGCTAAGAATTTCCGCAAATTGCAAAGGGTCTGGTACCTACCAGATTTGACGTCATATGAGGGACGCAATTATTGGAACGGCGTATCAACTCCAAGTCTAAGATCTGTCACACAGTAACAGAAGCGCTTTTTACATATTTTCACACATTTGTTATCAAAATGTAATTGTTTTCCTTGTTGTGGGCAATCTACTCGTTCCTGGGATGACGTCACAGGTGGCTCCCAGGGCTCGTTAATTTGTGTGTGTTTTTTTAACTACTCGCCATCACATTCAAGACAGATTACGGGTGTGATTAGATTACGGATGTGATTAGACTACTTTGTGGCTCGCTTACAGTACAAAAGAACAGATTAGGAAATACCGGAACTTTAACACGCTTCGCGTGTCATAATAGATTTATCAATCCAGTTCATCATGCTTTACTATTCTGCATTCTGCAGGCAGACCGATTAGGCTAGAGAAGATTGGTGGTTGTGGATCGCGGTTCATCTTCCTTTTACCATCAGTATAAATTTCAATTGACTGACTGACTGAGTGACTGAGTGACTGACTGACTGACTGACTGACTGACTGACTGATTGACTGATTGATTGATTGATTGATTGATTGATTGATTGATTGATATACCTTTGCCGTCACTGAATACATAACCATCAAGTTTTTCTTTAAATTTCAAAATGTCCTTTGAATTCTTGAAATTGACGTAAGCACGGCAAAACGACACAGGAGAAAAACTAAAAAATGCAAACATAAAACAATCTGATCAAATTGAGTATATGGGGTATATGTTATCAATATTATATTTGGCATTTGCATTCGATGCTCGTAATGGTAGGCTGAGGCGATTGAAAAAAACCCGAAACCGAAAACCGTCACAAAAAGACCAACATAACCGAACTGCCATTAATGAAATTATTGTATACGAAAAATACAACGTGTTTTTATATACGAAGCAATAATATTTTAGCAATCGAAATTAATAGCAAGAGTAATTACATGGGATAAGTACGAGATTTGCTCGTGTGAAATTTTAGAAAATAGGTACGCTAGGCGTACATGCATCAAGGTCGTGCATTATCGTCACCACTTTGATCGGAAGCAGCCGTTTGGAACTTGATTGGCACCAAAGCTATGCTACTGTTACTTTCATCACTCATCAGCATGACTATAGCATTTGCGCATGCGTAGATACAAAAACAGGTTGGGCTTCTCCCCCAGCTAGTTTTTAATTTTGTAAGGCCGAGAAGTGCATTTCCGGAGATACCTGAGAAGTTTTTTGCGAAAATAGCACCATGCAAGCCATTTCTAAAATATGTAAGATTATACAAAGGCTGCATCTGTATATCAGCACCTAAAAAGTTATATATCAAATACATTAATAACTCAAAACTAAAACTGTACTTATTGCAGCGTATAGTATTATATAACCAGCGAAACAAAATTCTAAACTGCGTTAACAAATACATGTATAAAATGAAGAAAAAATATTATAATATTTCAATTCATAAATTGCAGCTTGTTGTCATGAAACATGGCCATCAATGATTGTCATTGACTCGGATAGTAGTTTTTAGTTTTAACAACTAGCAGTCGGCAGAGCAGTGAGAAGGAAAGGTAGAACACAAAATAAATCCAAAAACTGATTAAGTTTTTATTTTGGTCTTAGGGATATTCATGTATATTCAAGTTGAATATGAATTAGTAAATGGTTTTGGGCAACGCCCTGGATGTTCATCATCACATCGTTGATGCCCAGGCACTGCGAAACAGCAATTGGTATACCAGTAATGCATACAGGATTGTTACACCAACGCACACATGATATACAGTACATTGGATACTTTGAGAAGACCATGATAAACATCATAACTATAGTTGACAGTGTCAGGGCCGCCGAGAGGATCTTTGGGGCCCGGGGCAAAATATCGCTTTGGGGGCCCTGGGTTTCTTGAAAGTGACCGTATTTCTAGGGAGTCCGGTTGCCTGCTTCCCCGGAAAGTTTTCGAATTTAGGGTCTCTGAAATGGCATTTCCTGCACTTTGAGGGCATTTTTGAGCAAAATCTAATGACCTTAGATCACGTTTTTTGGCAGTATATCCCATTATTTTTAAGAAAATATTCTTGATGAATGTACTATTTTTATAAAATAAAAAGACAAAAGAGGCACCTTGCCGATAAATAATTGAATCACAGAAGAACATGTTTAATCAATGGCGTAATGAGGACACTTATGAGGACACTTATGAGGAGTGAGGACACTTATGAAATATGCGTTCGCGGCCCCTAGGCCTCATACATATACAGTATGATATATTTCAAAAATAGGTTTCAAGAAGTGATGCGGAGCTTTCTGGGCCCCTTAATAAATGGCCTGTTGTCAGTTTGATTGTCGGGGGCCCTTGTACAGCTCCTGCTGCACATTGGTCGGGGACCCTTACTCCCACCCAGTTGCCGTCGATTGCGATACTGTCTTTAATCTTTATCATGTCCAAAACTCAAAAGTTTTAGGGGGCCCCTCTCAAATTGGGGGCCCGGGGCAACTCCCCCCCCCCCCTTCTCGGCGGCACTGGTCAGTGTATATATATATATATATGATATCAGAAACCTTAAACGCACTGATTTGAGCATGTTTAGAATTAGAAGCATATGTACATGTAATGCAACATCGAGAGACAGGAAGACGTCAAATGAGCTTAGAGGTCATTTGGAACTGGTTAACATCTGGAGTCGGTTGTTCAAAACCTGGGTAGCTTATATCCAGTGGATAAATCACATCCAGTGAATGTTTTCTATCCACTGAATGGCCATCTTAGAAAAATAGCATGCAGGTAAGTTCCACTATCCATGTTTTCAACAACATATCCACGTGCTTGTTTCTCAGATACTGTAAGTATCGATTATGGATAGAAAATGAATCGACTGGATCCATTGGAGCTACCCGTGCTTCGAACAACTGGATTGGATTGGTTTGGTCACATGCAGATGGCTCAAGATAATTGGGTGTTTAGGATAATTGGGTGTGTTGATTTAAATGTGCCTGGAAGAAGGGGAAAAGGGAGACCTAGGAGGACATCGGAGCAGGTTGTGAAAACAGATTTGGTGAAGAAGGGTTTGAATAAGGAACTGGCATTAGATTGTGCTGCCTGGGAAGTAATATTTAAGTCCGAGAAAGAGGACTAGACCGGGTTTTCAAGTACGAGGATTTGTTCCAGTCTGTAGTCCGATTTCGAGGCCTTTGAATGACTCCTCAAAATCAATTAGTGTAATCCCTAAGTATCCACACCAGCACCGGACTGGAAATATTATTTCTTGTCCTTGGACTGGAAAAAATATTTCTAGTCCTCTGCCCAGTACTTTACTGGCATTTCTAGTGTCATCACGTGGTTCAATTTAGAAGATGTGATTCAATAATTTGCTCATGAATTATTAATGAGTTTGAGAAGTTGCTATCATGTACACCCGGCGAACACGCGTGTGTGTGGAAAATGTCTGTTAAAACTGTTAAGTAATAACTAATAATATTAATAATATATATATATATTTTTTTTTAATTACCTGAGGTCACTTCCACAAAACCTAAAGTAGTCATACTCTGGCAAACCCTGTGGAAAAATCTCAGCCAATCCATCAAAGAGGTTATCTTTTTGAAACGAAGGTGGCAAGCGACGGATTATTACCTATAATAGAGAAACAATAACTGTTGTACATGTAGTCTGTTGTCCGTATTTCTAGACTCACTCCCATGCAGACTAAAAAAAATTACATTCTAATTTTATTTTCCAACTCTTATTAATGTACTGCAGTACAAGATTAATAACATCATTTAATGGAGAGAGAATTTAATATAGAAAATAATGTACCTCGATATTCATAAAGTGTTTTTGAGAATGTATCGGACTGCTCCAACTGGGAAACGAACCCAAGGGCTTTTACGTACCATAACTGGTATGTTAATAACATAATATATGAAACAATTGTACAAATATTGCATGATATTTATACTGTGGGGCACTGGTTTAATTGATTTTCAAATACTGCTTTCACCATGTTACACAAAAAATGGCAGAAAGTGTTGATTACTTTCCAGTATGAATGACGCAGAATGGATGCCCAATTCTGACAAAATGTTATTGAAATAAAATATGTTATTTTTTTCCGGTCTGTATCCTAACAAATCATGTTTTTGATTGGCTAACGAGCAGTCCGTATGTGCTTATACGTAATTTCAGTGTTAAATGCATTTTATATTTTATATATAAGCCGTAAATTTGTAAAAATAATATTCTAAAAACATCTGAAAATGAACTTAAACGAGATTGAACATATTATAAGACATATTATAAGTGAAGTGAAAAGGTGGTAAACTGCCAAGAATTTAGTGACGAAAGTATTTCGTCACTAAATTATTGGCAGTTCACCACCTTTTCACTTTGCTATATATTCAAAACACTGTCTACGCAGCACTCTACTCAACAAGTGTTTTTCTTCAAAGAAAATTGCCTTTTCTGTAGTGAAGAATGTGCTGTGGATCCAGATCCTCGTCACCCAAATCGGAACATGGTCAGGACAAAAGACATTTAAAGAACAATAATTTTAAAAGCATGCAAACTACGCCAAGATATTTGGGGAAAGTAGGCACCCGGTTATTAGGTACGAAATGACTTAAAAACACTTAAACAAGTCACGAAGAGGCAGATGTTATCATAATACAGCAGATGGTCGCTGCGGTAAATTAAGGAGCGAAGTGTATTAGAGTTATTTGCGATGACACAGATGTCTTTGTCTTGTTGCTGCATTACTATGCCCTCAGCAAGTTCACTTGCACTGTTGTGATGGAAGGAACTAGTGCCCAAAGAAGCACGGTTAATATTGGTGATACGGTCTTAAAGTATGCTTCGATCGTCCCTCATCTCCTGGCCGCTCATGCACTGACAGGATGCGATACGGTTGGTTGTCTTTGGGGTATCGGCAAAGTTATACCGCTATTAAAGTTCTTTCGAAAGAAATGAAGCTTGGAGCAATTGGTAACCCTATATAATAGCAACATCGATTAGGTGCTTACGCAGCTAATGGAAACATGTCGGATATTCGGTATGAGATCTGGCTAGCCAAAACAGCGAAAGCCGGAGCAACGAATGTATCGAAATTAAATCATTTCCTCCAACCACAGAGGCTATGCAGACTGTAAATGTGAAGATGGCACATTTTCAGACATATTTATAAGGAAGCATTAAATGAAGATCCTCCGTGTCTCGATGCAACACAATTTGGCTGGTCCAGAAACGAAACTACCAAGTCTCTTATTCCTATTATGCTGTCATGTGACAAGGCACCGGATCCTACAGAAATTCTTGAAATGATTTCTTGCAACTTCTGATTTGTGCTTCTAACCTGCAGCCATGTGAAAAGCGACAGTGTCGTTGCTTCAAAGCACAGTTATCTAATAATAATAATTACTTTCAAGGCTTTGCATGGCCAGGCACCTGTTTATATTACTGATTTACTAACTAAATACAAATCTGCTACTTGAGCCAAAATCCAAAATGGTGACTCATGGAGATAGAACATTCTCGGTTGCCGCACCAAAACTGTGGAATTCATTACCACAGGAAATTAGAAGCATTGATATGTTAAGTAGTTTTAAGTCAGCACTTAAGACTTTTCTTTTTTAAAATTAATAGTTTTTTGTTCATAGTTGTAATATATGTAGTAGGCTTTATCTTATAATGAAACTGTAAATCTGTAATTAGTTTTATAAGTAACATTAAGAATATATTGTTGTAAGAGCATTGAGACTATTGTATAATGCTCCTAATACGTCTTTATTATTATTATTATTATTATTAGAAGTAGTACCGTTTTCTACAAGTGCCACATCAGCGAAAACTGCTACAATTCATGGACAAAGAGAATTGTGAAGAAGAGGAAAACGACGATGTTGAAGACTCATAACAATAATTTCGTTTGTAGTCTAATCTCAAACTTTATTCATTGAAATATTTCTACATTTGTTATCATATACTTAAACTCGCTGCATCATGACTATTTGTAGGATCCTACTTCCACCATACCATAAAGCGAATGAGACATGGTCGGTTTTTATAGCTCGTGTTTCTTTTGATAACGTAAATGTAATTAGGAATGAACAATACTAATACTCTCAATGGGCTGTTAATATAGAACTACTTTATATGAAGAATATAAATATTATTATATATAATTATGCACATACAGGTACATGTACATGTACTGGTATTTCAATGGTATTCAAGTACCGGTAACACAATTTCAAAAAGATGAAATGACAAAAGCCCATAATATGCAACAAAGAACGACATTGCTTAATCTAATTATTTCACCAATACATGTATAACATATAATTCAGGATGAAATTCCCTTCAGCTGCTTGTTGTCAGTGAGGTGATACCACTTGTTTAATCCCTAAACATGTTCCCCTGACACAGTGAGTGTTAGCCTTCCCAATTATACAGTATACAGTATATATCCTACAAAAGCTGTGTAAAAATATACATTATTTGCAAGCCTAGACCTGGCATTGTCCAGGCCTAATTCAGGACAAATGTGTTTACACAGACACACTAAGCCATTGGCCAGACCAGCATGCCATATATCAGGTGAGCGTACACGCTGATTGTTATAGGCCCTATAGACAGCTAATATGGTGCATGTTTACCCTATTAAAGTCAGTAAAATGTAAGCCAGACCCAGGTGGCAGCCGGCCGGCTGTTCCTATAGACTTGCAGTATAAACACAGCTATAGTCTGTACTTTTTTACATCCTTACTACCAGACACCAGTACCCTCTGTATCAGCTAATTAACAAGTTTTGCAATTATTCCAGTGTGGATGAGGTTGCAAAGTGACCAAGTGAAGCAAGGGTAATGAATAATTTAAATAAAATTATAAAATCTGCCATTCAAAGTTTGTATTAACATTTGTTATTCTGCAATATTATAAAGCACATAATTTAAATGGTATATAATATATATATACATTCTAATCTTCCACTCTAAATATTAAATCCATTGATTCTAGTTCTTTGTGCTTTATTTACTTTCACATTTAAAAGTATTTCACTTGACAGGATTGTGATTATCATGCAGCTATCAAATCAACCAAGAGTCGAAAACATTGAGGACAAGGCTACTCGTTGGAGTAGCCGAGAAAATAAAACGCAACAACATCGTACGAATCGGCCGAAAACAAACCAGCCCAAAATCATTGAAATTTGCATAGTTCATGCAGCAGGTGTTGCTCAAATTTACTAAAGTAAGATTGAGCTGTAAATGCAGTAAATAACAAAGATTCAAAGAAGAAACTGGTCTAAACTATGTGTTCTGTTTACAATTACAGTACAACTTCTCTTCTCTTCTCTTTACGTTACTGATCTCTCCAAGCCTGAAGTCGCTTATCTAGCTGCACCTGTCTGTTCACTTCTAATTTTGTAAGCATCACCAACTTCGTTGCCAAGTTTCAAATTACGTTTCTAAATTCAGAAGTTGTTTACGAAGTTCGATCAATTTGATTTCAAGGTTCACCTTCATTCAATTCAAAGTTTCACTTCTGTTGGCCCAGAGATCTTGTCGACATCTCACGATAGCTGGTCGAGTATGACGTAAGTGAGGTCCAAGACAAGCACTCAAACACTCAAGCAAGATCATGCCGACATAATTAGAAAATCATACATTTTGTCAGCAAAATAAGACCAGTTTTTCTTTGTTCTTACATATATATGGTGGCCATATTGGATGCCATATTTGCTCTATTTTTTAAATTTAGAATAATTCGTTTTCCCCCAGGGTGCCAAGGTGGCAACATCCAGATTATGAATCTCCATGTTTCAAAGATACAAAAACTGCAAAAAACTGCTGGGTCTTCACATCAAGGTTGAGCTGTCTGCGACCGGACTGCTGCTAAAGTTGTTGTGGACACACATATATATATATATATATATATATATATATATATATATATATATATATATATATATATATATAATATATATATATATATATATATATATATATATATATATAATTTATAGACCCAGAGCAAGGGGAATTCGACAAAATATTAGGGTGAAGGTGGGCGAAGCTTGAGGGATATATCATCCCGAGGGGAATAATTCTATGAATTCTATGCGTTATTACAGTATAGATACACAGTTGACGACTTGACGTCACAGAGTCGTGACCTAGCAGCTTGAAGTATTAGCCAATCAGAACTGTTGTGTTTCTTTCGTTAACTAATCAGGTCACGTTAATTGTATAGATCACTAATGATGTAATTAAACACGATTTTCATTTGTTGATGATTTTTTTACCCCGTAATTTCGCTCTTCAAAAGCCCACTCGCCTCGGCGGCTCATGCCGTACTTTTTTGTTCTTTACACGCTATGACGTCATCTGTGCATCGATTACAGTACACACGCACGGAAAAATGTAATCTATTTGTAATATATATATATATATATATATATATATATATATATATATATATATATATATATATAATATATATATATATATATATATATATATATATATATATATATATATAAATATATATATATATATATATATATATATATATATATATATATATATATATATATATATATATATATATATATATATATATATATAATTATATATATATACAGGGCCGTAGCTAGCATGTGAAAGTTGGGGGGTGTAAGTCCCAAATTTCCGAATCTCAAATTATTTTTCCGAATACGAGGAGGCACGCGCCGTAAGGCGCGTCAATCTAGGGGGGTCTCGGGGGGTGCTCCCCCAAGAAATTTTTAATTCTAGGGTCTCGGAAATTGCATTTCCCGCATTCTGGGAGCAGTTTTAAGAGATTTCCTTGGACAGTTTACAGATGTAGGAATTTAGTTTTCAACAATAAAAAAGAGGCGAAATATAAACAATTTAATTCTACGGTACGGTATCATAATTCGTGGTTTTGTGAAGGCTGTTTAAAATCCGGAAATGATAAATTTTATTGCAAAGCAAAAGCCAGAAGGTGTCATCTATCTGATGTACGTATGCAGTAAATCGACAAAAATAGATTTGTTATCCTTGTGAATATTATTTTGTAAGTTCTATAAACTTGAGTTTAACATGAGTTTTTTGCTGTTCACTGACTGAAATCTCGCTTCACCTACGTTGCCGTAGTTTCCGAACGAGTAATTCGATTTTCCGAATATCTCAATTTCAAAAATGTTGGGGGGTGAAACACCCCCCCAATACCCCCCCTCGCTACGGCCCTGTATATATATATATATATATATATATATATATATATATATATATATATATATATATATATATATATATATATATATATATATATATATATATATATATATATATATATATATATATATATATATATATAATATATATATATATATATATATATATATATAACACCAAGTATTGTTGATACATAGTGACTCCCGCATAGGCAGTAAACATATCAATTGAACCAGTACACCATTGTAACCTTTAAACCTTCACACTCCATTTGAGTCTCTGTAGCTCAATGATTTAATAGAGCGTCTACTGGCAATCAGAAGATTACAGGTTCAATCCCTGTCCGGGAAATTATATTATAGTTTCAGTATTTAGCCATGACCAACTATATCGTATTGTAACGTTTAGCCAAATGCGATTGCTTTTATATATAATTATATATACCTTTGTTAGGGCATCATCAAGCTTCTTTTTGGATGGTTTGGCAGACTTACAATTATCCGTATCAACCGTTTTACCCATTTCTGCATATGTCAATTAGACCAATTCCATTTCGTAGATATGAAGATGCAGCATGCTATATATATTTCAATGTTTTTCGGGCTAGAAACTGAAGGACATGTAGAAGGAAAACAAAACAAATTGTGTCGTCCTCCCGCGATCAATGTCAGCGGTTAAGCGTTTCCGCCCGCGGGGAGACTGAGCTTGAGAGTCGTTTGGCAATCTCGATAAAAAGCGCCTTTATCAGGTTGATAACGGCGGCTGATAAAAACACAGGGACCGCGGAACGAAATATGAAGTGTGGGGGGGGGGGGGGCTTTCCGAGCGCCGAGCGCTTTTTCATCAGAGAATCACTTTAAAGAATACACCATACACAATAACCTCGATTTATTAAAGTTATTCCAGAGAAAAAGTGGGGGGTTAAACCCCCCCCGGTTCCGCCGTCCCTGAAACAATATGTCCCTTAGGCAGTGGTGTGAGTACTCGTTACAATTGTAACGCGTTACCGTGTACTCGTTACATTTGTAGTAATTTTAACCGGTAATTAATTACTTTTTTGGCAAAGGAACGAAAAAGGTAATTAATTACAAAACAAAGGAACGCGTTCCTTTTGCAGACGAAAATTACAAATTCCTTTCCTTAAATCTTTCATAAATATAATAAATGTTATTTACCATCGAAAAATACCTATCGACAGACGAAAACAACTAAAGTTTGACGTGGAAACATGCTTAAGTACATAGGTATTATGGCTAAAGGCCTTCTTGAAAATAGAGCAGACCATGGGGGCTGGGGTCGAGGTTGTCCCCGTGACACACACTCTCAACACGTGTCAAAAGGTAATTTGACCCGTTTCTGGATTAATTCAAAAGCAAAATCTCAGAGGTTAGTATCAATAATATGGCAGAATATTTATAAACAATCGTTGTTACCAATGATACGGACGAGTTAAACAACGATCTGCCAATACAGCCCAGAGCCTGAATGTGTAGAAGCTGAAGCCATTGTTGTTGTGGACAACAAATTTAATTGTTTCTATTAATAATGCAATGTTTCATAATAACAATTGTTATTAAATGTTAAAAGTTAAAATCCAACCTCATTCCTCTCATTAAACCTTGTCTCATTTTCATTTATGGTGTGAGGAATTTATTTGGCACAAGGTCTACATTACGACATTTAACGTAAAGGAATTTGTAATTAATTGCTTTTTCGGAGAGTAATTTTGTAATTGTAATTAATTACTTTTTAAGAGTGGTAATTGTAATTAGGAATTAATTACTATTTGAAGCAAGTAATTGTAATTGTAATTAATTCCTTTTTGAGGGGTAATTTTGCAGCCCTGCCCTTAGGGACGATATCGTTTTATTTCCCGCTGTTTATCACCCTAATAAAGGCACTGTCTAGTATGTGATAAAAAGCTTATCATACTCGTGACTCGGTGATATCAGTTTTTTCCCTCTCGGTACGATATCATAATTATTATTTATTTAAAATAATTCGTGATCGCTGATTGGCTAACAGCCAACGGTGAAATCGTCATATCAACTCATATTTTTTCCCTACCAAATATGGAGTTGTGACTTCAATGGTGCAATATGACAAAAGATTATTGCATGATTGACGTCACCTGGTGCAATATGAAAAACTAATATTGCACGCTATGACGTTTTTCCAACGATGCAGTTGTTAAATAGTTGATAAATAATAAAACAATTATTGAATTCGGTTTTCGCATGATATTTAACAATTATTCACCGAAGTGGAAGTGAATAGTGGTGGATAGCATATACCAAAACAAATTTATTTTAATTAAGTAAATTTCGGTTAGTTTCATTATAATTTAGCCAGGAATTGTTGCGAAACGCAAGGCAAAACTAAATTCTCCCAACGTGGCCTTTCCATATATGGAGGTCGTTTTGAAAACCTTTCGAAGTTGGATTAAAGTGAGGCAATGACCACTGGATTTTAGATCAAAGGAAATATTTTAATACTGTACATGGGAAAACTTGAGGACGAAGGATAACTAATGAATTATGTGTGAGTAAACGACAGTTGCTCTTTTCAAAAGATGAGTTCTATAAGCGTTTTTATTTCGGTCAGTGCAGTGACAAATTTTCACGTGTTTACTCATTGAATTTGCTTTAATTTATAAGGATTTTCTGTGGGTGTTTATTGTTATAAAATCGATAGTATGTTTCCCAGGTTATTTGTTTAGTATTCAGTTCATTACTCACCAGTTTCTTGGGCAGTGTATCGCGGTAATCTTTACGGCCGAAACTGTACTAATGCTTTAAGTTTTGCTTGGTTTTTGTTGTAACTGAAATTATTTTTAATGTTTGTAAATTTTATTAAATTCTACATAAAAGGTAATTCAAATTGTCTCATAAACTATATGAAGGCGAATATCGATATATGAACTGCGGAGCACACTTTTCTTTCAAAATATTTGAACGAAAACTTTGTTTTTGGAGCACATCATTCGTCGTTCTGCTGGTTTTTGAGCACTTTCTATTCTCTCTTTGCAACTTGTTTATCATAAATATTACCTAAAGTAATTTCCCTACATACAGTAATTGTTTCCCACCTGCCTGGTTTTACCAATTTCTTGCATTATGTAAAAATAAAATCATTCAAGGGAAAGACACCATCTTGTTTTGCGAAACAGTGAATAGTAAAGGATATCCCGAGCTAGAGGAACCAATCAGATTGCGCGAAAAGCACTATTCACTGTTTTGGTATATGCTAAAAAGAATTATCAAGGCCTCAGTTTGTGTTATCCGCCTCAGCCTTCGGCTTCGGCAGATAACACAAACTTCGGCCTTGATAATTCTTCATATCTGAATTCAAAATTCAGTTATGTTTTCAGCGAAAAACTAAACTAAAGTTGTTGATCACAATATCGTCGTTCTGCACATTTCAAAACGGTTAAGCCTAGTTTAGACTTTATACGTCTAGTTCCGTCCTATTTAATTTATCGCATCTAATTAGATGCCTTAAGTTCGACGCAACTTTGATGTCTCAAATTGGTATTCAATTAACCTCACTCGCATTCCAAAGTCTAAACTAGGCGTCAATGCGTTATTTCCTGACAATGCCGAAATTCAAAAATCAAAATGGCCTGCGGAAGTGGGCGGCGACTTTAAAGGTTAAAACACGTGTTCAAAAAATATCGGATCGGATATCGGCCGATGTTGGAAAAAAACATCGGATATCGCAGATCGACACGAAAAAGCCACATCGTTTGACCTCTACTTTATATATCATGTAATACTTATTTGTTTATATTCTTTCACTAATGTATTTACTGTAAAGTAATTGAGTTGAAATAATTTGAATTTAATGTAATCACTGAAAACTCAAGAATTGAGTTAAAGACGAAATATTACACATTTCACTATAGATCCACTAATGTTTAACTCATATCTTGAATTTTCCGGATCGCATTATTCTTTGGAATATATTTTATTCTTTAGGTAATTATAAAAGGTGGAATAATTTATAACTAAATTTGCTTGTAATGTATTTTTTAAGTCTGTAATTGTTTATATTGGCAGTTTGTAAGGTTTTATATAATTTATTGTTTGCATTTAAATTCTTAGATTGAGAAATTGCAGCTTCAATTCATGTAAATTTGTATGGTAGTTTGCTGTGCAAGCTGAGTCAATAATGTCATCACTCAGAAAATGCAAACTCTATAGATGGGATTCAAACCAGCAATATTCTGATCAGTGGCGTAACGGGCGGGTGTCCGGGTGTCAAGTGACGGGGGGCCCCCGAGCCTTGGGGGCCCCCGGCAAAATGACCATACAAAATTTGATCGTACATTTCCAGGGAATTGAATAACTAAAAACAGAAAAGAAGTTATTTAAATACATGAATTAGTAGTTAGAATATAATGGCATTTCAAAATATTCTCACAATAGGCCTACCTCTAGCTGAGTTGCTTATAAGCTTGCGGTAAACAATGCTGCGATAGCCTGCCGCCTGCGAGTGCAACAAAAACGTGCAAAGCCAAAGGTTTTAAACTTTGCACGGCGATAAAATGAAATATTTGGTATTTCGTGCTAATACCGCTGTACTAAAGGTTTGTAGTCTCTTCTTGTAGCAATGGCAAAACATCAAAAATTGGAGGTAAATTATCATATTGACTATTGAGATTATATAATCATTTTTGCATAAGCCTAAATTATATGTAAGTGAAGATTGCGATTGTGTCGACAGAAATACAGCCTATTCTTCAGTGGCCCAGGGAGGAGGGGGCCCAGGTTGCGTTACGCCACTGATTCTGATTGACTATGATTGACTTATTCCCTGGTTTAAATCACCAACCTAATTTTGCTCTACCCGTCTATACGGCCAATGGTTAGAGCATCAGGCATTCAGGCTAGCATTAAGAAGGAAGTCCAACGTACTTGCAACTCGTAGTTTTCTGGATTGCGTGTTGACACAGCTTGAATGTATGTATAGGAAACTACTAAATAATGTAGCTCTGCAAATTGCAAGCTTGTTTCGAACAGAAAAGGTTGTAAACTGCTGAGAACTTTGAGGAACAAACTACTGACGTTTTAATGTCACTAAACACTCCCTATTATATTATTTAAATTTTGTTAACTTCTGCTCTCCAAAATGCAGGAAATGCCATTTCAGAGAAATGCAAAATTTCCCGGGGCCGAATACCCCCGGACCCCCCTAGCCTTCATGTAGTGTAGCATGCAGTGTTAGCCAACCTCTAAACCCTTGCCACGCGACATATGTACTTCTAGTACGTATTCCATATAAGGAAGTGACCGACGAGCAAATACAAGGCATTGACGAGAAAATACATGGCATTAACGAGCAAATACATGACACTCGTACCAGCCCACTGGATGTGGGATTGTTAACACGTTACGATATGTTCGATTATCCGCTCTTTTTAAGAAAGCTACGTTCGCTATTTGCTCGTTTATTCACTCTATTTGCTCGTCAATGCCTTCTATTTGCGCTTCCTTAAAGGAATACGTACTAGATACCCCTATCCAAAGTGTTAGATTGGTTCCCAGACCCTTCTGTAAGTACTAGGCGCAAAAAATGGCGGCACTTGGTAGGCAGCTGCAGGTAAGCTTGGATTCATTTGAAATATGCTCGCTGTAGAATTAGATGAAAAAGTTTTCTCAAATATGCTGCAAATTGTCTTTCCGAGCTTCTAGATTTCAAAATTTTCCGGGGGAGGACCCACCCCCTAAAAATGCGCTCACTGATTACATGCTTGTCGACTTTAGCCCCCCAACTTTAAATGCGTTCCTACGCCTCTGCTTCCAGAAAAATAATGCATGACGATTATACTTTTATGAGTTTTATGCACGATCAATGCTATACGAATTAAATGAATTAACTAAAGTGACCTCCGCGAACGCAGCGGTTGTGCAGCTGTTCATGCGTACTTGTGCCATTAGGAAACCGGAAATCACAGATTCATGGAGACAGCTGGGGATATACTTCATGGTATACGTATTACATATAGTCTCCCACCATATTTTACGGTTAGGGTTATTGTTAGGGTTAGGATTAGGGTTACGGTTAGGAATTTAGTTCAAATGCATGTAGATTGAGGCAAGCTTCCATTTATATATTTCTGTACATTTTACCTACGGAGCTGCATGGCACCAAAGCTTTTAGCAGGGCAATTTTATCGTATACCCCCCCCCCCCCCCACCTCCCAAACGAAAAATGGTTAGTTTCGCCCTCGCCTGAATTTCCCATTGCGACCCTATACTCGATGCTGACCAGGTGCGCCAACAATCAGTCACCCACGTGTCAGCGGTACATTAAATTTCCAGTCGTTTTCGACGTCCTTTATTTCGGAAGACATGTATAAGACATTCTTTCTTTTTCGTAACCAAAATGTTAATACGTCAAAATACAGCTAGGGGTTAGGGTTAGGAAGACACTTAAGGCTGGGTGTTAGGGTTAGAAAACTCATTAGGCGGGGGTTAGGCTTGGGATTAGCACAGGGGCGGATCAAGCATGCGCGTGGCCCCTGGCACATTTGCGGTTGCCTCACCCCTGACCCGAGAAAGAGAAAAAACAAGTCGGAGAGGCTAGAAAAATCGGGGAAAATTAACCAAAAAATTCGCATAGAAAACAGCTGCGAATAGCTAATAACTTGTAAAAACAGGTGGGGGCCGTTGCCCAAAGTGCGCTCCCCCTTGATCCGTCCCTGGATTAGCAGGTCTATGATGTACAGTAAACACCCGCTATGAAGAACCTACATTTTTCCAAACCAGCCTGGGATAGGTTCTTATATATTTGATATCTAACAAAAAATCAGGGTGTTAGGTTCTTATAAATTGGTTTGTAATTATTTTACCATGCAAAAAACTGGAGAAAGACAACTCAATAAACGATAAAGCCACAATTCAGTAACTGATAAACACTTATGTCAATGAGATGATATGGATGAAATTAACTAGGCAGTACTTTCAGTTTTCTTTGTAGATGATAAGACTAGTATATAACAATATTAAGGTTATATACTAGTATATACCTATAATATATATTATAGGTATATAACAGTTACTGCAACTGCAACCAGATGTTGATGTCATCCTCATTTGGGACTTTGCTACAGTGGAATTATAAATTGATTTTGTGACATAAGAACCTATTTCAAATATCAGGCTCAAACAGGTTCTTTGAGAGGGGCACAAAATCCCTAATTTCAGGCTGAGGTTCTTATAGGTGGAAGGTTCTTCATAGCGGGTGTTTACTGTATATAATCATAGAGGCATGTCCAATCCCGTTGAAAACGACCGGCGCACCTGGTTTAGGTCGATGACCACCTTGCGAAGTTACGAACGCTTTAATTTCCTTGTAGAGCGCTCAGAAGTGATGCAACGGCGTAGTGGCAAAATTTGATGGTAAAGATCGTTACGAAAGTGAATTCGGCGTCGGCGAGCGGGCGGTAACAGTGCAATGTTGCACTCGTGACGAGCGCGTATCGTTACTGTATTTTCCCAATTTCGTTTGACCAATCTGGTACGTTCAGACATAGCTATAAACGTGAACAAGTTAGCCCACTTTTATTTTAAAACATTTTATGCACCATATTCTAAAATCGACAATGAGCCGTACAAGTTCACTTCAGAATGATCAACAAATTAAATAACCTGAATTACTGAATATCACTTCAATTAATATTGCGAAATCCCCAATCTTTAACCCCATCTTAAATTTCCTATTAATTGTTTATTGTTTATTAGATCAGACATCAATTTCATGACAGGCTAGAAAGTACCAATGAATTAATAAAATCGTTCAATTCACCTCACGACTAATCGGCTACAAATAAGTCACTGCTACTGTGTTGCGTAAAGTTTTTTAAACATACTTTATATTATCAGTTAATTATGGTGATGAATTCGACACACATCAGGTCGTCCTTCTTCGGCACTGTGATTTCATCTTTGAAGTGAATTTTAATGGTGGAGCAATAGTGGGAATGGTTAAGGAGAGCTCAGTGACGATACGAACATCGGCTTTCAATGGACATATCAGATCGTGATTTTTGCAAATATCCTTATTTTGAAGCTTGAAAGGCACAGATATGGGACCAATAATTGCGTGGAGAACGATTGTCCCATTGTTGATCACGGTGTTCGGAGTGAGGGTAATCTTTCCATGGTATGTTTTGCCTCGTGTGAACCTACACGGTAGAGACGTACCTTCGTCACAATCGAAATCCAACTCGCTCACCTCGCCCAACTTGCTGCCACAGTCCTCGAATTGAACGACAACACTTCGTGCTAACGTCGCAAATGCTGCCACGACCACCACAAAGAATGTCAAAGTTGAGGACATACTGCTTTCTTTTGAATCTTTTCCCTGAGATAGACAAACACGAAATGTTGACCACGTATGTCGAACAGCGAAGGCAAAGGACAATTAATGTACACGAGTGGCGTGATCAAAATCACTATACGCATGCGCAATCACTAAAGTTGCGCAAGCGACAAGGCAGGATTATGTAGACTTATTTTTCAACTATGATGCTAATGACTGTTATTTACCAGTGGTGTATATATATATATATATATATTCCGCTTAGTCTCTTCCTCCTCGAAATGCTTTCACCTATATATTTCTAAGTAAAATTACTTAGTACTTAAATTGCGCTGTCATGTCATGTTTAGTTCACGTGTTCATAACATATATTGCGCAAAGTATTTTAGCTCTCCCCTTCCCCTATTTGTCTACGTCAAAAAATAATTAAAATAAAAGCCTGGGTACGAGGTTGTAATTAAAAATACCTTTTAAAACATATCTATTAACTATCAATTATCTGCAACGAAAAATATGGCGACTTGTATACACGTTTACAACTTGTACATTTAACCAGAATTATCTGCGCGCAGCGAACTTTGTATCTTGCAAAATTATAAAGGGTAGGGTTTCGAAAAGATTAAATTTAGTAAGAACGCGGTCTCACCTATACTTAATGCATGTTTTTAAATTTTATTTATTGTGATTAAGTCACAAAATATAGGCGCAACTAGTATACCTTTGTTATAGGTAATATTTGGCATTTCACTCGATCAAACTACATGTTGAAAGGATTTTTGGTGAAGGAAAATTTCGAGTGTTATTATACATACTGTCATATATTTTAAGACCAAACCGGGACCAGTTGCGAAAATGCAACTTCAAGGCCTTCCGGCTGGAATTGAATCGTTTTGGCTGATCCGTTTGAATCGGACAACGACTACTACATAAACAGGTTTTTACGAAGTGTATACACGTTTGCGTAATATAATAGTTACGTATGTTATGTATTTTGACTCGCTAATTCCAAATCTGTTTTCAGAATTGAAAACAGTTAAATATTGATCGAGATCGATATATATATATATAGGTAATATTGGGCATTTCACTCGATTGAACAACAGGTACTAAGGATTTATGGTGAAGGAAAATTTCGAGTGTGGAAATATATACATTTTAAGACCTAACCGGGACCAGTTGCGAAAAATGCAACTTAGCGGCAGGGGCAACGGCTTCCGTAGCTCAGTGGTCAGAGCACTGCACTAGCATCGCAGGGTCGCGGGTTCAATTCCTGACCGGAAGGCCGCTAAGTTGCATTTTTCGCAACTGGTCCCGGTTAGGTCTTTAAAATGTATATATTTCCACACTCGAAATTTTCCTTCACCATAAATCCTTAGTACCTGTTGTTCAATCGAGTGAAATGCCAATATTACCTATAATATACCAGAATCTTATCCCGGCATTACCACCGTTATATACAGGACTCGTGACTAGGCTCTCGGCAACGGCTTCCGTAGCTCAGTGGTCAGAGCACTGCACTAGCATCGCAGGGTCGCGGGTTCAATTCCTGACCGGAAGGCCGCTAAGTTGCATTTTTCGCAACTGGTCCCGGTTAGGTCTTAAAATGTATATATTTCCACACTCGAAATTTTCCTTCACCATAAATCCTTAGTACCTGTTGTTCAATCGAGTGAAATGCCCAATATTACCTATAATATACCAGAATCTTATCCCGGCATTACCACCGTTATATACAGGACTCGTGACTAGGCTCTCGGCAACGGCTTCCGTAGCTCAGTGGTCAGAGCACTGCACTAGCATCGCAGGGTCGCGGGTTCAATTCCTGACCGGAAGGCCGCTAAGTTGCATTTTTCGCAACTGGTCCCGGTTAGGTCTTAAAATGTATATATTTCCACACTCGAAATTTTCCTTCACCATAAATCCTTAGTACCTATATATATATATATATATATATATATATATATATATATATATATATATATATATATATATATATATATATATATATATATAGTTCAATCTACAGACACGTGTTTCGCTACCACAGCTGATCAGTGTAGGATGAGTATATATATATATATATGTATATATATATATATATATATATATATGAAATATATCGGTAATGACAGCCAATGATTTCAAGCAGCGTTATCGCAACCATCTAAAATCATTCCGCAACGAAAAGCACGCACTAATGAAACGGATCTGTCAAAACACATCTGCAACTTAAAAAGAAAAAAAACGATTTTAATATTAAACGCGCCGCGGCTTATCGAAATGGATCGCGAAGATGCAATCTTTGCCTGGAGGAAAAACTAATGATCATGAAGGCCGACAAGAAAACTCTTTTAAATAAAAGTGTCGTCGCACAATCAATCACCGATTAACGAACGTCAGCAAACGATCAACACACAACAACGTCATCAGAACTATTTTTAACCAGTTGAAGCCGAACTATCAGTTGCCTGAAGATCGCATTACGCGTGAAACTCAGAGTAGTGACGAAAACATTCTAACTCTTTTATATATATATATATATATATATATATATATATATATATATATATATATATATATATATATATATATATATATATATATATATATATATATATATATATATATATATATATATATATATATATATATATATATTTATATATATATATATATATTATTGTATACTTTCATGTATATATTTCATTGTATACTTTCATGTATATATATATATATATATATATATATATATATATATATATATATATATATATATATATATATACGTGTAGGTTTTGGTCTACGAAATGCAAAGAGTGCTCAACAACATATAGTTAGAGCAAATAATAGATTTTCGCTTACCTCAAAACTGGTCTGCTAAAACTTGTTTCATCTGTAAAAAGACTGCCTGAAGATTCTTTTACAGATGAAACAAGTTGTAGCAGACCAGTTTTGAGGTAAGCGAAAATCTATATATATTATATATATATATATATATATATATATATATATATATATATATATATATATATATATATATATATATATATATATATATATATATATATATATATATATATATATATATATATATATATATATATATATATATATATATAAAAGTAGAGTGCTGCGTAGACAGTGTTTTGAATATATAGCAAAGTGAAAAGGTGGTAAACTGCCAAGAATTTAGTGACGAGATACTGACGTTTCGAGCGGAGCCCTTCATCAGAGTAAGACGAGATGAAATGAAATAAATGGGGCTTATATATATGCCAAAAGGGTGTCACAAGTAGAAAGTAGCCAATCAAATGCACGGGAGATAAACAAACTAATAATTAATGAGATGGGAAACGTTAGATCATTTGCTATTTTTAACAGTCGATCAGCAAGCAGACTGAGGGGGCGGGAGAAATGACAGGTCCAATATTCAAGGGGATTAGGCGATAATATTAGCATAAGAAACAAAAACTTGAAAAGGAATGAAAATGCATACGCGAATAATAAAAAATTAATAATAATAAAGGTTCCAAGCAAACTAAAATAACCAAAAACTTGTAGGAAATTAAATAAAAGAAAAACGTTCGTTTAGACCAAGAGGATGTGTGGTGCCAAGTTTAAAAATGAGACGCTTCTCTTGCCGCTTGCGGTTATCGTTGCCACCGGAGATGAGTAGTCATGCTCTACGTTTGTTTGACCTTATTTTATCTAAAACCCGTTTTTCCAGTCACATTACTTTTATTAGTCGTTGTTTATATCGGGGGGTCATTCCCTACGGTTTTTAGATCCTCTTTTGATTTATTGTCTTTTATTCCTTTAGTTTCTAACATTTCATCCTTTCAATTTTAAAGTTAAAAATATTATTAATCGGAATTTTCACATTTTACAAAATGATCCTGAGACGTCAGCCATTTTCACCGACAACCCTTTGGTATCTTTTCGCCGTAATAAAAACATTCGTGACTCCTTAGTACATAGTGCCCTTAAACAAAATACCTCGGCACCAGCGGGAACATTTTCTTGCGGCCGTTCCCGCTGTAACACATGCGCTTTTCTCAATCCCACTACAGTTATTACTGCCCCCAAATTCGACCACACAATCCGTCATGCTTTTTCATGCACGTCCACCAACATAATTTATTGCATTTCATGCGATAAATGCCCTAAAATCTACATCGGTGAAACTGGGCGACGTCTTTCAGACAGGTTTGCTGAACATCTTCGTTCCGTGAGGATCAATGATGGTGACAAACCTGTAGCCCGCCATTTCAACAGCTCCAACCATTTGGTTTCAGACATGAAAGTCTGTGCCATCCTTCCCATCTCCGGTGGCAACGATAACCGCAAGCGGCAAGAGAAGCGTCTCATTTTTAAACTTGGCACCACACATCCTCTTGGTCTAAACGAACGTTTTTCTTTTATTTAATTTCCTACAAGTTTTTGGTTATTTTAGTTTGCTTGGAACCTTTATTATTATTAATTTTTTATTATTCGCGTATGCATTTTCATTCCTTTTCAAGTTTTTGTTTCTTATGCTAATATTATCGCCTAATCCCCTTGAATATTGGACCTGTCATTTCTCCCGCCCCCTCAGTCTGCTTGCTGATCGACTGTTAAAAATAGCAAATGATCTAACGTTTCCCATCTCATTAATTATTAGTTTGTTTATCTCCCGTGCATTTGATTGGCTACTTTCTACTTGTGACACCCTTTTGGCATATATATAAGCCCCATTTATTTCATTTCATCTCGTCTTACTCTGATGAAGGGCTCCGCTCGAAACGTCAGTATCTCGTCACTAAATTCTTGGCAGTTTACCACCTTTTCACTTTGCTATATATATATATATATATATATATATATATATATATATATATATATATATATATATATATATATATAAGTAGAGTCCTGCGTAGACAGTGTTTTGAATATATAGCAAAGTGAAAAGGTAGTAAACTGCCACGAACTAGTGACGAAATACTGACGTTTCGAGCGGAGCCCTTCATCAGAGTAAGACGAGATGAAATAAAATAAATAGGGCTTATATATATTCCAAAAGGGTTGTCACAAGTAGAAAGTAGCCCAAGAGATAAACAAACTAATAATTGATGAGATGCGAAAAGTTAAATAATTTAAATGATTTTTACAGTTGATCAGCAAACAGACTGAGGGGGAGGGAGAAATGACAGGTCCAATATCCAAGGGGATCAGGCGATAATATATATTAGCAGTAAGAAACAAAAACTTGAAAAGGAATGAAAGTGCATAAGCTAATAATAAAAAGTTCCAAGCAAACTAAAATAACAAAAAACTTGTAGGAAATTAAATAAAAGATAAACGTTCGTTAAGACCAAGAGGATGTGTGGTGCCAAGTTTAAAAATCAGACGGTTCTCTTGCCGTTTGCGGTTACAGTTACCACCTGAGATGGGAAGGATGGCACAGACTTTCATGTCTGAAACCAAATGGTTGGAGCTGTTGAAATGGCGGGCTACAGGTTTGTCAACATCATTGTTCCTCACGGAACGAAGATGTTCAGCAAACCTGTCTGAAAGGCGTCGCCCAGTTTCACCGATGTAGATTTTAGGGCATTTATCGCAAGAAATGCAATAAATGATGTTGGTGGACGTGCATGAAAAAATATGACGGATTGTGTGGTCGAATTTGGGGGCAGTAATAACTGTAGTAGGATTGAGAAAAGGGCATGTGTTGCAGCGGGAACGGTCGCAAGAAAATATTCCCGCTGGTGCCGAGGTATTTTGTTTTCGGGCACTACACTGTTATTTTCAAGGAGTTAAAATAACTCCCCTGTTACCCCATTTAGGTGGAGTTAAAAAATAACTCCACTATTGGGAGTTCAAATAACTCTACCTAAATGGGGTAACAGGAGAGTTATTTTAACTCTCCCTTTTGGGATATCGTTGTCTGAGAAGATTTGTTAAAAAAATAGTCCCAGACGAGTCAAAATGCTATAGTTTCTTACTTTATATCAACTCGGACATACGATGCAGCGACAGGGAAAAGCCAGTAAACACGGAAAGATATTCAGGTTATCTGTAGACTACTGTTAACTGTAGTTGGATTTGAAGTGTCCTTCGGTTCGAAGACTTTGTCGGCGATCAGGGACAAGGACTATGCTTCAAGAACCCATTTGTTTTTGAAGAAACCTGTCTTCCTGTCAACAAGAATGTTTGGCCTAAGGTTTACGTTCATGCTGCTGTCGACTACAGCCGCCGCTTTTAAGTCTGAATGCCGTACTTATTGGCTTTTTTTACCTTCTTTGTGAATCGTATTATTGCCTTTTTTACTTTCTTTGTGAATCGTCGAGTACTGTCCAAGTTATTAAACATATATTTTATGTCTAGTTGAGAAAAGTTTTGTTCTGTTCTTAACTTGTAATACTGCAGTCTGCATGCTCAACAAAATCTTCGAAATTAGATTATTTTCGTTTTCAAATTTTTGACCGTAAGTGCTTTTGATAATTGATTATATACGATAAATATTACTGTAAATTATAGAGTGATGGGGTGGCGTAGCGGATTCGTCGCGGAACCTTGGTTATTATTAAGTTAAGTTTAAGTTAAGCAAGCCCGAGCGGTCGCGTACAAAGTACGTCTTCCGAAAGTGAAATTTCATCCCAGACCCCAGGGACGCGAGTTAATTTTTAACTCCGAAACACGGGTTGGTTTTTAACTCCAAAAACGGGAGTAATTTTAACTCCACAACTCGGATTATTTTGAACCTTTTTTTTGAACCCGAATTTTGGAGTTAAAATAACTCCCTGAAAATAACAGTGTATGTATACTAAGTGCACGAATGTTTTTATTACGGCGAAAAGATACCAAAAGGTTATCGGTGAAAATGGCTGACGTCTCATGATCACTTTGTAAAATGTGAAAATTCCGATTGATACATTGATAAATTGCACCCTCCGCGCAGAAAACAAGTTCATAACCTTAACAAAGAAGAGCTTCTAGCTTTAAAGTCATTGCGATCTCGAGATGACGTTGTCATAAAACCTGCGGACAAAGGTGGCGCTGTTGTTGTCTGGAGAGCGGACTTGTATCGACAATTAGAGGCTCTTCGCCAACTCAGTGACACCTTCTTTTATACTAAGTTGAATTCCGATCCCACTCAATCTCATCAAAAATCCGTCAAAACTACCATCAAGAATTTCATCCAAGCCGGCGAATTGCCTGCCTCTGCATCTAACCTTATATTAACAACCCCCAGAACGCCTGTCATATATTTCCTACCTAAAATTCATAAACCTAACAATCCTGGCAAGCCGATTGTTTCCGCTTGTAGTTGCCCCACCGAGCTCATTTCCAGTTTTCTAGACAACGTTATGTATCCTGTGGTTAATAAGTTGCCTTCTTATATCAAAGATACTAAACAACATGCCTTGCAAATTTTCGACCAGTTACGTTTCAGTAGTTCTGATAAATTTATGTTCACCATGGACGTCAAGTCCTTATACACCGTCATTCCCCATTGTGATAGCCTTGAAGCTCTGAAGTTTTTCTTTGATCAGCGCACTCAGTTGAGAACCCTCCACATCCACGTTACTTCGTTTAGCAGAACTAGTGCTTACCCTTAATAATTTTTCGTTTGATGGTGAACATTATCAACAAATAAGTAGTGTTGCGATGGGCACCAAAATGGGTCCAAGCTATGCTAACTTATTTGTTGGTTATGTTGAAAAACAGATCTTTGAACAATACATGGGTCCCTTGCCTGATTTCTTCGGCAGATTTATCGATGACTGTTTAGGAACAGCGTCGTGTTCACACACTTTGAGCAGTTCATCAACTTTGTTGATGATTTTCATCCTGCTCTGAAGTTCACGTGGGAAATCAGCGAGAGCTCTGTGTCGTTCCTTGATATTTTAATTTCGATTGATGGTGATTCGCTGAAAACGTCGGTCTCGTACAAGCCTACTGACTCCCATAGTTATCTTCTATTTTCACCACACTAAGCAATCCATCCCTTACTCTCAATTCTTGCGTCTTCGCCGCTTATGTAGCGACGACCAAGATTTTCAAGCCAAATCAATGGAAATGAGATCTTTTTTTGTTCAACGTGTTTACCCTACCAACCTTCTAGACCTCGCCGTTCAGAAAGCTTTTCTCGTCCCCCGTTTATAGACGCCCTAACCTTGAACCACCTTTGGAACAAGTTTCAAACAATAAAATTCCTTTAGTTCTAACATTTCATCCTTTCAATTTTAAAGTTAAAAATATTATCAATCGGAATTTTCACATTTTACAAAATGATCCTGAGACGTCAGCCATTTTCACCGATAACCCTTTGGTATCTTTTCGCCGTAATAAAAAACATTCGTGACTCCTTAGTTAGTACATAGTGCCCTTAAACAAAATACCTCGGCACCAGCGGGAACATTTTCTTGCTGCCCGGTTCCCGCTGCAACACATGCCCTTTTCTCAATCCCACTACAGTTATTACTGCCCCCAAATTCGACCACACAATCCGTCATATTTTTTCATGCACGTCCACCAACATCATTTATTGCATTTCTTGCGATAGGCGACGCCTTTCAGACAGGTTTGCTGAACATCTTCGTTCCGTGAGGAACAATTTTAATGATGTTGACAAACCTGTAGCCGCCATTTCAACAGCTCCAACCATTTGGTTTCAGATGATGAAAGTCTGTGCCATCCTTCCCATCTCAGGTGGTAACGATAACCGCAAACGGCAAGAGAAGCGTCTCATTTTTAAACTTAGCACCACACATCCTCTTGGTCTTAACGAACGTTTTTCTTTTATTTAATTTCCTACAATTTTTTGGTTATTTTAGTTTGCTTGGAACTTTTTATTATTAGCTTATATATGCACTTTCATTCCTTTTCAAGTTTTTGTTTCTTACTGCTAATATATTATCGCCTGATCCCCTTGGATATTGGACCTGTCATTTCTCCCTCCCACTCAGTCTGTTTGCTGATCAACTGTAAAAATAGCAAATGATTTAACTTTTCATCTTTTCATAACATCTCATCAATTATTAGTTTGTTTATCTCCCGTGTATTTGATTGGCTACTTTCTACTTCTGACACCCTTTTGGCATATATATATAAGCCCTATTTATTTTATTTCATCTCGTCTTACTCTGATGAAGGGCTCCGCTCGAAACGTCAGTATTTCGTCACTAAATTATTGGCAGTTTACCACCTTTTCACTTTGCTATATATTCAAAACACTGTCTACGCAGCACTCTACTTTTATATATATATATATATAGGTGCACTAATAGCTTTGAGAATGTATAAATGCACTAAGTTTTAACGTTTTATGTAAATATAGCGCTTTTTAGTCACTGAGGAAGGCTGACAGTCTGCAGCCGAAAATTCTGTATAAAGTTTTTTATCTAGATCAGCTTCAAATTATTATTAAATCATATATATATATATATATATATATATATATATATATATATACGTGTAGGTTTTGGTCTACGAAATGCAAAGAGTGCTCAACAACATATAGTTAGAGCAAATAATAGATTTTCGCTTACCTCAAAACTGGTCTGCTACAACTTGTTTCATCTGTAAAAGAAACTGCCTGAAGATTCTTTTACAGATGAAACAAGTTGTAGCAGACCAGTTTTGAGGTAAGCGAAAATCTCTATATATATATATATATATATATATATATATATCTTAATTTTAGGGTATTTCTATTGAATATTTTATGAAAAGGATGGCTGGCGGGGAAGCATTCGTTGATCGTACGCAAGAATATGTGGCCGATGTTTGTGGCGACGTTGGCACTAATTGGCACTGTAAGGTGGATTAAACCATGTGGTGTTTCTGGATCTCGGGTGTTTCTGGATCTCGGGTGTTTCTGGATCTCGGGCGTTTCGGTTTTGTTGGTTCGGGTTTGTAATTGAGTTTGTAGTCGTACCCGCTTTTTTCAGGGCTTTTACAAACTCAATTACAAACCCGAACCAACAAAACCAAAACGCCCGAGAACCAGAAACACCACATGGTTTAATCCACCTTACAGTGCCAACGTCGCCACAAACATCGGCCACATATTCTTGCGTACGATTAACGAATGCTTCCCCGCCAACCATCCTTTGCGGAAAATATTCAATAGAAATAATAAAATTAAGTTATAGCTGCATTCCCCATATAGACAACATAATGTCATCCCACAATAAATTCGAACTCAACAAAGTCAAAGAAACCCAAAATAACCCAACCATTATCCCCACCACCAAGGAATGCAATTGCCGCCAACAAAACAACTGCCCGCTTTCTGGTAAATGCCTAACCGAAGGAATAGTCTACCAAGCTACAGTCACCACAGAAGACAACAAAAAAGAAGAAACTTATGTAGGCCTAACTGAAGGCACTTTTAAAACCAGATACTTAAACCATACAAGCTCTTTCAGAAATTCAATACGCAAATCTGCCACTGAACTAAGCAAGCACACTGGACTTTAAAAGAATAAAATACTCAATACTCAATCAAATGGAACATAATCAAGCGATGCAAACCTACTCTAATTTAACAAAAACGTTGTAACTTATGCCTTTATGAAAAATTTATAATTATTTGTCACCCCGAATTATGTTCACTCAACAGCAGAAACGAACTTATATCAACTTGCAGGCATAGAAAAAAACATTTATTGTGCAACTATTAGCTAATTAATATGCACCGCAACTTCACATAACGTCATACATAATTAATCCGTCTTGTAGATCAATACAATATCAAGTTTCCGCTTTGTAACACCAGTCGCAATACTCACCTGATGAGTGTGGTAAGCTTTATAGCTTTCCATATACGAAACTGTGCGCACGCAGTAGATATATACAATAGATACAAAAATGACAAGCAAAGTGACGAAACTACCAATGAGACTAGCAAAATCTTTCATCATTATTGCCGTGGCTTTAGTCGTCGTCTGTTACTATCGGTTTAACTTTACTGGCAGTTTCGGTGACGAAGACACGAAGCAAAGTTGGTCGAATTCGGTGACCCACGAGGGCACGGCTATCGACTGGAAGACTGTAGCGAGCGAAGGGAAATTGATAGCGGACATAGACTGGTCGAAAATCGAGAAAAAAGAGCCACCACCTGTACATGAAAGACACGACAAATGGATTGTGGTTACGTCTATATCCCTTCCTACCAAACAAGTGAAGGATCTATCAAAGATTAAGGGCTGGAAGATTATAGTTGTTGCCGATTCCAAAACGCCAAAAAATTGGACGTAAGTATTTAAACACAACCCAAAGAACATTTGCCACCTAGCGATGCTTGAAGTCGTGAATGCTTATCGCCCAGTCTGTCATTTGCGTCTCATGAGGTGTCAATGACCTGTTTGAAAATGCCATATCGTATTATTCCAAGTTAAATTCCATATTGCTATAGCCTGCGTCCCAGCTCGACCGTTTACATATTGCGTGCGTGGCGATCGAGCGGGGATGCCGTATACGGTCACGGAGCGACCGATCGAGCAAAGCGAGAGTGATAATATCGCCGCGGGTGAGGGATCGATCTCTCACGAAAAGTTTATATATATATATATATATATATATATATATATATATATATATATATATATATATATATATATATATATATATATATATATAGCACGAATATGAGGTATATAGAAGAGTCAGGCAACTTCGCATTGTTCCATATAACTATTTATTAAGAAGTTTCGACCATGATTCGGTCTTCTTCAGTTAAAAATACAAAAATACAAACTAAAATGGTTCTTTATACACAAATTATTAAACTAATTAACACTAAGTAAAACATTTTAACATGGTAAATGGTATTGTGATAATAAGAATTCCTAAGAGGCGTATTGAATTCGGTGTTGTGATCTGAATTCTTGCCTTTTGTTAAGACCATCATGAGGATTAAGTGTCCGTAATTGAGCAGCCCAATGGGCTTCCCTCGCTAACAGTTTATTATCTACATCGATGTCATCTCTTATCATCTCAATACATATGACGTTAAATTCCCGAAGGTCATGCGGTGTTTGATTAAAATGGTGGCCGTTTTACAAGATTTTTTCTTAGTTTTCATGGTAGACTTATGATTCGAAATCTAACCTTAAATTGTGTGGGAGTGCATATATTGTAGATTACATTTGGTGCACGAAATAAGATACACCACATTTCTAGAAGTACAACTAGTCAAATTTTCCTTAATTCTGTAGGTTTGCCTTGCAGTAGCGAAACTCTTAGACCCCGTTCACACGATGCCGGTACGAAATGAAACCTTGCGCTCACACGATACCGGCATGAAATGGGCATGAAACCGTAATGCTAACCGGAACGATTTGAAACCGTAACGAAATTATTCCTTACCGGCATCGTGTGAACACCTAACCGTAATGATTTCATCACGGTTTTACGAAACCTTTTTCTCTGCTAAGAAATACGACATCAAATAGTGCCGTGTTTTTTGATTCACAGTTTCTGATTCAGTATATATCGAATGTAATAGTGATTCATTGAATAGTGACTGCGATCAAAACGGTCAGCAATAATCAAAAACTCGAAATCATATATAGCGGTACCGTGTGAACACTTTGATACCGTGATGATTTGATGCCGGTACGATTTCGTACCGGCATCGTGTGAACGGGATCTTAAAGCGGTCAGATTCCACTAAAACATTCTTACACGTCACACTTCCCCTTACATCTAAAACATCCTGCAGGCACAGTTACTTGTTGACTTTCTAATACCGGACTACCGCACACTAGAGCTATCAGCTTAGCAAAGTTTCACTCGTGACTGTTGGCGTAAAAGCCCGGCGCACACTAGAGCTATCTGCTTAGCAAAACTTCATTCGTGACCGATGGCGTAAGGCGTTAGCTCCAGTGTGCGGGGCAGTTTCGTAAGCATTTTGTCACTCGTGCCGTCATGTTGGATAATTTTTGTCACGAATGACAATTTCCCCTGGTGTGCAGCAAGCTTACAACTTACGCATGCGTATTGCCGGAAAGTTGTAAGCTTGCTGCTTTCACTTCCCCGCACACTAGGGGAAATTGTCATTCGTGACAAAAATTATCCAACATTGAATATTTGTGAAAAACGGCACGAGTAATAAAATGCTTACGAAACTGCCCCGCACACTGGAGCTAACGTCTCACGCCATCGGTCACGAATGAAGTTTTGCTAAGCAGATAGCTCTAGTGTGCGCCGGGCTTAAAGCCCACCGCACACTAGAGCTATCAGCTTAGCAAAGTTTCACAAAGTTTCACAAAGTTTCATGGCGCCGATGGCACGCGTGAACAATAGCGCTCAAAACGCCACCGCACACTGGGGAAACTTGCTTACGCCAACAGTCACGAGTGAAACTTTGCTAAACTGATAGCTCTAGTGTGCGGCGGGCTTTTAGACTAAAGGGCAGACTTTCCTTTTTTCCTTTGTTCTGGATTGAAGAATTTGCTTTCTATTAATTCCCAATGCTTTTTGAAACTGCCGATTAACCAGTCCTGAATTATAATTTTGGTGCTTCAAGTACTGTTTATATTCAGAACACCGTTTCTCCAAAAATTCCTCTGATGAGCAGTTTCTATTAAATCTCAAAGCCACGCCAAATGGAATAGCATTTTTGACGTGACGAGGGTGGAAACTACTATAGGATGCAATTATTTGCTATCTGTGGGTTTCACTAGCGTATACATATGTGGAGATGAAACCATCCTTCAAATGCAACGTCAAATCTAAAACATGCAGTTCAGATGTGGAGTAGACTAACTCGAACTTGATAGTGGGATAAAGGGAATTAATATACTCTGTAAATTCAAGTAACTTTTCCAAATCAAGGGTCCAAATATCGAGTATATCATCCCGGTATCTCCAACAAAAATTCTAAAAAGTAAACAAGACGTAAACAGGTTTTTACGAAGGGTATGACGACGTTCTCGTAATAGAATAGACACGTATGTTATGTATTTAGACTCGGTAATTCCAAATCTGTTTTCAGAATTGAAAATGGTTAAATATTGGCCGCGATATTGTTCAAAATCTACGATGAAACGGCTTTTCCAATTTCAGGTTATCTACAAATACAACGCGTGTGAGGTCTGCGGACCAGTGACGGGGAAATGGATGAACTCTAGGGGGTTATTGACGTATTTCTGGTTTAGTACTAAAGAACTGTGTCCAATAGAAACGAAGATACAGTGGTAAATTGAATGGAGCGGCACTTCATGCATGTGCAGGATATATACAGGAGTAATATTCTTCTTCACAGCTGTCAATAACCTGGTTAAAATCGATTAGAAACTCTTGCCTACTGTACCCCGTACATACCAACAAGAACAAGAACCTGCTCGACACCTGATATTGTTCACATGCAGTGGAACACTTATACGTTCCAGCGTTCGTTCTTCTCCAGAATGTACAGGACATGGAATGTTTTATAATTTAAAAGCTACGCTCTTTACTTTATTATATGCAGCAGAGGTATATTCAGCAAGCCAAGTGTGTTCTTTTTCAAGTGTACTTCTTTTTGAAGTGTACTGTGTCTTTTCTGCATGTTCCGCCTTATCTATAAGTTCAAACTCGGGTGTCATTAACGTGTCATCTTCGCGCAGTAGGTTTTTTTCGGCGGTTGTCGATGAGAGGCCGTCGTTCTCTCCGGTATATATCGCATGTTTTGGTTTAAATGTAGCTTATCTCGAAAATACCAATACTAGGGGGGGTAGAACAGGCGGAGTTATCAAAACTAACTTATTTATTTCTACCCTTTCTCGTGCCTAAGCCCAATTGATTAGGATGTGCCAAATTTCATACATTGTCACTGTATTACCATACATTATATAGGGTTAGCTTTAGGGTTAGGTTGGTGATCTAGAACCAACTGGGTTGTTAGCTATTTAGTCACAGCATTTTTCAAAACAAGTCATCTCTCCTCCTTCGTTTTAGGTATCCAAATGTGGTCTTCTTAAGTGTGGAGCAACAGAAGCGTTTGGGTTACAGAACGGTCGAGCTCCTTCCGTTCAAGAGCTACTCTCGAAAAAATATTGGCTACCTGTACGCCATCCAACATGGTGCCAAGATCATCTACGAGTCTGACGACGACAACTACCCTTATGATGGTAAAATCAAGTTCCACCAGGTGGACAAAGGAGAATTCTTGGTCTATAAAACCGACAACGCACTGGTGAACCCCTACGAACACTTCGGCCAAAGCACTATATGGCCCACGGGGTACCCCCTAGAGAACATCGGTAACCCGCCGCAACACACCTTCGTGCGATGCAAGGACGTCAGAGCGTTGATCCAACAAGGCGTGGTCAACGGTGACCCGGATGTCGACGCCATCTACCGCTTGACCCGCAAAGATCTCAACGTGAAACTCGACGTGGAGTTCGATGCTAAAGCGCCCCCGGTTGTACTCCCCCCGGGGAGCTATGCGCCGTTCAATTCACAGAACACGCTGTTCCTGTACGACGCGTTCTGGGGCCTGATGATGCCGCCTGGGCCCGCGATGCGGGTGACTGACATCTGGCGGGCTTACTACGACAAGCGGTTACTCGACGAGATTGATGGCCATCTGGCTTTCTTCGGACCCAATGCCTACCAAGAGAGAAACTCGCATAGTTATCTCGCCGACTTTATCGATGAGAAAGCGCTTTACCACGACGCTGGTCGCCTAGTCGCTTACTTGAAGCAATGGCGCTCAAGTAAAACAGACCTTTTTAACATTATTCTGGAATTGACGGTGGATCTGGTCGGCCAACATATCCTAGAACCTATTGATGCAGTTGTCATGGAAGCGTGGCTCTCGGATCTCTATAGCTTGGGGTACATTGCGCCTGCGCTTAAGAAGGCTACAAATCCATGTGCGCAGGTCGTGGGGAGAGAAGAAGTGAAGATGTATGAGGAAAAACCTGCTTCGTATATCCGCTTGGGCAAAACACTGAAGAACTTACTAAAACTTACTTAAAAGGACATTGTCAACGAGAATTAACTACTTTTTATTTATCAACTTTTTAACTTAGCTATAGTCTGAATATAGTATGAATAATTTTCCAAATATATCCCACCCACAATGCCCTAGGGTCGTAATGGCAATTAAAAAGCAGGTCGTGCCCCTCCTGGCAATCTCATTCTCTGATTATGAGCATGGTAAATTGTTCCGCTTACATAATTGGTAGATGGAAAAGGCTCATTTTCCAACGCATAATACGAAGTCTACAAAGTTGTTTTAATTTTGTCAATATACAAGAGACGAACAGGGCTTTCAGAAATCTCGTGGAATGGTAAATCAGTAGTGAGTGTATGATTAAATGCGATGCTTTTGATCAGTATCGCTATATATAGTATTTGAAAATCGAGTCATAAAGCCGATTTAAGGACCACCGAGAAGGAAAAGAGACGCCCAAGGACTGCTCAGCTTCGTGTTCAAAGAGAGGAAGACCTCAGAGAAGCAGTGGGATCACTTATGTGAAATGAAAACAAATGATCACATGAAAACAAATTTCTACCATAATTTCAGCTTCGTTTAATCACTATGAACTTTAAAGTTGTTTTTCTCTGATTGCACTTTTTATACTTTGAGAAAAGATATCTCAAGAACCATTTGATCAATTAATTTGAAATTTTCAGGAGTTTGTAGAAATAAATGAGTTATTGGGGATGAGCTGAGGATTTTGTCATATTTTGTTTCGGTTAAAAGATATTAAAAATATTGAACAATGATTGATGTTATGATTTTTAGATCGGTCTAGACACTACAGTTTTTGAAATATTGCAAAAAACCCCAACTCATCCCCACCATTATTGTATATACCAATGAATTTCAATATATAACATAAGACTCTGTATCCTATAACAAGATATCTTTTCTCAACTCCATGTAGGTAATTCACAGCATGCGGTCTTTTTGATAGCCAGGTTACCAATAGCAACGCTATGTGCAAACTCAAAATCGATCTAATATGAATCTCTGGTTCATAAGCTATCTGGTGATGTATAGTTTGCCATAGTTTTGAAGTAAGGAACAGCTTTTATGGGCTAATGAAAACATAACAGTGATTTATGTCAATTTCAGGTTAACCCTCCCCTTAACTCGAAGATTACCAAGAAATGCAAGAAATGTTAGATCGTCTCACTGGCAAACAGGTTCAATTCCTGTTCCGGACTCTTTTTCTGAGGATATGAGCTTGACGATCGTCCATGTATCGTCTGTATACTCCAAGCTCCCTCTACCTTTCCTCCTCCCTCCCTCTCCCTCCCTCCGTCCCTCTCCCTCCCTCCCACCCCCTCTCCTTCCCTCCCTCTCCCTCTCTCTCCTTCCCTCCCTCTCCCTCCCTCTCCCACCAAATACCACGCGTGAAAACCAAATAACACGCGCGTAAAGCAAGACGAGCCTGTCTACAATGGAGGAACAACAAGACGTTTCAAAACAGTATTCAAGATTGTTCAACAGTATTCAGGATGATATATCCATCAGGGTAATATTTCATCGAATTCCCCTCGCTCCGGGTCTATAAATGATAATACCCATTGTGGTGATGTACATTTCCCCCTATTACTACGAAATTATTACTACATTAAAATTCTAATTGCAGAAATCGAACTTATTACCAAATTACCACACCTCATCGCTTGGTCTGTGCGAAAACCCAAGGAAATAAATAGTCAGACAGAGTACAGAGTCAGACACACAATGTACATATATAATATTTTGCTGTTGATTGCCTCACTGCACTTTCTTTAACTTTTCTTTCGGATGTTGGTTCCAATAGAAGATAATTTGAAAGAACAATATTCCATTTAGCAGCGATGCAAAAATAAAATTCATCAACAGAATCATGTCCCCGGTCTCATGATAGGTGGTAAAGACACGTGCCAGACTTCCAGCGAAATTCATAAACACCGTGATGCCAGACAACTGGCCGGTGTGACCATTGCGGATATTCTCGACGATTTGAAGCAGCTAGAGAGAACAAAAGTAAGCATTGAGGTCATATTTGAAAATGTATTTTAAATTCGGTATAGAACACTCAATTTTTATCATAGGGTAAAAAGCACCATTAATTTGTGCTACCTATCACACATCAAGGCGATCATATAGCCTTGTAATATTAAAATAACATACGGTAATCATATGGCGCGTTTATAATGTCAAAATTCAATGTTTGAACGCCATACATCTAATTCGAACAACTCGAAAGAGCAAGCCTCGCGAAGTTATAAATTTTCCATGATCAAGCGACACTTTTGCCAAATCGAACTTCACGTTTGTAATATTTGCTGGCGGTCGTGCGGTCATATTTCAAATCGAACAAACGAACAAACGAACGGGAATAGGCGTTAACTCGGGCTACAGGCTACTTGGGCTTGTGTATGTAAAAGTACGCAGCACAACGTATGAATATACCGCAATTTGAAAGCCAACGAATGTAGCTATGTTTATATTGAAGTAAAAGCTAATATATTGTAAGCAATGATAGTATTAAATTTGGATATCTAAATGTAAACAATGTCGAACTGCGAACTATGTTGAACCGTGTAGCTTTGTTTTTTGTAAAAGTACTTTTAAAATTTAAATTTCTGATGTAATATTAACGAATGTTTTCGAAGCGCTCCGTTGAAACCCCGCACTTGACGAATATAACATATCACGAATATCAAGGCATGTTCGATATCGTGCTTTTTTAAAAAAACTAAGTAAGGTAGCACAATAACGTTTACGTATATTGTAGACAGATTAATTATCTTTGTTTTAAGGCATAACAGAGCTTGTCGGGTTGATTATTTGTCAAGAAAACGTTCGACGTATTTGGGTTAAATTACGATGCTGTTTTGGAAGATGGCGGCCAAATTATATTTTTGTATATATATACTGTGACAAGGCGCTCCTCTTCGAACGTTTTGTTGAGAAAAATTAAACTTTACAAGGTCTAATGCACGATCTAATGTCTTCTAACCAACGGCAACAAACAACAGTTGTCAGTTGGTAAGTACGACAGAAATCCCTCACGAGGAACATGTTGTCTCCTTGTACTAAGACATTGTCGATGGTGGTCGAGTTCCACTCGATAACTGGAATAGTTTGTGCTGTTAACAGCGCTGATAAACGGACGAAAGAGCACTTCTTTCCCCGAGACTGGCCACTGAAACCTTCATGGCCTTGACTGATGAATACTTCCACGAGAAACTAAAGATATGTATTGTTCTTACCGTGAATTTTCTGTCAAGATAAAGGAAGAACTTCGAGAAGATAACGGAACATGCGCACTTGAGACACTTTCGAGCTCATATATGGATGACGTAATGCCGACAAACGCAACAACGCGAACAAACGCAACAAACGAAAGATCGAGATCTTGTCAGCTATACATAGCTCTGAAAAAGGACTGGGCACGAGTTAACACAGAGGAACGTCAAGAATAGTGTGCTGCCTCCTGAGGGGAGGCAGCAATAATAATGTATTACTTGATATAGCGCATTCTCCATAATATGCCCAAATGCGCTTTACATTATCTTAATAAACGGTATATCTAGCGTATATGTTACAAAATAAAATTTATCTAATCTAAAAAAGATAAAAATTATTAATAATAACTAATATAAAAAGGTGCGTCTTTAGTTTACGCTTAAAAATTGGAACAGTAGTGCTAAACCTAATGTCCATTGGCAGTTTGTTCCATAGACGGGGGGGGGGGGGGGGGGCGCAAACCGAGAAGGCTCTAAACCCATACGACAGTCGATATGTCGGTTGACAAAGAAGCAGCTTGTCTGCTAATCTTAGAGTTCTGCTTTGAGCATATGGGGCGAGCAAGTCGCTCAGATACGAAGGTGCTAAGCCATTAACTATCTTGTATGTAAATAGTAAAATCTTAAAATTAATACGTTGCTCCACAGGGAGCCAGTGCAAATCGATAAGCAGAGGATTAATGTGATCAGCGTTGCGAGACAAAGATTTGAGTCTAGCAGCCGAGTTTAGCACCTATTGTAACCGTTGAATTAGGTATAGCTAGGCAGGCCATACAGTAAAGAATTACATCCATCAATTCGAGACGTGACAAATGCATGAACGAGGGTCTTTGTAGATTTAATACTACGATATCTACGTACTTGGGAAATGTTCCTGATGTGATAGAAGGCAGACTTGCAGATCTCGTTCACATGCTTATGAAGGTCCATTGTGTTGTCAAAAACAACGCCGATGTTCCGTGCAGACTGAGTTTGAGAAACTGGGTTTTGAGTGCGATGTTTTGAGTGCAGTATGAGAAGACATAATTTCACATTTAATACGCTATACGAGCATTTTTAGTATTACAACCTCAAACTACGATATTCCGGTTTTCTTATACCGGTCTCCGTAGCCTGATCGAGACCGGTAAGCTGACCAATCACAGCATTGCGTGCTCTGATTGGCTGAGACACGTCACGTGCCGGTCCGTTATTTCCCGGTAATGGACCGGTCCGGATTACGGATTTTGTCAACCATTTTGTTTACAAACGAGCCGGACAACGATAGGAAACTTTAAAAAGCAGCAAAAAATGAACGAATTTATTAAATTAAGCACTAAATCATGTACGAGTCGGACGATGAACGATCTAAAAGTGAGTCTACTGTCATGAAAGCAAGAACAAGATGAACAAGAACAAGATTGAAAATGACGATTCTGTCACTCAAAATGTATGTAAAGTATGTTGTTTAAAAAAGGCATGAAATATAATAAACCTCTTATTAACCTCGACCGCTTGGTCATTACGGGAAAATATCAGACCTCGGTCTTTTATGTACGAACCTCGCCCTATACGCGCTCGGTCCATACTGTCAAGACCTCGGTCGGATATTTTCCCGTAATGACCGCGCTCTCGGTTAATAAGAAGTTAATAGTGACTCACTGCTGTATATGCAGTACATATATCAATCTATATGCAGTACATCATTGCAACCCCTCCATCTGAGTCTTGGTAGCTCAATGGTTAGAGCACACTGTATCTCACCGGTAATCAGAAGGTTACAGGTTCGATTCCAGCCTGTCCGGGACTCAGAATCATTTTTCTGAGGATATGAGCTTGACGATTGTCGATGTATCGTGTGTCTACTCCAAGCTCTCCCACATTCACTACAGCAGTGTATATATTAACACATTACTAATTATGGTAATAACTTTAAGATCATTTGCTAAAAAGAAGGCATTCCTCGGAGAGCGACGTTAAGTTTTGAAATTCAGGTCTTATCACTCACCTTGCTCAGGATCATAATGGGTAAAACTGCAACTTGCATTTTGGTCAGCAGTTGCGTAGGTGTTATCCCACTTATCAAAGCAAACACTGACAGTGAATATATTACTGAGAATAAAAAGGCACCAACGTAGGCTCCACTGTAATAATAACACAACAGGATCAACACGATGGTTTGAATACTGATGAAGAGACTCTCTCCCCAAGTGCTAAATGAAAAAGCAAAACATTTGGTGTTCAGGCTAAAGTTACAGAATGAAAATAATAAATTGCTGAACATAACGAGTCTTTCAAGCTACTAAAATTCTTATCATGTGTTTCAACGTTCAAGCTAAGCTTTATCTTTTGCGTCTACGTTTGGCCGAAGGAAGTTAAAGTGCTTATAATTACCCCAATAGGAAAAGTGCCGCTAAATACGGCTATTTATCGTATTTATATATTCTTTGAGATAAAATGCATTGCCTTTATTGGCTTGAATGGGATTTCCCGCGCACGTTTCCGATAGGTACGTAAGAAAAGAGCAAACATACTGCCCTGACGAGCAAATAAATTGCCCTGACGAGCAAATATATTGCCCTGACGAGCAAATACATTGCCCTGACGAGCAAATACATTGCCCTGACGAGTAAATACATTGCCCTGACGAGCAAATACATTGCCCTAACGAGCAAATACATTGCCCTGACGAGAAGTACACGAAGACGTAACTGTACAGATTCTGAACAGACGATACATGGACGATCCTCAGAAAATATATTAAACCTGTAAACTTCTGATTGACGGTGAAATTTTTGAATTTAATGATTTAGTAACACATAAGTTACAAGGTACTAAGCAAAAGGACTCGTAGTCCCCTACTAGGCCATATACCACGAAAAATAAATATATTAACAAATAATTTCCCAACGCAACGTTGGGTCATATTTTTGCAAAACCTAAGGATCGTTATTGCGAAGAAACAAAGGAAAGACGCTATTTATTCCATTTCGTGCAATGACTGTGATCAGGAGTACATCGGTCAGACTAAACGTCAGTTTCGCAAGGCAACAGTTTTCAGTTTGGCAACAAAAATTAAGTTTGTCTAATATGAAAGAACTCGTAAAATGATAGAGTAACACCTTTTACAACTTTTCCGTATTTTACTTCGTTTTTGAAATATTTCAGTTTATTTGATATGTAAATGAGATGGTCTGGTAGAGAATTTTCACTCATTAAAAAATGTCTTACAGTATATCTCAGTGATTGCTAAGTTTACAACGTTTATTATCATGAGGAGTTATTATACGAGCGTTTTCAAGTAAATTTGTGGAACAAACTTGAAGATGGAAGTACGGAACAAATATTTTAATTAGTGAAAATTCTCTACCCTGCACAATTACGTCAGAGACCGCCTCATTTAAATATCAAACAAACTGAAATATTTCAAAAACGCAGTAAAATACAGAAAAGTTGTAAAAGGTGTCACTCTATCATTTTACGAGTTCTTTCACATTAGAGAAACTTAATTTTTGTTGCCAATGTCCTTTAAAATAACACCAAAAGGCTGTTTTCTCTTCAAAAAAGGAAAATTCTGCTTTGTCGAAGCACGCGTGCGTAACCTACCATGAGATTGCGTGGGAACATTTCAAAATTATTACCACTAATCCGAGGTATTCCAACCAATAATATAATTGGCAATAATTTCAAGGAGATAAGACGACCCTTTAGCTGACATTAGGGTCTTTATAAATACATTTGGTTGCTCTCCGTTGAACAGATTTTATATGGGTTATGTTGCGGATAACAGACTGGGGTGCCCAAAACTAACTACAGTATCCTAAGTGCGACCTCACAAGACCAATATATAAAGATTTTATAGCTTTTCTAGAGAAGTTAAATGCTCTAACCATTGATTATAGCTTTTCTAGAGGAGTTACACGCACTAATCATGGAGTTACCGAGAATCAGATGCGGAGCAAGGGTTACAATACGATACGATATTTTATTATGCTATTTCACTCATAAATACATTAAATAAAATGGTAAATAACTATTTACAAAAAAAGAGTACAATGATGTACCGGTTCGATTAATAAATGTAATGCCTACGGAGGTAGCTCATTGGGCAGCTCGTTGGTTATAATTATCGGTAGCGCAATGGTTAGAGCGTTTCACCGGCAATCAGAAGGTTACAGGTTCGATTCCTGTCCGGAATTCAGAGAGATTTTCTGAGGATTTGAGCTTAACGAATCTAGCGACCTCAAGGATCGTCTGTCTACTAAGCTCTCACATTCACTAAAGCAATGTATATAACACAATACTATGAACCGCAGAAAACATGATAAACACGAAATGAACGTTTTAAATACCTGAATGGAAATCCTTTCTCGAAATTGTAGGCGTAGTTTATTGTCAATGCAACAATTTCAAAATAGATAGACGTGATACTTAACCCTTCGGTGCTGCCAGCCTTCAAAACTTTTAGGATTTGAGGAATTTTTACTAAAAAGGTATTGGAAACACAATTTTGCAACACAGCATTGTAACTTTGCTTAGTCTTAAACCTTCCTTTATAACTTGCTCATTGAGCACCTGCTATACCTACGCAATAGCAACGGCTCCGCTAGCTAGGTAGCTACAAAATTATGCTATCGCTCTTGCTACTGCTGTTGTTCTTACTACTGTTGTTGTTGCTATTACTCATGTTCCTGTTGCATATGCTCTTGCTGCTGCTGTTTATGCTATTGCTTCTGGTGCTTATGCTATTGCTACTATTGCTCCTGATACTTATGCTATTGACCCTGCTACATGGACTATTGCTACTGCTGCTTATACTATTGCTCCCGCTACTTATGCTATTGTTACATTTGCGATTGCTACTCGTGATATTGCTCCTGCTACTTATGCTATTGCTCCTGCTGCTTGTGCTATTGCTCCTGCAACTTATGCTATTGCTCCTGCTACTTATGCTATTGCTCCTGCTACTTATGCTATTGCTCCTGCTACTTATGCTATTGCTCCTGCAACTTATGCTATTGCTCCTGCTACTTATGCTATTGCTCCTGCTACTTATGCTATTGCTCCTGCTACTTATGCTATTGATCCTGCTACATGTACTATTGCTATTGCTACTTATGCTATTGCTCCTGACACTTGTGCTATTGCTCCTGCTGCTTATGCTATTGCTCCGGCTACTTATGCTATTGCTCCTGCTACATATGCTATTGCTGCGGCTGCATATGCTATTGCTCCTGCTACTTATGCTATTGCTCCTGCTACTTATGCTATTGCTCCTGCAACTTATGCTATTGCTCCTGCTACTTATGCTATTGCTCCTGCTACTTATGCTATTGCTCCTGCTACTTATGCTATTGATCCTGCTACATGTACTATTGCTATTGCTACCTATGCTGTTGCTCCTGCCGCTTATGCTATTGCTCCTGCTGCTTATGCTATTGCTCCTGCTGCTTATGCTATTGCTCCTGCTACTTATGCAATTGCTGCTGCTACATATACTATTGCTACTACTACTTATGCTATTGCTCCTGGTACTTATGCTATTGCTACTTATTCTATTGCTCCTGCAACTTATGCTATTGCTCCTGTTGCTTGTGCTATTGCTCCTGCTGCTCATGATATTGCTCCTGCTACATACACTATTGCTACTGCTACTTATGCTATTGCTCCTGCTGCTATTGCTCCTGCTACAAATACTATTGCTCCAGCTGCTTATGCTATTGCTCCTGCTACATATACTATTGCTTCTACTACTTATGCTATTACTGCTGCTACTTATGTTATTACTTCTGCTACTTATGTTACTTAGCTACTTATGTTATTACTTCTGCTACTTATGTTATTACTGCTGCTACTTGCATCATTACTTCTGCTACTTCTGCTATTACTCCTGCTACTTATGTTTTTGCTCCTGCTACTTATGCTATTACTTCTACTACTAAAATGTTACTTCTGGTACTTATGCTATTACTTCTGCTACTTATGTTATTACTTCTGCTACTTCTGCTGTTACTCCAACTCCTTTTGCTGTTACTGCAACTACTAATGCTATTGCTGCTGCCACTTCAAAGTTGGATTCCCCCTTCATAAAGGGGATGGAAATATTGCAAAGGGCTGAAAGGGGGGAAGAAATATTTTGTCTAGAATAGGGGGAAGCCAGGAAGGGTGGGGTAATCTAAAAAAGTAGGATATAATTTAATATATTAAATAATAAATGTTTTGGAAATTGTTCAGTTGATCTTTGTTGTTTCTGGCGGATCTTAAATGATTTTTATTTATTATGTTGTGACTGTGACATGGATATAAGCAAACTGAATAGACACCAGGTTCTCTAAATTTTTCCAATATGGGTGATTTCTTGCACGGTTGCCACTGGTCAGTATAATGCTACTAGTTCTAATACTAGCTACACTGGTACTTATGCTATTGCTCCAGGCACTGTTCCTCCCCCACCATTTTCACTTTGTTTTACCAGCACGGTTCTCAATCTAACTCACTGTATTATTACATTCCAAGTCTCCAACAGACTTACCAATCAGTGAGCCGGCAATAATACCCAAACCCAATCCTTTGCTGATCAGGAGTTTCAAGCACGGAACTGAAAATTTAAATTTAAATGTATTATAAATACTAATATCCTGGTAACTCATATGTGGTTATTATAAATAAGAAATTTTAATGTCACCTAGCTATACCTCATAATACTTTTTGACAATATTCTTGCCAAGAAACACTGGGTTAAAGTGCTTTTTTCACAAAGAAATTGAAATGAAATTACAAAAAAAGCCATTTGGCTTTGGTCATGTCAATCAAGTACTGGGAACGGACATAGTATTTTCATGACAACCAATACTAGAAATTTGATTCGATGCATTGAAAATCACTATACTAATAATAATGTTATAACTGCTTATCTCAAATAGTACTGTAGTTTGCATGTATAAATTGAAAATGAAATGATTAATCCAACTTGTTCTACGAGTCCTGCCTATGGCTATTGTAATGAACATTGGAACTGAAAAGAAAGTTGGTTACAAACTTGCACGTTTGAAACATAAACATATGCGTTAAAACGCTCACGCCTAACGGACCGTTGGTAGTAGTTGTTACTTGCTGAACTTAGTTTCTTGCAAGTTGATAATTTTTGTCTGTTTAAGTACAGTATCGCTGTTTTGTTGTATTGATGTCTATTTTTATTATGTTTAAATTAACACAAATTTAATACGCCTTGGAAAACTGAAAAAAAAAATTATCCGGTCGGATAATAGAAAATATCCAGCCGGATACCGGATAGTGAGATTATCCACTATACGGCCGGATAATCCGGCCAGATACTAAATCCGGTGCCCCCCTACAATTAACCTACAATACCGAGTCAAGTTCAAATCCTACTCGAGTCAACAATTTTCTGTTGATTCTGTAACTGTAGGTTTAATACAACAACAACAACAACAGACGTTTTACGGCCGTTTTCCCCGCTTACGCAGGGGTTGGCCGGTGGTTCCCCACGACAGTTTCCTCCACTTTCCTCGATCATTAGCATCTTCCCTCTTCAGCCCACTCTCTCTCATATCCCTCTCCACTACCTGGCTCCATGTCATCCTTGGCCTTCCTCTTCCTCTTGCACCATCAACCTCAAGCGACATACACCTCTTCACCCAGTCACCATCATCTTTCCGCAGCACATGTCCCAGCCACCTTAATCGGCTCCTCTTTAGCACGTCAGACACCGATTCAATGCCCATTCTTTCCCTCAGCTCCTTACTAGACACTCTATCCCTCAGCGATACGCCACACATCCACCGCACCATCCGCATCTCTGTCCTCTCCAGTCTATTATTCAGCTCCACAGTCATGGCCCACGTCTCACTTCCATACACCATAGCACTCCTCACACAGGCCACATACACCTTCCCCTTCAGCTTTAGCAACACTTCCTTCCTTGTCAGGATCCCAGAGAGCTCTTTAAACTTTCCCCATGCACAACGTACCCTTGCCACAGATGCTGAATTTGCTCCTCCACCCCCATTCAGCATATCCCCCAGGTAACAAAACTTTTTAACATTCTCTAAATGGACCCCCATTGCCCAGAATCCATGCTCTCTCTACGTCACTATCCTCTCCATCCTCTGCTCTTTCACACACCTTACAAACAAACGTATCCACAACTCTAGCCAGTGAGCCCTTCACGCCTGTAGCACCGGTTGTGTACCCATCCACTACAGCCTGTGCAACGAATATAATTATTTCCAACACCCTTCCCACATTTACTACATGGCCACTTCCCTAACTTTTCAACATGACCACTATTCTTACCTTGACACCATCACCTTAGTCTTACCAGTGTTCATCTTCAAAACCCTTTGCCTCCATGCATTCTTTCCATCGCATCACTTTCTCCTTTAAGCTCCTCAATGCTCTCAGCCATCAAAACCAGATCATCGGCATACAACAACTCCCATGGCATACCCTCTCTAACTTCTTGCGTCAGTGCCTCCATCACGCATGCAAACAGCAATGGACTCAGGACCGACCCCTGATGGACCCCAACCTTCACCTCAAACTCTTCACTATTTCCCAATGCTTCGTTCTCACCACAGTTCTTGCTTTCTCATACATTGTCATCACTGCTTTCACCAACCATTCTTCAAACCCCCAGCTTTCTCAACGCCCACCTAACCACCTCCCTGGGAATTCTGTCAAATGCTTTCTCCAGATCCACAAATGCAATAATATAGTGCTCTATTCTTAGCCACAAATTTTTTCCTGCATCTGCCGAACCATAAAGATCGCATCTGTCGTTCCCTTTCCAGGCATAAAACCCAAACTGCATGCCATCTATATTCGCTTTATCTCTCAGCTTTCTCTCCAGAACCCTCTCCAATACCTTCATCCCATGTTCCAGCAACTTTATAGCCCGATGTGCCCCACACTCCATTGGGTCGCCTTTCCCCTTTGTATATAGGTAAAAAGGGTACTTAGCTCCCCAATCCTTCGGTATCTTTCCCTCCTCCACAACCATATTGCAGATTTCCGTCATTATCTTCACAACCTACCTGACCAGCTGCACTAAATAATTTCGCCCACCAATTCCGTTGGCCCACCTGCCTTCCCACTTTTCATCTTCCCTATTGCTTTCTCTACTTCCATCTTTGTGATGTGCTCTCTTGGTCCTTCAACTACCCCACATTCTACATTCCCATCCCACTCATTCTCTACATTCAATAACTGCTCCATATACTCCCTCCATCTCTTTTTTTCATCATCTCCTGGTTTGCACAACTATATTTCCTCTCTCATCCTTCACGCAGTTCACTCCAACCACATCCTGCCTTTCCTTAGCCATCTGCTTCGCTATCTTGTACAACAGATCTCTGCCCTTCTTCTGTATTAAGCTTCTCTCCTACTCTATTTCTTTCCTCCTGCTGAGCCTGAGCAACTGCCTTCTTTGCAATCTTTTTCGCCGTCACATACTCCTCCAACAGCGCCTTTTCCTCAGCTGTACCCTTTGCCTGACACCATGCCTTAAACTTAAACTTCTTCTCACCCACCTTCTTCCCAACCTCTTTCATTCCACCACCATGTTTGCACATGCCTTGGTGGGCCTTTTGTCCATCCCACATGCCTCACTTGCTGCCTTCAATAACCCATCTCTCGCCTTCTCCCATACCTCATTCACATCACCTTCTCCAACCTCTTCCAGAACCAGTTTAGCTTGGAACTGCAATCGCACATTTTCATCTTTCAGCCTCCACACCCTTCTCCTCGGGCAGAATTTCTTCCGATGAGCTTTAGCTATACCCTTCACTTTCATGTCGACCAATATCAGATGGTGTTGTGATACTGCCTCCTCTCCAGGAATTGCTTTCGCATTCTGGAGACATTTCCTGTCCCATTTACGTGTCATCAGGTAGTCAACCGTGGTAGTCGATCCACCTGATGAATACGTAATCAACTTATTGTCATCCTTCTTAAACTGGGTTCCACACACAATCATCTCCATTGCATCTCCAAACTCCAATATCTGTTCACCCTCTACATTTCTCACACCATAGCCAAACCCTCCATGCACTCCTTCATACCCATCACTTTCCTGGCCAACATGCCCATTCAAATCTCCACCAAGAACCACCATCTCCTCATTCTTCAGCCTTCCCACTAGGTCATACACTGCATTCCAGAATTCATCCTTCTCGACCTGACTTCTTCCAACCTGAGGCGCATAACCCGAGATCACATTCACCAGACATTCCCCAATTACCAGCTTTGTAGGTTTAATCATGTTGATAAATTTTTATGTTACCCTGAGGATGATATTTCTGAGATTAACAAGAGGGGTTGGTTGGCTACAACCAGACTGGTGTAGCAAACAGGTGAGCTTAACTCTTTACTGCCCATTAATACCATTATCAACATACAAATTCTCCTAATTGGTCTCCAAGTATTTCTTGCAGTACTAGTTGGGAGAAGTTGTTTTAAAACAGATCTGAGTTCACCTTTGGTGATCATCAGTGATTTCCTATAACTTTATTCCATTAGCTCTATACTTGGTTAACCATTGATATTATTACGAGAAGATATATACTGATCCTCCTGGGGTATAAAGCTAGGGTTAACGAGGCAAGCCCGTTTGTGTCAGCTCCTCGTGTAATTATTATCATTTATAGACCATCCCGAGGGGTAATATTTCGTCGAATTCCCAGAGCGGAGGGTCTATAAATGATATATTATACAGAAACAATCTTGAATGCTGTCTTGAAATGTCTTGTTGTTCCTCCATTTGTTCATCCATCTGTTATGTCCGCCATCTTGGTGCCCAATGAAATTAGGCAATGTACTGCGTACGAGCAGGATATTCCAACTCGAATCACCCAGTGTAATCGTCATCAGCGGGTGATTCAAGGTTAAAACTGGGAATTCTAGTTTAAATTGACTGGTCACGTGGTACAAATCTAGATCTTTGATTGGACAATTTATAGTTGAGGTATAATATTTGTATAAATATCGGGATTTGCTATAACCCAGGCGATGATCGAGGATGAGCATGAAATCTTGTTGGTCAGCAGTCACATTAACTGGATAACATCAAGGGAATCGAGGTGGGAGGGTACACTTAAGGCGGGGGGTTAGGGTTAGAAAACTCATTAGGTGGCAGGTTAGGGTTAGGATCTAAGTTGTTTTGGGGTTAGCGGTTATTTCATGGTTAAGTGACAAAACTCTGACGATTATATACTTCGATTCCCTTGATGTTATTCAGTTAATGTGACTGCTGATCGCCCGGGTTATAGCAAACCCCATAAATATCAGGCCCCAACAAGCACATTTAATAATAAACACTAAAGATTTTGAATTTTCACAATATGTTAGTCTATGCTAAAGACTGGTTCTCGTATAATCGTCCAAGTTGTTTTAAAAAGTGCGCAGACGATTATATGCATATAAAATCCTGATCTGCATATAATCGTCCCGATCGTCTGAGCACGACTCGGATGATTATGAGAATCAGCTTAAAGCGCCTTTTACAAGAGAAGAATTATATATACTTATGGTAAATTTCTGGTAACAGTACTGTAGTGTAATCATTCCAAGCACCAAGTGAGCAATGCTGCTAGTGCTGTGCTCGTTCGCTGATTATCCCTTTACGTCAGTAAGCTAACGCTCTATAAGCATTGATTACTTAGTACTCACCATGAAAAAAATTGAAATCTACAATGAATTCGTCGTGACATTCTCGAGATAAAAATAGTAAAACCCAAGGTGTAAAGAAAAAGTCTCCGGCTGCCATGTTGTTACAACTAGAAAACACGCGACACGCGCGTTGACACGGTGTCTTACGTTGGCCCCGAAGCTATTGAGCGTTCTGATTGGTTATTATAAACAACGAAATATCAACAACGTTATGATTTCAAATGCAGATCACAATCTTATTTATATAGTGGTTCACAAAGAAGTTGAGCACAAAAACGTTAGGGCGGACATATTAAAACGCTGGATATAATATGAAAAAGACCGCTCGAAAAGGGCTCCGCTCGAAACGTCAGTATTTCGTCACTAAATTCTTGGCAGTTTACCACCTTTTCACTTTGCTTTATACAGTTGACTCTCTTTGAACGTCCACTCTCGTAAGCGGCCACCTTCACAAATTCCCATTTTGTTTCTTAGTCAAACACTGTATTCAGCATCTCTCGTAAGCGGCCACTCTCGTAAGCAACCGCGGCCACCTCTTGGGATTCCCTTTTGGCTTTTCTAATTGTCTTTCTACTCTCATAAGCGACCACCCCGGAGATCGATGACAGACCTATCACAGACCAGACGGCAACAATCTTGGCTTTATTAGTTTGTATTTAATTTTAATATTTGATATACTTTAGCAATTTATACTGTAGCAATTTCCGCCATAGTTTCCGCCTGTGCTTATTGGTCGCAGCAAAAAACCAAGGTGTTTTGCAAATATAGAAGTTCAATTCCTGCCAGCGAACACAACATCAAGAACCCAGCCGCTGGACGCCGGGATCATTAAAACGTGGAAGGTATACTAAATTGCAATAAGCGAACATGAACGAAAGAACGCAGTGCTGTTTGCATCAAAAACAGTTTTTTTTTTTGAGTTTGAATTTATTAAATTAGTTATCAGCTTTACAGTGACAACAGGAGAAAGAAACAGGGCAAAGCCCCAATTGACATCAAACCCCTGATGGCTAAAAAACATGATAAAATATTGAATTAGTAAGATATTACAGTATTTAGTCTAAAAATTAGTTAAGTACAGTACGTCTTTCGTCAGGAAGAATATAGGAATCAAGTTTCATCGTGTAATAATCCAAGATAACTTTTTTAAAAGTTACTAAGTTGGTTGAACTTTTGACGTCTAATGGTAGCGAGTTCCAGGTGGAAACCACACGGTGAAAATAGGAATATTTTAAATAATTTTGAGATGCTCGCTGTGTCTTGTAATTTAGGGAGGAAAAATTTCGGGTAATTATACGATTTTGGACAGAGCACTGTTGTAAGGATGGGTAATCTAGAACTATTAAGCCTAGTCTATGTTTGAATAAGAGAATTGTGTCTTTCAAATCTCTTCCTATGCTCCAAAGGTAGCAGGGATAACTTAAGGAGGCGCTGTTTGTAATTAAGGTGATCAGAATAGTTTAATATAAATTTTGTTGCCCTGCGTTGCACGTTTTCCAATATCATCTGGTGTTTGATGGTGTATGGAGACCATAGTTCACTTGCATATTCCAATATGGGGCGTACAATTTGGCAGTATAGGAGTTTGCGAGTTTCGGAGTCCAGAAAATCCCTGCATAGTCTTTTCACAAGACCCAAAGTGCGGTTGGCTCGTTTTGATATCTGACCGATATGCGAGGACCAAAGCAGCTTGTCGTTGATGGAAATTCCCAAGTCAGTGATCTCTTTCTACAGTGGCCAGTGGGTCATTATTAAGCTGGTAATTCCGCACAGTAGGCGATTTCTTTTTGGAGATGTTTAGGGCCTTACATTTGGATGTATTGAAGTCCATGTCCCAATCTTTTGCACCAGTCAGAAAGACAGGAAAGGTCTTCTTGAAGAGCTTCTGAATCCGATAAATTTGAGATGGTCTTGTACAATTTGGAGTCGTCAGCAAATAGTGCCAATCTTAGACTTATTTTTAATGTACCCTGGCAGGTCATCTATATAAACCAAAGAACAAGAGTGGCCCTAGGATGGAACCTTGTGGGACACCAGAATAAACTTCAAGACTTTCGGAATAATAGTCCCTTGCAGGGTAACTCGTTGATGTCTTCCTGAAAGGTAACTTTTAAACCAAAGTAATAAGTCGCCTGTTTATGCCGAAGAGAGGTAATTTTTTAATAAGAGAAGGATGCGATACTTTATCAAAGGCTTTGCTAAAGTCCAAAGTAGATTATATCTGTTTCTTTTACCTTCAGCCAGGCCCTTCAATAATTTCTTGATAAACCGCCAAGAAGTTGAGTAACTGTAAGATCTTCCTTTCAAGAATCCATGTTGCATACGATACAATTGGGGAGATATGTGGACAAGACAATGATTGTGGACACACCTTTCCAGAATTTTTGAGAGGAGACTTAACAGAGAAATAGGTCTGTAGTTGGTTAACTAGTGATGGATCATCATTTTTAAAAACTGGGGTCACATCTGCTAACTTCCAACGATCTGGGAAACACTCCCAATGATAGAGATAAGTTGAAAAGGCGGCAAAGAGAGGCAAGCAATTTGTGGACCAATTTCCTTAAGAAGTCTGCCCGGGATTCTTGTCTGGGCCTGGGGCTTTGCTTGGGTCAATGGAGTTTAGTGCATTTTCTAACTTCCGATGTAGTAAGATGTATGTTTGATAACAATATTTCTGTATTTTATGCATGTAGGCCAAGACCGAATGGTTTGCATTGTCATCGGGTATATTAAATACAGACTGAAAGTAAACATTGAACAAGTCAGCCCTTGTCCTTTGGTCGCAGAAACAAAGCGCTGCCCTTCTCTTAAGAAACAGGGAGATCGGTTTTTGATTAGTAGTGGTTTTAACATATGACCAGAAACGTTTGGGGTTTTCGCGTATTGAGTCTTTAAGTTTTGAAGCATAGAGTTTCTTTTTCTGCTTGATCATTTTCTTAGTGGCACGACGCGTTTGCGAAAATCTAATAAAATCTTCGGGTCTACCAGAGTTAGATGCAATAGTTCTGTGTTTGTTTTTACGCTTAAGTAGTTTCAGCAACTCGTAATCTAGGCAAGGGTGATCATTAACGTTTCTAGCTTTACAAATAGGAATATGCAAATTCACAGCTGAAAGAAACATGTCAGTCCAATTTGAAAGAGATTCATTTACATCATCGTCGACAAAGCAAATGTCCCAGGGGACAGTATCGAGGGTTTGTTTGAGACCTTGCCAATCAGCCCTTTTAAAGTTGTAAACACGGCGTTCAGTCTTAGGCTTTTTAGCAATTCGTAAATTTATGCAAAATTTGTTTAGATTAAAAACATTCTAGATTACAACAATTGTTTTGTTTCAATTAAAAAAACAGTTTTGTTCGAACTAAAAACTGCTTTGTTTAGATTAAGCATTAGTAGTTTTGTAGAATTAATTAGTTTATAAAGAGGTATGTAAGTTTATGAATGCGTTGTATCAGATTAAAATAGTTCTTAATGAAACAGTTTTGTGAAATATATGAATCGGCTATTATCACTTCCGGTATAAAACTGAATTACAATAGGTTTGGGCCACTGTGGTGAATATTCTCGTATAGCGGCGATCTCTCGTAAGCGGCCACTTACCTCCGTCCCCGAGGTATATATATATATATATATGTGTGTGTATATATATATGTGTATATATATGATATTCTTACTCTTTATTCCAAATCTAGAAGACATCCGGCCCAACAAGATAGAATGGTCTACTGTGTCAAATGCTGCCGATATATCTAGTAACAGCAATAGATCGCACGCAAGCTGTTCATGTTAATGAAGCTGTTTCACTGAGTCATGGCCTTGTTTGTGGGGTTCCACAAGGATCAGTGCTGGGTCCGATACTGTATTTATTATACACATCACCTATAGGAAATATTCTAAGTGATCACAATATGTGTTACCATCTATATGCAGACGACACACAAATCTATGCATCATTCAACTATAAAAACAGTTATGAACTTGAGACTAAATACAGAAAAGACTGAACTTCTCATTCTCAGTTCTAAATTCCACCCTGAACCTGTTTTTACTTCACTCATTGTTGGTGCTGATAACATATTGGCAGCTGTTGAAGCAAGGAACATTGGTGTTATGTTTGATAAGTCTCTGACCATGTCTTCCCAAATTGACAATATCTGTAAATCTGCGTTTTTCCATCTGAGAAATATTGCTCGTGCCAGAAGATATCTGACATTCAAAACTACTGAAACTCTTATTCATGCCTTTGTTACCAACAAATTAGATAATGCGAATGCTCTACTCTACGGGCTTCCCAAGTATCAGAAGAAAAAGTTGCAGTATGTTCTTAATGCGGCAGTACGATTGTTGTCTGGTACACGCAAATACGATCATGTAACGCCAGTTTTAATGCAGTTACATTGGCTGCCAATTGAAGAAAGAATAACTTATAAGATCTTGCTATTGACTTTCAAAGCTCTTCATGGACTTGCACCGAATTACATAGCTGATATGATAAACCGTTATATACCTAATAGGACATTAAGATCTGGTGATGCGAATTTTTTAGAAGAACCGAGGTATAATTTAGAAACTTATGGGGCTAGGGCTTTTTCAATCTCTGCTCCAAGGCTATGGAACTTGCTACCTATATGGCTCAGGAAATGCACTATATTGTCTGTTTTTAAGTTGAATTTGAAAACACATTTGTTTCATGTTGCTTATAATTAATAGTTTAGTATTTTAGATGTTATAGTATATCATCAATAGGTACCTTATAGTATTATTATTATAGATTTAAGTTTTTTATTTCTAAGTCATCAATGTAAAGCGCCTAGATCTTCATGTATAGGCGCTATATAAGCTTTACATATTATTTATTATTATTATTATATATATATATGTGTGTATATATATTATGTGTGTGTGTATGTATATATAATATATATATATATATATATATATATATATATATATATATATATATATATATATATATATATATATATATATATATATATATATATATATATATATATATATATATATATATATATATATATATATATATATATATATATATATATATATATATATATATATATATATATTATATATATATATATATATATATATATATATATATATATACAGCAGATTGCAAAAACTATGGCAAACGAGATATCAACATATAAACATATCGGGTGCATTGTGGGAATGGCGCCATCAACTAATTTGAATAATATTTTAGTCCACATTCACGGTTTTGACAACTATGGAGGGATAATTTCGACATTCGAAGTGCATCTTAGGGTGTTAGACAAAGCGAATAAAGCAAAATTCTCTCACTTTCAACTCAGTGATTGTCCCAAATTTACCTTTCCTGAAATGTTGAAGTTGTATCTACCGGAAAACCATCCAAAGTAAAATCGCACCGGCAACCACCACTAATTTCAAATGCGGGTATTTTGTGGAAGGCCGCGGTAACAAAAAGTTTGACATATCATCGACGAGGTTATCTGTGTTCACGAATTGCCAATCGGTTATCACGCAGGTTTTTATCAATCGCCAAACTAAATCCATCGTTTACATAATTTTATAATAAATCGTTTTCCTGTTTATAGCTTATAAGGCCCCGTACACACGGAAACGTTTTCCTGCGTTTTTGTATTGTTTACTGTTCTCAAGGGAATCTAGAAGAACCAGCTCATTACTTGAAACAATACAAGGTTAATAATAATAATAGCGTAGCGCACAGATTCTATTTTTAAACCCAAATTGCGAACAAACAAAATAAAATTAAGTTTGAAGAATTCCCAAATGACCCATTTCCTATTGTTTCTTTTTGAACCATAAATGCGGACAAACATCAACAACCTAACGTCATCTGTGCGCTCCGCTATTAAGCAAGTAGGTTAATTAATTTGGCTTTGTCATTAAAATTCAAAAGAAACCCACTTTGCATTTTAACTTGGTTAACTCAAAGACAAAGGAATGATAAGTGCTGTTTTATAAAAATAGCCGGTCCTAAACAATAGGAAATGGGCCATTTGGGAATTCTTCAAACTTAATTTTATTTTGTTTGTCCGCAGTTTGGGTTTAAAAATAGAAGCTGTGCGCTACGCTATTAACCTTGTATTGTTTCACGGTAATGAGCTGGTTGTTCTCGATTCCCTTGAGATAGTATACCGTAAGTCATTACGGTATAGTTATATCCTTGACAAAGATCATAAAGAAATGAAAAGCCCAAGAAGTTTCACAGGTTTCTATAAGCGATATATAGTTATATGCATGTAACACTACTTTATAAGCAGTTCATGTTTTTATACCGAGCTTGTTATGCTATACATTCCTTTCAGGCAAATAGCGGACCAATAAATGTAAAACAAAATGACAATATTCAAATTAGTTGATGGCCCCATTCCCACAATGCACCCGATATGTTTATATGTTGATATCTCGTTTGCCATAGTTTTTGCAATCTGCTGTATATATATATATATATATATATATATATATATATATATATATATATATATATATATATATATATATATATATATATATATATATATATATATATATATATATATATATATATATATATAGATTTTCGCTTACCTCAAAACTGGTCTGCTACAACTTGTTTCATCTGTAAAAGAATCTTTTACACAAAGAGATTCTTTTACAGATGAAACAAGTTGTAGCAGACCAGTTTTGAGGTAAGCGAAAATCTATTATTTGCTCTAACTATATGTTGTTGAGCACTCTTTACATTTCGTAGACCAAAACCTACACGTATATATATATATATATATATATATATATATATATATATATATATATATATATATATATATATATATATATATATATATATATATATATATATATATATATATATATATATATATATATATATATATATATATATATATATATATATATATATATATATATATATATATATATATAACTACAGACGGTACCGTTTCGGCCTTTTGGGCCTCATCAGTGTAGTGCTGATGAGCAGGATGAAGATGACTGCTATTTACAGTCACCCTTGATGCACACAAAATGTGGGACATCAAGAACCATGCCAGAGCGCTCAAACTGCAAGCAGTGAGCGTGCGCACAATGCGTAAGCGACAATGGTTCATCCTGTAGAGCGCTCAATATGACCTAAAGGTCATAGAGCGTATCTAACTACAGACGGTACCGTTTCGGCCTTTTGGGCCTCATCAGTGTAGTGCTGATGAGCAGGATGAAGATGACTGCTATTTACAGTCACCAAATGATGACTGCTATTTATATGCACACAAAATTTGGGACATCAAGAACCATGCCAGAGCGCTCAAACTGCAAGCAGTGAGCGTGCGCATATATATAATATATATATATATATATATATATATATATATATATATATATATATATATACATCTTCATTTAATTATGCTCTGGGTATCCATTGAGCACTCTGCCAAATGTTATTATAGCCTACTCAACTTTTATATATATATATATATATATAAAAAAGTCACCAAATAACAGTCACCCTATAATATATATATAATATATATATATATTTAAAATGAAAAGTTTCGGTTGCTACTCCGAGTTTCACGCGGTTAAGCGATCGTCAGGCAACCGAAACAAAAACCAAAACGTCAGTTGCCCGACGATCGCTTAACCGCGTGAAACTCGGAGTAGCAACCGAAACTTTTCATTTTAAATATATTACCTCGCTCTACCTATAATGGTATTGAGCGCTCTTTTATATTATACCAATGCTATAACTTTTTCGTTATACTCACTACTTGGAATTTTATATATATATATATATATATATATATATATATATATATATATATATATATATATATATATATATATATATATATATATATATATAATATATATATATATATATATATATAATTATAAATGTTTCTCATCGCCGCATATGAGGCTCATCTCCAAATCTGAAAAGTGCCCCTAAGACGAAATATGAGGAAATGTTTCTGTCATTTTTTATTACAGAATATTATTAAAAACTTATTCATGACAGAGTGGGAGGTCTTTACGACAAAATTATCCTGCCCGCGGTCTTTCATGAGTACAGACCGAGCGACGAAGGAGTGAGGTCTGTGCGAAAAGACCAAGAGTGACTTCGTATCCCAGGCATTTTGCCTCCACGGCTGGTCCATTCTATAATGCGATTGGCTTGTCATAAAACTAAATTAGTTCAGCCGAGTATAATTTATTCATCTAAATCTCAATGCTGTCTTCAAATTTTACAGCAAATTAGAAGTGATAGCTTTCGCTAAATTGGATATATGCTTCTTCATAATGGATTATTAAGCTTGTTAGCTGCATTTATGTCTACGAATGCTGACATAAACAACTCTGAAGAGCATTGGATATTTCTTCAGGTCAACAAAGTAGACAAAGGCAATGGAACAAAGACCACAAACATTATCATATCTAAACACCCAGAAATTCTGGGTGTCATGTGACCAGCCGATCCCAGGGCCATTTTTGCCGACTTCCACCGTGGAGGCAAAATGCTCTGGGTACGAGGTTGGGCGGCAGGATAATTCTGCCGTAAAGACTACTGGCAGCTTTAAATTTCTCACATTTACTCAATTTTGTATCATTATTTAAAACTTTTCAGTTGTTTTGTAATTACTGGTCTTTACCGGTTTGTAAAGAGCGCTCAGGAACCAATCAGATATATTGCAGAAAAGCTGCGTTAAGACCACTCGCGAACCAAGCAATATAATAATTTGGGTTAATAAGTGTTCTCATTTGCAAAAGAATCACAAGTAATTCTCACAAGTAATTCAAGTCCAAATTGCCTAAACGTTGTCCGCCATATTGCACAAAACATGTTCCTAACGAGCCCGCAATTTCAAAAGAATCGGCTGTGATCACAAAGACTCAACTGAGTAACAAATTTGGTGTTGTATGGTTTACAGACATTCCAACCTCTGAACCTTCAAAACCGGGACATTTAATTCCCACTGTCAAGAAAGTGGAGACGTCAGACTTTGTGCATACTTACTAGCGTGTCTTCTTTCCATCTTCAAAATCTCCTTCCATCCTATTGTTTTCCCGCGCGCGGGGTCATGCAATGTTTATCCGCGCAAATTGGCGGTTAAAATTCCCGAAATGTTTCCACCAGTCAATTTTTTGTGGAAAGGACACAGTTAAGGTGACAAAGAGAACAAATTAACTCAAATTCCTCCAACATCCCAATTCAGGTCCAGGACATAAAGACATCACAGTGATTCTGAAAATTGTTCCTGAAAATTTAGAAGTTATACTTTACTGCCGTTATTACATAAAAGTGGTAAATGATTTCCTGTTTATTAACAATTTTTGAGGTTTTTATGATGGAAAATAACTGTCTGTATTGTCATAGATCTACTTGTCAGTCTTGTGTCTTAAAAAGGCAAGATAATTCAACATTCACATTCAAAATCTTTGCCCTTGCGATTCTTCGCACGCGCACATTCTAAGGTTTGAAAGATCTGTAACAGAATGAGAGTTTTAGGAATGTTATTATTAATACAAGGAACATTGTAAGTTGTTAAATGTACAGCATTTTTATATGAGAAAGAATTAAATAACAAAATAATCTCCATCATTTGCAAGAATGGCGGCAATCTCGTTTCCAGAGAGTCCGCATTTTCTAAAGCCAGCGTGGCAAGTAACCCTTGACCGAAATGTATCATTTTGCTTCAAACACCTCGACAATTTTGCTTCTCTCGTCATAAAAAATCGGGACAGTTAGCCTACAAACCGGGACAGCGGGACAACATAGGCCAAACCGGGACAGTCACGGTTGGAATCTATGGGATTATTTCCTGTGGTTCTCCGTAATCACGGAGTTATCATCGGCATATTATTTTAGCTTTGAGTCTTTGTCGTCTGCAGTTTCGGAACATGTTTGATTGATGGCGGCAGTATAATCTTGTACTTTTTAATAAGAAAAAAGGTAACTTAATTTCCATCCTCGTAATGACTTGAAATTTGGCAACTGAAATAAGAAGTACATGATTTTTACGAACACGTAAAATATAGAAAATTTGATTTCACTTTAATAATTCACTCAATTTTAATTTCAGGTATAATTTACATCTTACTGTCATTGCACATTTAATTTGTAAACTGTTTGTTCCTTTTGTAATTGTTAGTAAGCAGATAGTGAAAGATTCAACACCTTTAAAACATTTCCCAAAGCTAGCCACACTGCCACAGTGTTGTCAGACCACTACACACCTTGATAAACCTTTTATAGATCTGGCGATGTGCAGGGTTTTCATGATATTAATTAACACATATACCGGTATTTAAGTGGTAACACAAATGCAGGTAACCAGAGTGCAATATAATTCAAAAAACTTGGTCTGACATTATGTCAGACCAACCCAGGTTTTGGTCGGACATGATCGGACACTAATTACTTTTGAATTCAATGGAGAAAAATTCTTTTAATTTTAATTTAACAATTAACTTAAAATTAAAGTAAATAAAACTAAAATAGAAGAAAAGTTGCAATATACACTATAAAAACAGATTGGTTGAAACAACCAATTTGATAGGTTGTCACACATGCATAACCAATTTGAATGGTTAAACTAACCAAATATTTTGGCTGTTTCAACCCATAAAAAATGGTCAATTGATGCATCCGAAAAAATTGGTTGTTTTAACCAATCTGTTTTTACAGTGTATTATAACAACCTCACTGGCACAACCGTATGAACAATGGTCAATAGAAGAACAACTCAGTTTAAACAACTTTAGGATTCAAGTTGAATCCTTACAATGCGTGAATTGGATATCTTAATTTGAAATCGAATAAATAATTTGTTGAAACAAAATCGGAGAGTACCTCATTCGACAAAGACGAATTTCATCGAATATCTCATTCGGCCAAAAAAACGAAGTCGTTTCAGTCAAGAATCACACAGTTTTTAATTTTGTTTAGCATTAAAGGTCTCACCGGTATATGAATAATAATGAATAATAATGAATTCAAGTATTCCCCCTGTTCAATCTGCATGTTATTTGCGGGAAGCGATTTGGCACCCGCGGTACTACAGCGGTTTGAAGAATATTAAATCGCATCCTCTAGGAGCAGCCGTTCCTCACGTTGTAAGCCATGTTCAAACTACCGGAATTGTTAAAGAATTGTTAGCAGTAAATTATTGGATTGTAAGTAACCCCAAAACAACAAAGATCCTAACCCTAACCCCACGCCTAACGAGTTTTAACCCTAATACTAATTCCCTAATAATAACTCTAATACTAACCCCAATAACTAACCAACCCTAATACTAAGCCTCAGAGGTTGTGATTGTGGCGAGCCGACGATTTGAAGAAATAAAGGATAAAACTTAAAGTGCCTATATCACTTGTGGGATCTTTACATATTTATAGTAATTGGAACATTCTAAGAAGATTTGTAATATATCTTCTCAGGCGAAAATTTCATCTTCATGGACTTTTTTGCAGTTAAAGTTACCGGATATGACATCAAAGGAGGAATTTTTGAAGCAAGAAACAAAAGAAAACTGATTTGCAATTCCTCCTTTGATGTCATATCCGGTAACTTTAACTGCAAAAAAGTCCATGAAGATGAAATTTTCGCCTGAGAAGATATAGTACAAATCTTCTTAGAATGTTCCAATTACTATAAATATGTAAAGATCCCACAAGTGATATAGGCACTTTAACCTAAACCGAAAATTGTCATCTTGCACACGAGACTTGATATTCAAGTTTAAAACACAACAAAATATATGGATGGTAATATTTCGACTGTTCCAAAGTTATTATCAAAACAAAGTCATTATCTAACCTTATATCACCGTTGGTTCAGTTTCCTTTGTTCTCTAGTGGCCATTATATCTGATATCAACCTCATAAAATTATTCATGAGGTTGATAAGTACTTATCAACCTCATACATACTAAACTTCACCAATGGTGTTTAAGCGATATATCGGTGTTTAAGCGATATATCAACCCTCGGGCTTCGCCCTCGGGTTGATATATCGCTTAAACACCTCGGTCACGGTATATAACCTATACCTAATACTAACCCTAATGGCTAATACTAATATAACTATTAACCCTTTTCAAACCCTCAGAGGTTGTCATTGTGGCGGGCGTAATTTAATATTCATCAACATTTTTGGGTTAAACCGCTGTAGTACCGCGGATTAGGCCTCCCTCTACGCCTGTGGCAAATCGTACCCCGTTATTTGCAGTCTGCAGATTATACCGACAGTTTGAGAAATTAGCTTCGAAGTTTAAAAATAAGCGAATAAGCGATATTTCGCTTAACGACTCAAAACAGGGTGTGCTAGAAAAGGCTGGCTCAATTCGGGAAAACATCTTCCCTTGCACGTGTAACCGATTACGTTTTGATTTTGCGAGAATGAGGGAGAAATTACTGTGGCCAAATGGTCGGCCAATATGTCCGTGCAGAGCAATCAGTGGACGGCCATATCCGCGTTTTGCGAGGAAGATGGTCGGTAGCCGACCGTTATATTGCACTCTGCAGGTAACACATATGAAAAAGATAAATGCAACAAAGCACGATCAAAATTCATGTATATACACCATCTATAAATTGATATCACAACATACACCTGTTCGCTTACCCAGCCACAGGTATCAGACTTAGTGTAATATACATATAATATATACTAGTGTAATATACATTAATATACATGTTCCAAGCCCATGACCGTGTTCTCCTGCAGACACACTGATCCCTAAATAAGGACTGGTTCGAGCAACTACTGTTCAGAAAATGAAACCGGAAGTAGCCCGTGGCGGCCATCTTGTTGGCAGTACGTTATATAGTTTTACACTAATTACATAATATAGAACAGAAACTATGGGCACAGTGGTAATTACTGTAATGGAGCTTTGTGTTCTAAATTACGGGACAACCTTCGACAACTGATTCATTTTAGCATCTTAAAAGATCAGAGACAGATAGTCTCTGTCGCCTATAGTAAAACTATATAGCATGGTCCATTCAAGATGGCCGCTGTGAAATATTCCCGGCTTCATTTTTCGCAGCATCCAAACAACAGTTGCTCGATCCAGTCGTTATTTAGAGATCAGTGTACAGACCAATTCCAGGAAGACAGCTGTGTTTACACACTAAGCTCGGGCCAAGGCCAGGTCTAATATATGCCAAAAGTAATTGAAGTAAATTACCCAAATTTGTAGGCCAAAATGCCAGTATGAATACACTACAAAAATATAATCTTAGACTTGTAGTTCACATACAGCTATTGTATGGATACTTTTTTACACACTTATAAGTCAGCAGCAATTCTAAAATTGCAATCACTTTAGGTTTATATTGACCACCATAATACCACATGCGTTGTATTAAACTGACAAACAAAAACATTTCGTTGCGTGTCAAATTGATTGCAATGTTATTAGAAATAAATAAATTTAACCAAACTATTTAGCTCGCAATACCAACATTCGCATCGAAGTCACAACCAAATAGCAATTTCTTTTTGAAAATATGGCCAGAAACATGGCGCGGACACAATCCCACGCGAAACTTTAGCAAAACCTATTTCGCTGAGGAGATTTTGAAGTTTTCCTCCAAAACTGTCGCGTCATATGCCAGGGGTCTATTTACATATGGGGATGGTTATAGATCTTTTTCATAAAGATGGTGGCCAGAACGAAAACGAGGCTCAAGGTCAAAACAAGGTCAGGGAAAACATTTACATGGCCGCAGGTGAGGAAAATTAAACTGTATTTGGATACAGAAATTAATTGTTTTTTCTTAGTTGAACAACAATTGAATAGGAAAGGAGTGATGCAATGAAAAATAACTCTTTTGTTTGAAAGAACTCTTGAAACTATAAATACTAACCATTTACAACTTTTTCATATCTTACGATCACTCTTGAGATATTAAGATTTGTTTAATATGTAAATGATCATACTTATGACATCATAATGCATAAGGACTTATTGAAAAATTCTGCATATCTTTACCATTATCACATGGAATCGTTTGATTATTTGTATATTTGATGTCATTGGATACATCCACGCACATGCACCTGCATTTCAAGTGATTTCATTACATGGTTAGATCATTACATAATATTATGCAATGTGATGTCATAAGTATGACATTTACATATCAAACAAATCTTAATATCTCAACAGTGAAGTGAGATATGAAAAGTTGTAAATGGTCAGTCTTTATAGTTTCAAGAGTTCTTTCAAACAAAAGAGTTATTTTACAACTGAATTTTCATTGCATAGGTACTTTAAGTCGAAGAGAATTATACTTTTCAGAAAGTTTTTTAAAGCGCCTATGTGGGGTTCCGGGGGATTTTATATATTCGAAATTTTTGGGTTCTATACCAACAAGTTTCAACGAACCTTATGGTTCGAAACTTTCATCTCCATGCCTTTTTCCCTTCCTAAAGTTGATTTACTATTCACAGGAAATGACGTCAAAGCAGGGACAGACAAAGATATCGCACAGTGATTCAATAGTGAAATACAAAGTTAGTTTGGGAATTGAGCGAATGTTGTTTGAAGTTCAGAGCCAAACTTTCTTTGCATTTCACTGTTGAATCAGTGTGCAATGTCTTTGCATGTCCCTTCTTTGACGTCATTTCCTGTGAATAGTAAATCAACTTTAGCAGGGGAAAAGCCGTGAAGATGAAATTTTCGAACGACAAGATATATATTACATTTGTTTTTGGTAGTTGGTAGAAACCAAAGATTACGAATATGTAAAATCCCCAAACCCCGGATTGAAAACGAAAATGTTGTTATTTTTCCGTTTTTTGACCCTCGAATTATGCTCTTTTGGACACACATACTCTCAACTACCTCGTCGTAGTGGCAAAAAAGTAATTTTTGTATACAAACACAGCCGTTGCGACGGCCTTGTAAAAACTTCCGAGTTTATCCCGAGCCTCGTTTCAGTGCAGGCCACCATCTTTATGGAAAATGTGGCTATTAGAAACGTGGCTGCATGCACTCCTGGCTTATGTACTAATCTACAAATTGTTTTCATATAAGCCAAATGACTAACATGAGTTTATATACGTCGAATAACTTGATTCGATTATTTGAACGGAAAATTGCATAATGTCATCTGATTGTACAATTCGTTGGTACTAAATGCTCACTTAAAACTGGTTCGCATTGAGCTGAATCGTATCGTATCTTGCTTCGTAACTTGACGCTTTCATTCGATCAGATTTCCCTGCTTTTATAGAGAGACAAGCGCACAGCAATGTTCCTAACGTTCCAACGGCGGTCAAAAACGCTGCCCAACCCAATGTGCAATTCCCAAGTCTGTAGTTATTCGCATCCGCTCCACATGCCTGGCGAACCTCCTCATTATCCCAACCAAATGGAAATATCACACACGAGATGACGAGAAAGAAAGCTGAAACGAAAGTAAGAAAGCACTTCATAAATTTTTAAGGTTGGGACACACGAGGCGACAAATTGCGGGGATGTGTCGTGGGGACATGTTGCAGGGACAAATCCCGTCGTATGCACCATGCGAAATCTTGTCGTGGGGACAACATTTTATCCCCGCAACATGTCCCATCGTATAAACAGCAACTAATCCCTGCGACAAAATTGAAATAAACCAATCAAAGAACGTTGTTTTATTTTCCTTCTCTGACATGTCCCCCTCGTGTGTCCTCAACAGGGGAAATGTCCCCGCGATTTGTTTCCTCGTGTGTAGGGACCTTTAAAGCCGTATGCGTAAATAATTAAAGTGCCCCTAACCTCAACATTTTTTATTGTCTTATTTGGAAGAACTTTTAAAATGATAAAGTAACTTCTTTTGAAGATTTTCATTTCTTCGCTTTCTTTTTGAGATATATCAGTTTGTTTGATATGCAAATATCTGGAATTTCGTCACACATGCATTTAATGAGTTATCAGAGAATGTTATATATCTTTGCGTTCATGAAATAAAAACACCAAAGTGTGAATATCACGTGTGTGCGTTTCTCCCACAACACCAAACTTCTTGATTTTAAAGGATTTCGTTCAAGAATGAAAGAGATATACACATTTCTCCAATAAGTCATTATGCATGTGTGACGCAATTCCAACATTTGCATATCAAACAAACTGATATATCTCAAAAAGAAAGCAATGAAACGAAAATCTTCAAAAGAAGTTACTTTATCATTTTAAAAGTTCTTCCAAACAAGACAATAAAACATTTTGAGGTTATAATGGGCACTTTAAAAAAATGTATAAAGGTGTCTAAATAACAATAAATAAGAAAGTTGCTAAGTTCTCAAAATAATTTGATATAGTATAAACTATTAAACATGGGTTAACTTTCGCTATCTTCCGTAACTTCTTTGTGGCATTAATTTTTGGCGCATTGGTACAAGAAGACCCATACTTCGACCACCTTTGTGGTTGGATTTTAGACTTTTCTAGTTGTTTTTCTTTTCTCGCAGACGACAACCCCCAGAGATTCATGTATAGATTTTTATTCTATTAATTGTGTAAAACACATAATTTTGCGAATGCGTTGCTCGCTGTACTCCTAGACTAAAGTCGCCGTTAAGAAACAGTTTTTAGCCAAGAAACATGATGCAATTTTAGTCATCAATACAATTGTATAATTAGTTTTCATACGCATCGTTAATTAGGTCATTGTTATTATAAATCACGCGCGGTATCATTATACTTTATAAAATAACATGTATGCTACGCAGGCTCTGATTGGTCAATACACGTGTTTGGACCAAGCCATACAAACACGGAAATTTCCCGCCAAAAATGTCCTTAAGTTTTGCTGCTCGTTCTCTAAATTATTTTATAAAAGAAATACCTAATGGTTTTTCCGTGTTTGGATACTGTGATCCTTTGGATACTTGGGAAGTTGCTCGACTTTTCTCCAGTCTCGCAACTTCCCGCGTGTTTGGAAACCATTAGGTATTTATTTAATACCACAGGATGAACATTCTTCTTCTTCTTTATTTTATTTTGAAAACCTGAATCTATATCTGGACAAACTAAGGGTATAGTGCCGAATTCGACCCCCCCCCCCCCCCCCCCCCCCCCCCCCCCCCCACCCCCCTCCCCCCTTCTGGGGAGCTAGAGCACTGATCTTGATCGAGAAACTATTGTTCTGAAATTGAAGCCGGAAGTAGCTCACGACTGACATATTATATTGGACAGACCACCTTCGGAACCACTTTCTCGCACCGTACGCTATATACCGTAGAATCCCGAAAGTAGCGCCCCCCCCCCCCCCCCGCTCGAAAGTAGCGGCTCCCCGAAAGTAGCGGCAAATTTGAGACGTTTAAAAAATTTTCGAAAGTAGCAGCCCCCCGAAAGAAGCGGCCCCCCGTAAGTAGCGACCCTTCGTAAGTAGCGGCTCTTTTGAACAGAGCGCGCTTCCGCGCAGCAAATACAATTAATGATGATAAAATGGCGGCTTGAAAGAAGAAGGAAAAACCAAAGCAAAAACTTTATTTCTCGTTCACATTAAAGGGATATCATGCATGCATTCGTTTTATGTGCGGCAAATTTAGTTCGTATTTACTTAATACAACTATAGTCATAATTATTGACTATTGTGGACATAAACTATATTATACTCCTGGGGAAATGTGCTGTTTTATAATTATACAACAGGCACGATGGTGTTATTTGTTTGGTACCTATTAAATAGATTAAAGAGTTGAAATGGTATTGAAAAGACTTGATTTTCCTGCTAACCGGGTTATATTCGTCTGCGGCGCAGGCTACACTTTGCTTGATTAACTCGAAAGTGTCAAGTTTCAACTATCAACGTGGCATAAGGAAAAAATAAAGGAAATTAAATGTGGTAAATAGGAAGGGACAAAGAAGAATATTCCACAGTATGTTAACATATTTTACCACCCGAAAGTAGCGCCCTCCCCCCCGTAAGTAGCGGCTCCCCGAAAGTAGCGGCCCGCCGGTACAAAAACGGTAGTTTTACTATAGGCGACAGAGACTATAAATCTTTGAATTTTGTCAGATGCCAAAATGAATCAGTTGTCGAAGGTTTTCACGTACTTTAACGCACAAACTACGGCTCTGTGATAGAAACTACATAGCGTATAGGTGGTTTCTCCAAGATGGCCGCCACGATATCTTTTAGCCTCATATTTCGCTGCATCGAACAATGTGTTGGACGTGTTCTAGAACGTTCTAAACGTTCTAGAACCTGCTAGAACGTGCAAAATTGCCAACGCTATACAAGAGACGACTACAAGATATTATGATATTTATGTACATTAACTCTTTCCTGTCGGGCCCAGTCAAAAGGGGTCATAGAAGACCCCCGAAGTCGTCAATCGAAAAACACGGCACACGGTAACGCAAGATTAAAAATTGAAATTCGACAAGCGCCAGGGACATGAGATCCACTCACACGCCAAATTTGATTTGATAAACAACTCTGCCATTGGTGGCATTTTGAATTTTCATGATGCTACGCGGGCGTGCAAGATGGTCTTTTCTAGAAAAATGGAAGTTTTTCAACCTGATTTATGATAATTAATGCTAATGTATATTAACATAATGTGTCTTGTTTGGAAAATTCAAAAGCATTGGCAACGGCCGGTTTATTGGGCTTTCAGAAAAGGTATAGGTTTCGCAACAGTTATGGATATTTCCCGAGATATCAATAGAACAAAGAGGTAGTTCAATTTTGGATGTTTTTCAGCCGGACAGGAAGAGTTAAGTTAAATATGGACTTGTACCTGGAATCGTTTCGCATCTGTTCAGGATTAAGGACAACAGATATTTGCTAAGGAACAGTGACTTTGAAATTCCATGCTTCAATACTGTTCGTCATGGAAAACATTCAGTTAGGTATTTAGGGCCATTTTTATGGTTAAAATTAAGCAGTAAACTCTTTTAGAAATAATATAAGAAAACAAGATCTCACTGGATTCATCTCATAATTTTATATTTTATTATAATTGATAAATGTTTATATAGGGTTAATCTTAGTATTGTACACAAATTATAAATTATTTTATGATAGAATACATACATAGGATTAGTGTAGAATTGCATGTAGTTTTTATCTTATTAATCAAGTAGATTACATAGCGTCCCCAATTAGTCTGTATAGGCTAATTAAATACATTGATTGATACTTTTATTAATTTCTTTAATGTAGACGATGTTTATACTTGGAAATCAATTTGTACAAAATGTCTCAAACATGTCTCCTTACCTGTCAAATCATCAGTTCACAGATGTTTTTAACCGACTGTAAAACTAATTTTAAATTTAATGATTTGACTTATTATTTTGGCAGTTTATCTTGTTGGGTCTAGAGCCTGTTATAAACTTGCCACATTGTACTAATTTTTTGTTTTAAGTAACACTTGCTATTATTTGATATGTAATGGAAGCAGAATAAATAAATAAATAAATAGACACTTAAATAAAGATATTATTATTATTATCCGCCTACGCCTCCCCTGCTACCCGCCAAACTAGAGAAGCCGCATCGGAGGAGCGAGTTGGACGATCCTCTCTCTCTTATGCATATCATTGCAGTGAGTGCACTGCATAGAGTGGAATAGATCATAAGGACCATGGTAGCCATCGTTGATATCATTAGCCATACGTGAAAGAAACCAATTAAAACAGCGCCCGGAAATATTCGTCATGTACCAAAATAACATCATGTGATTCTCAGCTGCGACTTCTTTATGTTATCAACAAAGATCATGTTGAGTAACAAAAGTCGCAGTAAATCTGTAGGTAGGCGATGAATCGTTTTACCCAGTAATTTGAAAAATGTTTTCCGGTCCTCTTTATAGTAATATTATTTTATTTTGTCGATGGGAAGAGCACATAATTAACCGTCAAAAAACCTCATAGGATTCTCAGTTGGTCCCTTAGTAATGGCGGACTTCCGGCTTCATTTTCTGAACAAAAGTTGCTCGATCCAGTCTTTATTTAGAGATCAGTGGTAGTGACAACAACGACGACTAATTAGGTTTACCTTAATTCATAGTCAATCGAGATATGGTCTGGAAACTCAGCTAAAGTCTTTGTTCTATCGTTTTGTTCGTCTTTATGCAATTTTGTGCACGGTGCACGGTCACTGAACCTATTGTATTTTAGTATAATGAAGCAATCATCCAATAGAATCGCTTGGGTTTAATCGCTCAACCGTGTTGTTTAAATATTATACGGGTACGGTTCAACATCAAAACGTAGCTCATTATAGTCGCTTTGAAGTTTGCAGAGTTTCCAGACCATATCTCGATTGACTGCTTAATTGCAAGATGCAATCACCTAGATTTACCGACATGCGACGTTTAACAGATAACATGAATTTTGTTTCCACTGAATTTTTCACACAGGGTCACATTGTCGGTTTCCTTTGTTATTCACGAAGTTAAGGTTTTATCTGACATACATCATTAAAAGCCTGGGGATATATTTGATATTCAGCAGGGGAGAGCGGGGCTGATGAATTGAATTTAATTACACACTAGAATTGCACACTTTTTGGACTTTGGATACGAATTACGTGTTTTTCCTCTTGTTTCATTATAGTTATAGTTTATGTTGATTCGTATCATGTAGTATTGCAATACTCACCTCTGGAATTAAAACAAGATCATGCGCATTAGGCCACTGTTGATATTTTTGTAACGACCTAACATCTCTATACCTGATCAGTCATGTGCGCTGCGTGACAAACTTATTAGGTTTGCCTTTTTCCAATGCGCGCGGGTTGCAGATGTAGCACGAGGCTGTGGTTTGTGAACTGTCCCTCGATCTTCCCATCGACTGGTTGGATAGATTTATCTATATAAATACATCATTAATATTAATGAGGTATTTATATAGATAAATCCCTCCAACCAGTCATAAAAAAGCCCCGCTCTTCGCTGCCGAATATAGAATATCTGGTAATACCAATACGTTCACACAACTCTTCTATTAAAATCCCTCCTTATATGCACATATAAAACAAACTAATTAATCGGCTGCATCTAAATCGATCTAGACAAAATACTCATATACAGCGTTACCTATTTTGTTCCGCTGTTTGGCACACTTTTTGGTCCTTGCACACGAATTACGCGTTAACATTACTATATCATTTTCCTCTTGTTTCACTACTTTCTGCGCACATCTCTATACCCCATGTGCGCGCTGCATGACAAACTTATTAGGTATGCCTTTTTCCAATGCGCGCGGGTTGCAGTTGTTGCACGAGGCTGTGGTTTGTGCGGAACTGGCCCTCTATCTTCCCATCTTTACAAAGCCTCTTCATAGTATTTCCTAGCATGTTGTGGCCGACCTAGGGGACTAGGGCTAGACGCTTCCAAACCATTCTATAAAGAACATGGCCAAAACTATAGCAATATATAACTATAGTAAAATATACAATAAAGTCCAAAACAATTTGCTTTTAGTTAAATATCTTAGTATAAGACTTAGCACTCTCAGATGTGTTATATCATTGTCGATATAAAATTACGTCTTTTGTAAATGCACACTTTGGACATTTGCTAACGTATTTCTTGTACAAATTCACCAAACATCTTTCCGGTCTCGTTTAACTGTCATAGTTCTCGATTTTATTTTGCTGCAACGTCCGATGTTTTAATTAAACCTCCCATGCATTTTTTCGCCAAACGACGGATAAATTATTTCTATGAATTAATTCATAGACATAGTAATGTTTTATACGAGAGTGCATGGTACGGGAAGTTTAGTTTCTTCGCTTTAACAAATAAAGTCTTGAATTAATACTATAAATTAATGAAATTTGGCAATCCATAGCAATTTAACCGTCTCAATTTCTTCAATGATTCGTTGTGCCGTATCATAATAGGTGAGGTATAAGGAAGTTTACGCTTGGAATATACTTCAATTTATCGATTTAGTTTTTTAAAATTAAGAGCCAACGTGAGATGTAATCGACTTTTTTGAATTCGGTTAGTCTGAAACCACAGATGTTGGTCCACAGCTAGCACACAGCACGTGATGAAAAGATATCCTGATTCCCTAGTGTTCTTCCCAAACCTTTCTGTCAGTTACTTTGTTTGTTTTGCCCAATTCCGCTGGCTAAGCTCGAGGTGCACGGCGTGATAATGCATTGCAGGCGTTCCTTGGTAAGAAGGCGCGGAGATTGCCCCTTGTTATTTTTCAATAGGCCCCTAATTCGACGATACATGGACGATCGTCAAGCTCGTATCCTCAGAAACTCAGAATCATTTTTCTGAGGATACGAGATGTATCGTCTGTCTACTCCAAGCTCTCCCACATTCACTACAGCAGTATGTACATTAAAACATCCAAACATTACCGATATATAGCGACTGCCGCATAGGCAGTACATATATCAATCGCACCATCACATCATTGTAACCTTCGCTCTCCATTTGAGTCTCGGTGGCTCAATGGTTAGAGCGTCTCACCGGCAATCAGAAGGTTACAGGTTCGATTCCTGTCAGGGATTCCTGAGGATACGAGCTTGACGATCGTCCATGTATCGTCTGTCTACTCCAAGCTCTCCCACATTCACTACAGCAGAATGTACATTAACACGCCCTATAATTAGCTATGCATGATCACTCACTTAGATTAAACGAAACAGAAATAAGTACTAAAACAAACAACGATCACTCCTCGTGAAATACAGTTGTATTTCTCAACTTCGAGGATATCTTAACAAGAAGTTGAAACATCAAAGTCTTCCCAAATCCAGTTGGAAGGACTGCTGACAAATCTCCACCGAACACTAATTATTTGACGGCGTCTTTTTGTTCTTTTTTCAATTCTATAGAATTGAACTCATCGGATAAAATACGGTTTAAATCGACTTCAAAATCTTCCTCGGTGAAGGCAGCCATGTTGAATCACAGGATGGTTCGCTTGATGACGATTGTTAATAGTTACGTGTCAATGAAAAAGAGCCGAGCAAATCAGGAATACCGTCCGTCCATCTCCCAATCCCCGGGCCCCCTACCACCTGCAATGCAGGCTATGGTAATGACTAAAATAGCACAACCTCTTCCATATTATCAACAGGCGTGAACACTGTTGTGCTGCCAACTGTGCACAATGTTGTGCTTCGCCCCATGAACAATATTATTGCCATCAAGGTTGTTCAGTCATATAACAATGTTGTCACAGCATTGTTCACACAGCATTGTTCAGCCTGCAACGTGAAAACATCGTGCAGGGAGCGTGTAAAAGAAAACTGCGAAACTGACATTTTCAATTGGAGCTTTTCAGAGCAAGGAAAAAGACCGCAACGTTGCCTTTAGACAGTGCGGCAGTCCCTTCTAGTATTGGCGGGAGCAGGTATAGACCACAAACATATCGCGCTGTCACATATTACAATACAACGTGGAAATCCCATTATATTAACACACAGATTACAATATCCTGGACTGCTCAGCACGTTCAGCGACATTCATGATTCATGCACAGGGTGTGTCTAATTATCTTAGGAATAAACACGAAAGCTGCTAAGTTCTCAAGAGAACTGGATATAATATGAAAAGGAGAAATAAAAGAACTTCAATGTGTCGAAAAATACGTAATTATTAAGTGTACTTATATATTCATGGACAGACGACGTTTCTGACCTGAAGAAGGACACATCGTCCGAAATGAATATATACTCTTATTTAAAGTGCCATTGCGATGAAAAAATCGTCTATCCAATTTTGATTTTATCTAAAAGTATTTTCAAAATGAGACAGAATGGCTTGCTCAGTTTCTCAATACCTCATCTCGTTCTGGAGATATTCAGGTTTTTGAAACGTGTAAATTAGATGCCGTATGACGTCATCTACTCACACAGACAAAATAACATTCACAAAATGAGGAATATCTCTTCAAATAACAAGCAGAATGTTTTGAAACTTTGCACATGTATGCCAATGAGTAATGTACACACCACTGTGTATAATATGTTGTTACCATGGAGACCGCTGGGAAACAGGAGTCTTTCAACTAAAAAACTAAAATCTTAATTTCTTCCTTTTTCTTAAAGAATAAGATTATTTAAACTCAAAAATACAATATGTACATGTGTACGAATCTGCCAATCCATGTACAGCAGTAAATGTTGTTTGATAGAGGAGGAATAACCAAAATTTGTTTTACAAATGAAAGAGATCTGACACCAAGCGGTCTCCATGGCAACAACATACTGTACCCAGTGAAGTATACTTTCCTCATTGGCATACATATTGAAAGTTTTAAAACATTCTGCTTGTTATTTGAAGAGATATTTCTCATTTTGTGAATTTCATTTAGTCGATGTGAGTAGATGACGTCAGACGCATCTAATTTGCATGTTTCAAAAACCTAAATATTTCTGGAACGAGATGGGGTATTGAGAAACTGAGAAAGCCATTCTGTCTCATTTTGAAAATACTTTTAGCAAAAATCAAAATTGGGTAGACAATTTTTTCATCGCAGTGGCACTTTAAGTATTTTTCGATACATTGAAGTTCTCTTATTTCTCCTTTTCTAATTATCTTAGGCCCATAACAAACCGTTTTTAATTTTTATATTTCCTTTACAAGAGCTCAAAATGAAGTGATATCGAATACATTGCTCATATCTTGCTCAACGCCTATCATAAGATTTGAGTTAATTATCGTTAGCCAATCAGATGGCTCGCTCTTAGTCTTACAACTCTATATTACGTCAAAAACCTTTTAACTACGAACCCCTATGGCACGAGTGTACGCAGGCCAGCCGAGGGCGCATAAATCAAACATGGCGGAGCAAGTGGACGTCAGTGAGCTCTCTATATATATATATATATCTGGAGGGCTATCTGCCAGTCATTGGCCGGGCAAAAAGTGAAGCCAAAGATGGCCGACTTTGCACGTCAGTTTCAGTCACGTACAAACCGCGCAGGGGACTGAAACTGACGTGCAAAGTCGGCCATCTTTGGCTTCAGTTTTTGCTCGGGCAGATAGCCCTCCAGATATATATATATATATATATATAGAGAGAGAGAGAGAGAGAGCTCACTGGTGGACGTTCACACCACTGATCTTCAGTGGTTCACACTTTTTCATATTTGTGTGTATGGATATTAATATTATTACAAATTAATTTAATATTTTTAAAATTACCTTTCGACTTTCGAGTCTCATTTTTGTATTTGATTCATTCGCGAGCTATATTGTATTATATGTGTATTGTATTGTGTTGTGCATATTGTATAGTGTATATTGTATTGTGTGTATATTGTATTGTGTATGTTGTGTCGTGTATATTGTATTGTGTATATACACAATACAATATACACAATACAATATTGTATTGTCTGTATTGTATTGTCTATATTGTATTGTCTATATTGTATTGTGTTATCATAATAATAGACACTTTCCGAATTTACTTGAAAGATAACAGTAAATGTATTACGATCTCATTGCCAACATCAACTCGGAGCGTGGGTAGTGAAGGAAATTCGGGAAGCGCCCATTTATAGGATGTACTACAGTGACTACGTGAATGCCTTTCGTAACTGTTAACCCTATATATTTAACAATTATACCATGAGCTCGAGTCGCATATGAGCCCATAACCAACGAGGCGCGAAGCGCCGAGTTGGCTATTAGTTCATATACGACGGGAGCGAATGGTATTTATCATTTATAGACCCGGAGCGAGGAGAATTCGACGAAATATTACCCCGAGGATATATCATCCCGAGGGGTAATATTTCGACGAATTCCCCGAGCGGAGGGTCTATAAATGATACACTGTATATTATACCGAAACAATCTTGAATGCTGTCTTGAAACGTCTAGAAACGTCTTGTTGTTCCTCCATTGTTTACAGGCTCGTCTTGGTTTACGCGCGAGTACTGGGTACGAGCGGGGTATTCGAACTCGAATTACCCGCTGATACGTCATCAGCGGGGAATTCGAACTCGAATTACCCGCTAATGATGTCATTCGAGGTTAAAACGGGAAATTCGAGTTTAAATTGACTGGTCACGTGGTACAAATCTAGCTCTTTGATTGGACAATTTATAGTTGAGGTATAATATAATTGTTTTATTATATAGCAAAATACTTGGTCAGTTCGGGGTTTCTTTCTTTGTAAAACCCCATTGATTTCATCTTTTTTCGGCTTAAAAAACATACAGCCATCTTGTTTTATCTCTACTGCTAGACCGGTTAAATAACATTGGCAACAAAAATTAAGTTTGTCTAATATGAAAGAAATCGTAAAATGATAGTGTAACACCTTTCGCAACTTTTCCATATTTTACTTCGTTTTTGAAATATTTCAGTTTGTTTGATATGTAAATGAGATGGTCTCTGACGTCTGGTGCAGAGTAGAGAATTTTCACACATTAAAAAGTCTTATATCTTAGTGATTGCTAAGTTTATAACGTTCAATATCATGAGCAGTGATTATACGCACATTTTCAAGTAAATCTGTGGAACAAATTTGAAGATGTAACTAATATTTTAATGAGTGAACATTCTCTATCCTGCACCTGACGTCAGAGACCATCTAATTTACATATCAAACAAACTGAAATATTTCAAAAACGAAGTAAAATACGGAAAAGTTATACAAGGTGTTACTCTATCATTTTACGAGTTCTTTCACATAAGATAAACTTAATTTTTGTTGCCAATGTCCTTTAACCAAGCTGGCCTGCTTAGCCAGGATAAGGGGTGATAGCCGAATAGTAGAGGAGCCAATCAAATTGCGAGATAGCTCATATCCTAGTAGTAGCTATACATATATATCGCCGATTATCACTCCAGTGAGCTCTATGTATAACTGGAGTACTATGTTCTGGTATTTAGTCTAGCAAAAAGTGATGCGAAATGTACTGACTTATACTTGCTTCAAGTCGGCCTCTTGATTGTGTCGGGTTTGTTTAAAGACGGGTTTATTTCAAGAGTGGTTTGGTTTCAAAGACGAGTTTGTTTCGAGAATACGGATTGTATTCTCGAAACAAACCCGTCTTTAACTGAACCCGAAACAATCAATCGATTTCGAAACAATCGATTTAGAGCAAGTGATTTATGAAATAGTGCGTAAGTTGTCTAACGTTTCGAGCGGCCCTTCGTCAGAGAGTGAAACGTAAAGTGAAATAATAACCGAGTGATTATTTCACTTTACGTTTCACTCCCTGACGAAGGGCCTTCGCTCGAAACGTTAGACTACTTACAATCTATTTCGGCACTACACCAACCTTTTTATACATTTGATTTGTATTTCTACACTGCCTACGCAGCACAACATGTTTTATCACTTATTTAAAAGCATCTATGACTAGTAAGTGACTTTACGAATGTTCGCAGAAATGTTTAACTACATTTATACAGTATATTACAGTGGTCCATATATGCAATGCGCATATAATAGTTTCAGTCGAAAAATATATTTTGTCAGTGCACAAATATATTTTGAAACCTAGCAGCATACGTTGTTGCGATTGATATTTCGAAATCCCGAATAACGTCGTTTGCCTTTTGTAAAGTACAGCATCTACATAGGTAATATTTGGCATTTCACTCGATCAAAATACATGTTGAAAGGATTTATGGTGAAGGAAAATTTTACCGTTTTCACTATCGATGACAAAATCAAATTTACTGGTCTAGGATTGAGAGTTTGTCATGTATTCTTCTGCATGAACGCTCTTGGCTCCACGTGCGCGTATAAAGATACTAAATATTTACATATTTTAAAATAATGTGTGGTAGATTTACTAGCGTTTTGCGACTGTTTTACGACGAACATGTCACCGCTGGGTTAGTGGTGTTGGCGGGCTCAACATGGTTCTGGCGACTATCTACAGTGTGTATCAAAAAAACCGCTACCCTTAGAAAATGAATTAGCATTCTTAAAGAGACCTATTGTAATTAAAAAAAATATTATACACCTGGGAAATTAAGATGGTCCTAGCGCTGCGTTAATCAAGAAGAGAGAAAGCAGTTTTCAATACGAATGCAATCCAAGTTATTTTTTACGCATTCGTTGCTCAGAGGTGTCTAAGCCTTCAAACTATTACAATGGGTTCTTTGAAAAAAATGCTAATTCACAGTTGCTTCCGGTAGCGGTTTTTTTATACACACCTACAAAATCGGCCTCCATGTCCGCCATATAGCCTGATACGAAGGCGCTGTGGGGAAACCGAGTTGCGGGAGATGTAAGCACCTTGCGCGTTTCCGCAGCGCGGCTTCCTGCCGGCAATGTTACGGATTATATGCGTTGCGCATGATATGATCAAATATCATGTTTGATATCACTCATTTTGAGCTCTTGAAAAAGAAAGATAAAAATTAATTTAAAGATTTAATCTCGTGCGTATGTGTGGTCTCGCATCTTGTCTGTTTTTGCAAGATTTCATTTGATACGATCTATCAGCCGACTATCATGAGTGTTGTTGTGTACGAGCGCTCACCTGAATCAATTATTAAGCCAAAGGTAAATATTGTGATATGGATATTCGCCGGCCAACTTGGTAATGACCAAATTTTCTTGATCAGTTGATTGCCGACTTCATGACAGAAAACGTTCTTCGTAAATTGTTTATATCGACTATACACTAGAATATAACTGGGGAGTCTTAAATCCACATATAATCATTTCGGCACGTCGTGGTATGCATTCCAGCAGTCTAATGACCCATTTTAATGGTCATTAAATAAACCTGTGCTTTCTCTACAGCTGTAGGACGTTTTCATGCGTATTAATGAGTATCAGAAAAATGACAATAATGTACTGATAGCTGTCTACAGCCCTAGCTCATTAGTGAATACTCAATTCTCTGCTTAATTCTGAAGCATGGTTTGCCTGGAATATCTCTCACTTGAAACGCTGAGTGTGAAGTATAAATCAGGAAATAAACAGGAAATTAGCCATGAATCGCAAATGAAGTGAATTTTTGTCTGAGCCGACACGATTTATAATACACTTGCCCGGCTAATATCCAAGTGACATCAAATCGAATTTCATGAAGAAATATGACTATTAATACGATTATTGGCTTTTTAGCTTAGTTGTGGATAAAATGGCTCAACGTAGCTTTACTAAGATACTTAATAATGTGAGACAATGCCCAATATTATATTATGAGAACATTTACGCGCGGCTAAATGCGATACAACATGCTTGTGCCAGAATCGTTTCTATGGCTATAAGCTTAAAGCTTATATATGCCAAAACAAGATAAAATAAAGCATACATTGTCATTGAGGTTTCATTACTTTATGCGGAGAAATGTTTCGTTCAAACTTCGTATTGTCATTATTACTCCTAAAATTAGCACTGTAGACGATAACTAATAAACACTACAAGAAATCCAGAACTTCAACAAAACTTTCAAATGATACAACGCCGGTTGTAATGCGAGCCGTAGGTTATAGCGTCAACACAAATCAGTATATTGGGGTTCGCATTAGGGTTAATATTGAGGTTATTATTAGGGTTAATATGGTTAGTTTTCGGGTGAGTTTTTTGGTTAGCATTTGGGTTTGTATTCTGGTTGTTCAAATATCGACTTGGCTGGCGACTGGCGTATCGATGGCGACTGGCGTATCGATGGCGACTGGCGTGTCGATAGCGTCAGCTCATGCGCTAAGACACAGCCACCGCGGACTATTTCTGACTCATACCTGCTATTGCTTGGAAGAAGCCACACACTCTAGCCGTCTGCTTCGTAATGATATCCTTGAAGCATATTGCCAAGATAGATATCAAGCTGATCAGCACAAGAATGCCACAAGCCATTCCCAGCATAATCGTGCTTCCCTGCCACGCAGTCGATGGAATATCGTCGAAACTCTTGTATCGACCACATTCTTCGCGCAGGTAGAAGCTGTCCATCTGGTACTTTCTTTTTGCCAGGTAATTACATCGTCGGAACACGCCAAGATGAACGGTGACGTTCATGATCTGTCCTTGCATCCAGTACGGCAAATAAAATCCAGTGGAGCACACAATGGCGACGAGAAATGACAACGCCGACCATAACAAGCCAACTAAAGTGAGACTGTGCAACGCCATTATAAGGCAATGGTCGATGGTCAACTGGGTTATGTGTTTAACACTCAGCTTCGCATTAGCTGCAGCTCTACTTGCTTCTAATCCTCTGCAGCCTTAAATGTGATCTCGACGCCCCCCTTGGCCAATATCAACAAATCGCGTGTGAGTAATTATGTACGTAAAATAATTTCCAACAAGGAAATTGTCAATATATAAGTATCTGCCAGTGGGAAGGCGCGCGTCCCGCTGCGTTGCCTTGCGAGACTTCAATTAAAATTTGAAAAGGAAAGGATAGTCAGATTAACTGAGGCTTACGTTAAACTATAAGTGTGGAACGTATAGAAACAGTTAAACTGTGGCGTCACATTGTTATACAATTTCCTAGGTTTTCGTTCTTTGGAAAATAAGTCATTATAAGTCACAATTGGTGTCCAGTAACAACTATCTATATCACGTTTCTCCGAAGACACCAGGCGGAAATAGCGCTGGGTGTACACTGCAAGATATTTCATTCAGCGCAAGAAACTATTCTCTGCACGACAAAAATAATTGCTGCTTCCCCTCAGGAAGGAAAATGCGTGGGTCTTGAGGTCATTCATTTTTCACAATTTTGAAAAACGAAAATTCGTTTATTTTTAAAAAGATTCATATTTCAATTAAAAAAACGTGGATTAATGAAATAAAATTAATAATTGCGTTCGACGAAGGACTGGAGAATGGTCACCTGTCATGGGTCACCCGTGCTTTACAGCTAAAAGGAATCAAGATAAAAACTTTACCCTTTTTGAATAAATTATCGGAATAAATTATGGCATTAGTATGAAAGAGACTAAGTATCCGTATCTTGATCTGAAATCCTTAGAGTTTCCGTTTATCATTTCCGTTAATCATTTTAACACAATGACGAATGCTATTTTATTTTGGTTCTCATTTTTCAACTTTGATTTTTGTTGCTCTGCATACCCTTATCATAAGCATAATATAAGACTAGGACCTCAAGACTGACACAGGATCAGTGGGTACGAGGTTGGAACAGTGTTCAGGATCACGCCAAGCGACACTTTTGCCAAATCGAACATCACGTTTGTAATATTTGCTGAATTGAACGACTTATCTGGCGGTCATATTTCAAATCGTACAAACGAACGGGAATATATAGCCTTCTAATATTAAAACAACATACGGAAATCACGCGGGATCCCAGGCGTCTCAATCGAGCGGCTAGGCGGAAGAGCAAGGCGCCTGGGTACGAGGCAGTTGTTATAGTGTCTCCTTGAATCAAGACGCTGTCGTTTGTTGCCGTGTTCCACTCGATAACAATCTAAACCATGTATCAAGGCGATCATATGGTCCGTCATATATATTAAAACTAGAAGTTACTATCGCAAGGGAAGTGCTGCCTTGAAATCCAAGTCAGTCATGATATTGTGCAAAATTGCAAAAATAAGTGGTTGGCTTATTAAAGTCAAAGTTGCAGCGGAGATAGTACAGCCTCGAACCCATGCGGTTATGGTGTAGGTAAGACCAGCGCAGTGAGCTCTACATATATATGAAGCTCACACAGAGCTTGCTGTACCAAAGGTACTCTGAGGTGCATGGAAGGGAATTTTTACATTCCTGTAAAAACCTTGGGTTTTTGTAAAATTAAATTATTTCAAATTAAATTAATTTAAGTTAAGAGCGTTTTCAGACTTTCAACATGCCGGGAAGAAATCCTTTGACTGTTGCTCCCCTCCCCCACCCCAAAATGAGAGGTAAAACGACCCCCATTTGAAAAATTCTGCTTACCCCTAGCTGGGGTTAGACATCTATCTGGGGTAAGATATCCATGGGCGGATGAAGCATGTGCAGGAGCCCCTGGCACATTTGTGGATGCCCCCCTCCCTCTTGTTGTCTGACCCCCCTTGTTAACCGTCAGGGTAACTATACTATATTGCGATTGAATGCCAGAGGTTCTTCCGCGCTCGATTTAATAGGCGGGCGGGAAAGGCTATAGTAGTTCATACATATAAAAATGCAGTTGAACTTACATAAAGCTAAAACAGTTGTAAAACACAGTTCTCTGTACAAGGCTTACATATAAAAATGCAGTTCAATATGAACACAATAGCAGTTGACCTTTTAAAAATCAGAATTTGTTTCTGATATGGACACCAGTGACACGGATGTGCATTCTTCTGCATGCTCAATATCTGTTATCGTGTTATCTACATTTTCTACATTTGCCATATTCAAGAATAAAGAAGCTATATGTATTCTTCGGTGTGTACTTTTTGATAGTTATCAAATTAAATGGGGTTTTAAAATAGAACGACGCAATTGTATATGATGAACTTTCCGTAATTTGACCCTTTTACTAACTGTCAACAGATGCAAATAGCGAAAGTGGACGGGTATTTTAGAATTTAGCGGTCGACGCATCCTTGAATTCTCCGGAGAAATATCCTGATAAACCTCGACCAAAACACAATGAAAATTGAAGTTCGCACTACTATCTTAACTTGACAAGAGAATCTTTCCTCGTTGAAACTGAGGTAGCTGCAGCGTAGGCAAAACAACATTCAATGGAATGCCATGGCCGTTGTGACGTTCGCAAGTTCATTCGGATGATTCGGATTGCTTCAGTAAACCCTCTGGAGTATGTCATTTTGTTGAATGATTCCTACGTCATAAAACGTCATAAAACTCGACAAACAGACATCCAATTTTTTTCACAAATCGAGATTCAGGTCGACTATACATAGCTCGGCAAAAGGGACTGGCACGAATTGCATAGGCACCCTGGGGGAAACACAGCATTTCCTCCGGTCGGCAGCAATAACATACGGTAATCATATCGCGCGTTTATAATGTTGAAATTCAATATGACCATTTGAACGCCATGCATCTAATTCGAACAACATTTACTCGAAACGAGCAAGCCTCGCGAAGTTATAAATTTTCAATTCAAGCGACACTTATTCCAAATCGAATTTCACTGCACGTTTGTAATATTTCTGAATTGAACGACATATCTGGCGGTGACCCGCAAGCAGTCATATTTCAAATCGAACAAACGAACGGGGATACCCTTCGGTCCCTTCTAATATTAAAATCGGAGAAATTAAAATCGAAAAAAGCGGAAATCATGCGGGATGTCAGCGTTGTCAATAGTGTTTCCTTGAATTAAGACGCTGTAATCAGTGTTCAGCAAAGTACTGATATTTTGTACTTAAGTAAAAGTAAAAAGTAACTCCTCACTGCAGTTTATACTTAAGTAAAAGTAAAAGTATGGCCTGAAAATAGTACTCAAGTAAAAGTAAAAGTATGGCCTGAAAATATTACTTAAGTAAAAGTAAAAGTACGGCAAAAAAATATTCCAGAAAAGTACTTTTGAAACAAACTATATATTATCGAACCCCTAACCAACATCACAAATAACAATTGATAATCTAGTACTGTACTTTAATCTGGGCGCTGTTAGGCGGCGCCAACTCATGAACTCAACAGTTGCCAATCACGTGCGCATGCAAAACCAACTTAACGCGATTTCTCCACTCTAGATCTCTAGTGGATGGATAGAATGGACCGAGTATTTCGTGACTCCGCGTTCCGAATTTCTTTTTTTACTTTTCCGATAAAACAAAAAGTAACGAAGTTAAAAAGTAATTCTTTAACAAAGAATTTACTTCGTTACAAGTAAAAAGTATTTGTTGAAAAATATACTTCGTTACAAGTAAATACTGATTTTTTTACTTAAGTAAAGTAACGAAGTAAATTTACTTCGTTACTGGCGAACACTGGCTGTAATATATTTATTGGCTTTATTTATTTTCATATAATTCGTTACAGCATAATTTTATGTTTATAAACTAATCTTCATTCACCATTTGCTGGTCCACATGCGTCGAACGCACTTAAATAATCTTTGATTACTCCTAGTATAAATAAAATTAGTTTTCAAATAAATGAAAAATGAAATGTCACGAAGCATTGGCGTACCTGACCAGTTATGTTTGGGGGGCATGCAAAACATTTTTGCCCAAAAAATTAAGACTCGACTGTCGATCATCAACTTCATATGTGACTAGATTTCTCAGCGGTCTTCCTCACCGAAATAGTGGAGTACTTCGTCTATCGTGTGTGATACTGGGGCGGCTACTTTCAAAATTAGTGACCTCTTAAGGGCAGCTACTTTCGGAGAGGCGGTTATTTTCGGAGGGCGCTTACTTTTAGCATCGGCCAAGTTTTAACCACTACTGTACATTTTGCACAACGTTTCAAAGTTTTGTTTTATTTTGATTAAATTACATAAGAGTTGTTACTTGCTAATAATATACCGTACTCGATAAAGCTAAGGCTGAAACATGCCATTTTAATCCATGCCATGCATTCAAAATAAATTAACAGATGTTACAACTTATTTATACAATAGTTATAGACATCGGAAGGGGCTACTTGCGGGGGCGGTTACGGTTGCAATTGGGGGGGGGGGGGGGGGGGGGGGGGAGAGAAAAAACCTTTCGAACTGTGAATAAAAAATCTTTTAAACTGTGACTTGCACGTGGATATACTATCTCTTGGACTCAAGAAAATCCTGACAGAGTTTCCGAATCATATAAGAGGGTTTAGAAGTGTTAAAAGTGATAAAGCGTTTTTGCCAAGCGAGGGTTAGTACGAAGGTTAGTATGAGGGCTAATATTAGGGCAAGGGTTAGTATAAAGTTTTGAAAAATAACCCTAACCCAAAATGAAACAGTCATACTAACCCTAACGCGTTGATATACACAATGTTGTAGTGAATGTGGTGGGAGAGCTCGGAGTAGACAGACGATACGTGGACGATCATCAAGCTCATTTCCTAGAAGAGCGTCTCACCGGCAATCAGAAGGTAACAGCTATAGGTTCAATTCCTGTACGGGACTCAGAATCATTCTTCTGATGATATGAGCTTGACGATCGTCCACGTATCGTCTGTCTGATCTACTCCGAGCTCTCCCACCACATTCACCACAACATCATGTATATTAACGCATTTATATAGTGATAAACAGTACGTATAACAATCGAACCAGTACATCATTGTAACCTTCGCTCTCTATCTGAGTCTCGTTAGCTCAATGGTTGGAGCGTCTCACTGGCAATACTCAATAGGTTCGATTCCTGTATTCCTGTACGGGACTCAGAATCATTCTTCTGATCATGCAGGATATGAGCTTGATGATAGTCCACGTATCGTCTGTCTACTCCGAGCTCTCCCACCATAATCACTACAACATTGTGTATATTAACGCATCCAAGTATTACCGATATAGTGACTGCCGCATATAGCTAGGCAGTATACTAACATATATCAATCGAACCAGTACATATCATTGACATTGTAACCTTCGCTCTCCATCAACTGACGAGTCTCGTTAGCTCAATGGTTAAGAGCGTATCAGAAGGTTACAGGTTCGATTCCTGTGCGGGACCCAGAATCATTCTTCTGAGGATATCAGAGCTTAACGATCGTCCACGTATCGTCCCTCACCCTAATATTAACCCTTGTACTAACTGGTGAACAACTGAGTTTTCAGTCTTTTAAACTATACTTTCTAGCGATCACCATATAGGAAGAGTCCAGGCGGGCAACCCCCAAATTACGATGGGACAAGACAGGTTCGAACACACACACAGAAATGAACTGTCATTGATGGGAAAATGGCCGGAGCGAGTATTTGGGCGTATTTCGTAAGCACAAAAGCCAGAATCTCGTTGTTTTTCTCAAAGCTGGCTGCAGCAATTTATGGCTCATGCTTGAATATGGCAGTTAACTGTTTCTGGCAAAATACGTTGTTCCCAAACAGATCGAATTGGGCTCCTACGTCTATGTGAATAGGAAGCACTTCACTTACAATAGTAACCAGTCCTAGTTTAGTTACTAAGTATAAGAACAAATTCTGATCTGTATATATGATATAAATTAAAAAGTGTTGTGCTGCGCTAAGGCGTGTTAATATATAAATAAAAAACTCTAAAAGGTTAATTGGTGCAGTGTCGTGAAATAGTGAACTGATGCAGTGATGAGGTCTATTGTTTCCAGAGAAAGTCCTTCGTCAGAAAGTGAAATGCGAAATGAAATTCTCCTCTGCGTTTCTCCCCGCGTGTTTTCCCGCGCGCCTTCACGCATATAAGCCCAGTCGCGTAAAGCAAACAAGCGCCTGGGCCAGGCCAATCTCGCACGTCAATGACGTCATTCATTATAGAAACCGTGTTAGACTATTTTGGAGCTCCTAGCAAAGAAGCAAACAAAGTGATTAGTTGTGCAGTTCTAGCGATAGCAGATTTCAAACCAGCACTGTCTTAATATCAGGCTCAGAGTCCATTAGTTCGTCAACTTCGTCAACCGCAACGTCCGCAAGTACTAGCACGAATACTCATGAATTACTGTAGTGTCAGAGCCTACTGATGCAAGCAACAATATACTTGCAGCCGTATACGTTTAATAACCTTCATAATTTTATAAATTATTCCCGAAATGGCATTCCAGAGACTCTAGATTTCAAAATTTCCGAGGGAAATATGTCATCACTACCCGCCCAATTTGTCAACCCTGGCTACGCCCCTGTATACGAGGCTGTCTAGACATCCCGTCTGTCATTTTCCAACCAAATGATTATAATGGTGTTATCTTTTTCATACAAGCGGCAAGGTTATATACGCTAAGTGAATATTTGAATAGATGAAAGGTTGGATAAGGTTTATGTCAATTATTATAGCTGCCACACCTCGCACAGCTTTAGGGGGTTAATTTACACGAGGCTGGCCTAGCCTCAGACAGGCCTGCATTTGCTCATTTCATATCTACTTTACATGAGGGCGGCTTCACAATCAGCCTTGGTTCTTATATATATTTACGACAGGACCTCACTGAACACCACCATTGGTGAGCGGAGCATCTTGTATAAATATTAAATTAAATAAATTAAATACAAATAAAAAAGTTCGTTTTCTTGAGCGATTACGTCATACCCGGAAAAGACACTGCATGTAATGTTCATTACTGGTGACTGTTAGTTAAAATAAACTTTGAAAAACAAGAATTACATGGTTTTAACTCTTTTTGTTCGTCTTGTGGTATCTGTCGGTGTAACTTGAATACGTGCCAACTTGCATCATTCCGTGTTAACCCTGTCAATAGACCCGCCATTTATAAGGACAAGAGGTGCATCACTTGTTGCAAAGAAAGGGGTATCTTTCTCCAGAACAATGTCTCTATTCACTACATTTTTAGGAGCAGGAAAATGAACGACATCTCCTTCAAGAACTTGTAAGAGTTCACACCACGGTATCGGTGACGGTTTCCAGCGGAAATCACTACTTCTGCCGTCTCTACGCCAAGCCACGCAAAAGTACCCGAAGCACGGTTGAGAAAACACTCGAAGATCGTTTTTAATGGGGAAAGAAGGAAGGTTTTGCCACAATTAGCCGGACCATATATGAAAATGTTTCGGTATTTTCCTCTGCCTCGTTTTAACGTTTCATATACTGGCGGTTGTAAACGACTCTTCACTACAAAATTTATTTGGGGCTGCAGATAACCACGCTGCACCTTGACAACCGTCGGCACATGGCTTGTCTAAATGTTCCTCCAATAAATCTATTCGAGATTTCTTCGCTCTTTCCATGCGCTCCTGAGCTTCACTCAACTCCTTTGCTGTTTCTAAAGCCTCGTTTACGACCTTAGGACCCCGATTCGCCACGAACTCGGCTAAATCTGTTTTCCCCTCCTCTTGCCATTTAGCTGCCGGCTCAGTGCCATCAGCTGTAGACGGCTCTTGATTTTCTTGGTCTAGATGATGCCAACCACATCAAAAGCTGTCAGTCGTTTTCGTCTTTTCGTTCTCGTTTGTTTTCCGACCGTTTTTCTTTTTCTCGTGGCGTTGGTGGTCTTGGGAAGGCTGGCATTGGACAGGTCTGGATGGTTAGGTGACAGCACGAAGTCCGGATCTTCCTTCACTACATATGAATACGCGCTATAATAATTATCGTGGTTGTCTGAAAAATTAAGTTTGATTCCATATTTTTCATAGACGAAATCTCATATAGACAACCAACGCGATCTGGTGCTCAACTTGATAGCCATGTGAAAATGCGTCCCAGTATTATAGCATGGGCCTCTAAACTAACAACCCACTGAGTGATTCTTGACCGAGATTTCCATGCGTCGCATATTATTTCCGCAAATTGTTGTCTAGATAGTTGTGAGACATCGCACTGACTGTATGTAATCAAATATATCAAACGTTGATTTATAGTTTCTGTGTTCCTTCTGCGCTATGCGAGGCATGTGCATCCGGAAGGTCTGTAGTATTCATAATATATATAGTTATAAAAAAATTTCTATGATATCACATTTCGACCTTTTTATGTGTTAATCTGCATTGCAATATTTATATTACGACAATATTTTAAAAAGAAGCACAAACACCAAAAGCTTACGTTGCGAGGACATAAACGCAATTCAAAAATATGTAAAATATATGTGAATATTTTTATTAATAATTTTGGTAATGTTTAGTTACTAGTTATTTTTGCCGCAGACAAATGGATGTTTAGTTAATAAAAGCTGCTTTAATTCTTCTGTTGTTAGCATTATTTAACAGGGAATTACACTGGTAGCCATTTCTAATAAACGCGTTAAATTAGTTGTGTGCTTGTTATCTGATTACAAGAATATTATGTTCGGATAATCATTTTCAAAAGTGGTGGGACAATCGCTAGATTTATGACTCATTTCCCTCTTTTTGTGATTCCCCCGGGCCCCTGTTCAATGTTGTATGCCATATCTACTGCGAATTTCGTCGAAATGATAACTTGTTTCACTAGACAACATTGTAAAGGGAGGGGGGGGGGGGGAGGGAAAGTAGCCCCATTGTCAAATAGATGATGTAGATCAAGTATATGTTAGAAAATCTCAGGTGTCCCAACGACTTTTAAAATTGATTGAAATATTGCAGTCTTCAATTTAATTAATACACTCTTTTTTTATATAAGAATAGTGTTTTTCATGCCCAGGCTGGATATTCTTATTTTTCTGCCGATTATAGGCTGAAAATATTCTTGTGAATATAGTATTTCAGTTCATTAAAACGGATGTGACCAGGAATTGGAGTATCACAAATTGCGCACATAATTTCAGTCGCTTTACCATACTTTTCAAAGGTAAAATAAAGTTCATTTTTAAAAAAACATGTGATTTTATTGTATTTCATTTTTAACACGCACAAATATGTTCTTAACAAAATCTCAGCCTTGGGTATATTCTTAACATATTCTTAAAATTTCGCCAATTTCAGCCTCGATATTCTTATAAAATATAATATTCTTATATAAAAAAAGAGTGTATTCATGTAATATTGAGATTCGTGTCACTGTACCTACAACTTTTAGACGCCGATTACATGGGGAATTGTGCAGAATGAGCCCGGGAATTGTGAAGAATTGCGATCAGTGTTGCCATTTAATCATAGTCAATCGATATATGGTCTGGAAACTCAGCTAAAGTCTTTGTTCTATCTTTTTGTTCGTCTTTATGCAATTTTGTGCACGGTGCACGGTCACTGAACCTATTGTATTTTAGTATAATGAAGCAATCATCCAATAGAATCGTTTGAGTTTAATCGCTCAACCGTGTTGTTTAAATATTAAAAAACCTAAAACAAAGGATGTGCACGGTGTAAGGTACGGTTCAACATCAAAAGGTAGCTCATTATAGTCGCTTTGAAGTTTGCCGAGTTTCCAGACCATATCTCGATTGACAATGATTTAATACGCCTGCGTAATGAACTTTCAAACGCTAAATTTAGCCTGCTCGCAGCATGAAATTTCGAAAAGCGTAATTTCCGCTTTTAGAAATTCTGGGCTGAAATTTTCCAGGTACTGAAATTTCGCCAATTTTCGCATTATACGTATCATTACATAGAGTGAATATATGTCAAGGTTAAGTTATTAATAGTGGAAGAGAGATTAGAATAATGAAAGTGGTATAGAGCTGATGTTTGCATAATTAAGACTGGGTTTGAGTTTGGAAATCATTTCTCTGAGAAGATTTAAATTTAGATATATTTAGATATAAAAAATTAGATTTAAATTTAGATTTAAATTTAGATATAATTCAAATTTAGATTGCAGAGGTGAGAATTTTAAAATCAGAGAAGGAGATTGGGTATTTGATAAAACGATTACTGTGGTCAGAACACTGGACGCAATTGAGAAAGTTTGAATCCCTACTCTTTTTGACAGACGTTCTATCCACTAAGTTATTTGATGACATTGTTCATGACGATTATAACCATAAGCTTGCAAAACTATTGCCACCAAAGGCTAGCTCTTATACTAATCGTCTGCGATCAAAGAGAACTCTTACGATGCCTAAATGTAAAACAAATCGGTTTAGGGACTCATTCATTATTCATTATGCAAGCAGTCATTCTTTGTAAATAGTTATTTTTAATCTTTTAAAGTTTTCCGAAATTTTATAAATTTTAAGCTTATAGTAAATTATTTAATCTACTCTTTTTGTATTTTATTGTAATATTGTAATGTTGTACATGTAATCCAGTCTATGACTGCAATTTGTATAACTTTAATAAACGATTTAAAAAAAAATAAAAAATAGAGAAGGCACAGAACGTTTCTTTCCAATAATATTATTATAGGGGAAATGTCCATATGTTCGGAGATTCGTGTGTGAATGTGAACACACACACACGTATTTGACGATACTCTGGCTTAAAACGTTTTTTGAACGTAACTTTAGTTATAAAGTTACTGTCCATGACCCAACGTTTATGGTACTCCAATCTCAGCCTTGTACCGTGCGAGGCTGATCCAATCTAGGGTCTTCATCAGGTGTAATCTCTTAAACTCTTGTTATTTACTTATAAGATAGTTAATGCTCTCGCACCATTGTATTTAGAAAGTCTTGTTACTGGTTATACTCCAGCTCGTAATTTGCGCTCCAGTTCTAAGGGACTTCTTATAGTCCCCAAGTCTACTTCTGTAACTTATGGGGACCGTGCATTTTCAATAGCTGCTCCCAGACTCTGGAACGCTCTTCCTACCAACATTAGAACTTCAGAGTCAGTTACTATATTTAAATCACGTTTAAAAACTCATCTTTTTAGCTTATGTACTATGGAATAATTTTTTAGATTGTTGTATATTTTAACTTTTTAACTCATTGTAACTTTATCTTGTAAACGCATTGAGGCTTTGCAAAATGCGTGGCAATGCCAAGAACTGTAATTATTATTATTATTATTATTAATCGCGCGTTGTACACTGTTATTTTCAGGGAGTTATTTTAACTTCAATTTAGGAGTTAAATAAAAAGTTTCAGGACAATCCGCTTTTTTGGGGTTATTTTTACTCCAGTAATTTGGGGTTATTTTTACTCGTAATTTGGGGTTATTATTACTCCGTTTCTGGGGTTATATTTATCCCTTTTTGGGGTTAATTTTACTCCAAATTTTTGGGATTATTTTTAACCCAATTTTTGGGATTATTTTTTCCTCGATATTGGGATTATAAAATTTATGAAAAGCCTAGCTTTGGCGTTTCTCTACCAAAGGCGATTTGAGTTTACTTTTATCAGCTTACTCCGCGTCGAACGCCGGCCCTATTACTTTACTCGCCAAGGGGGGGAGACCCATGGTAGCGTAAAATGGACGCTTGATAATACATATATATATATATATATATATATATATATATATATATATATATATATATATATATATATATATATATATATATTATATATATATATATATATATATATATATATATATATATATATATATATATATATATATATGTATATATATATATATATCTATTTATTCCCCCGTAGAAGCGATAACGACGTTATCTATTACAAGATGCTGAATAAGCTAATTCTGCCAGCTAGACCAACAAATACACGAATTTTAAAATTGCCTACAGTTTTTAAAAATGCCATAAAATTGTTGGGGGAGGGTATATTTCTCTAGAGAATTTCGAAACCAGTCGGCAGATTTTCAGTCACAGTCGGCAGATTTTCAGAAACGGTCGGCACATTTTCAGAAACTTTTCCATTTAACTTCGAGAGTCGAAATCATTTGGTGTAATTAAAAGAAGAATTTGGTTACAAACACAGCAGTATGACCGCATTACACAATGCTTCTATTTTCATAATTTCCGCAGTTTGTATGATAAATGGCGCAAATACCGAACCACTTTTGAAGTAATTTTCCCCAATGAAGGGCTGTTCTGGAAGAAGCAGGGGCTGTTTAAATTTTTGACCAGGGCTATTTCAGAAAATCGTGAGCATGCGCACGTAACCCTAGCCCCAAGAATACCCGGCAGAAAATTTTTGCCTTGCCCCACGTGAGCAACAAGCCAAACACGCGCCTGATCATCGCGATTCCGTCATCGAATATTGAAGGCGCCTTGAAGTGCAAGCCTCCAGACAACGTATCTGATGGTACCGCGCGGATTAGTGGTAATACTTTTTGAATTTCCCACGCAATCTCATGGTTGGTTACGTAAACGCACGCGTGCTCCGACAAAACAGAATTTTCCTTTTGGTGTTCTTTTAAATGCACACAACGTTGGATCATATTTTTGCAAAACCTATTATTAGAATATGATAGGAACGCAAGGTACAGGTTACAGGTTCTTAGAGTGTTTACATTAACGTTGTAAGTTGTGAATTCGATAGAACGCAACAGTAATTCGATATAACTCAAAGTGCCCCTAACCTCAAAATGTTTTATTATCTTGTTTGGAAGAACTTTTAAAATGATAAAGTAACTTCTTTTGAAGATTTTCGTTTCTTTGCTTTCTTTTTGAGATATATCAGTTTGTTTTATAATATGCAAATGTATGGAATTTCGTCACACATGCATAATGACTTATTGGAGAAATGTGTATATCTCTTTCATTCTCGAACGAAATCCTTTAAAATCAAGAAGTTTGGTGTTGTGGGAGAAACGCACACACGTGTTATTCACACTTTAGTGTTTTTATTTCATGAACGCAAAGATATATAACATTCTCTGATAACTCATTATGCATGTGTGACGAAATTCCAGATATTTGCATATCAAACAAACTTAGGTTAGGCGCACTTTAACAATAGTTTTACCCGCACAATCTTCCCAAAAACAAATATAATGATTACGCAATGAAACCAAGCTGCAAGCATTCAAGCAAGACAGTGAGTCTCTGATCAAGTGAACAACAACAAACCATGACTGCGAGTGCGGTATTGTAGCAAAGCCAGTGCAGGACATATAATAAACAGGACATATAGTCGGATTCACGCTGGTAATAACAGACTTACGTGAGAGCAATTGGAAATCTCTCTTAACACATTGTGTAGGTCTTCGCCGCGCCTAAAATTCCTGTGTAAGTTCTTCCCAATCTGTGTATTCTCACATATTTTTATCGTTAAATTATACTGGAAAGATTTGGCGAAGTAAATTCTGGTCATTGCTCTTTAGAGCGCCAAGCACACGTTCAATCACGCCAGTAGAAGCCATATTATTTATTTATTTGCACTATTTTCACATTCGACGTATGTACCGGCAATGGTATTGGTCAGTCAATTAAACTTGTTTCACCCAGCCAGTTAGAACTAGTTATTTCACATCTAGACCAAACAAAAGACATGCATGCAGTCCGTCGAAAATCGAACTTTCGATGGAATTTTCTTTTCATTGGCTTTTCACTGGAAATTACGAGCACTGATTGGCTGGTATAACACGTTCGACAGACATCTTCTAGACGGTTTTGCTCTTGAATGATTTATATTCTGAAATCTGAATATGTTAATTTTTCGAAAACCAAGCAATGTAGAGCAGTAGATCCAGCGACGGAGAAGAAAACTGTATGCTACAAATTTAAATCCAATTGTAATTCCATCAGTGAAAATTGGGCTCATGTGAAGCTTGACAAAATGGCGGATTATGTGAACGCAATAACTTTGAGTATTATTTGAATAATATAGAACATTTTTGTAAATCTCAAACCTCAAACCTGGAGTCTAGGTATTTTGCTGTTTATTTTGAAAACCTCCAAGTTATTTTATACAGTTTGACAGGTTGGCAGGTTTGAATATTACAAACGTACAGTAAAGTTCGATTTGGCGAAAATTTCGCATGAATGGAAAGCTCTGTGAGGCTTATTCTTTTGTCTAGAAAATGTTGCCATCCATGGAAGCAGGGGAGCGCGAGGGCTGATCACGCCCCCCTAACTTTCGGATATGGGGGGCTGCGCCCCCCTAATAATTACCAACTAAAAAATCACACAATAGCAAAGATACAGATTCCCAATATATTCGCATTTCCAGTCTTAACATGAATAAAATTGGATATAAAATATTTTTCTTTGAATTAGACTATTTACCTAGGGGGGGGGGGGGGGGGGGGGGGGGGCTAATGGCGGCGCGCACAAGTAACCAGATTGTGTCTAATAAAACATTTCGTACCACTTTAACTGCGCATTTAGTGAACATGCACTTTTGGGGGTGACCACTGTGTAAAAGCTTGCAGGCGTTGTTAATGTTCACAGATCGACGAGAACACGTGTGTTGTGTTGTTTATTTTACTGTTTTCTGTTGAAATAAAGCATCAAAATGGGACGAAAGAGAGATCTTGGAAAATTAAGTCAAAGAGGACCAGGCAAAAAGGCAAGGATGCAAAAAGCTCCAGAAATATTTTTGGAAGGTGAGAATGTGAAATCTATGACTTGTGTCAGTATCCAACATGCTCAAGTTGACAATTTTTGCCATTATCTACTAAACTTTAAATATTTTAAAGTACAGACTACAGTAGAATGACAGTTTTTACTTACAAATAATAACTGTTTTGTTGATAATTTGAAATAGAAGATATCAGAAAATCTAAGGAAAAAGGAAATAAGAAGAAAATTCCCAGTAAAAGGTAAGTTGTAATATATTCAATGAATTCTGTTATCTTTTACATTTGGAAGATAATTTATCCTGGGCATTAGCATCAATAAAGTTAGCATTAGTGTTAGTATAGACTATTAGCTAAAGCTAGCATGTGTACTACAGTTAAGGTTAGTATTAAGGTTAGTATTACTATCAATAAGGTTATATAGTATTATGGTTAATAGTATTGGGGTTAGTATTTAGGGTTATATAGTATATATTATTTTAGTATCAGGGTATAGTATATTATGGTTAGTGCTGTATTAGTATATGTTGTATATTCTATAAATCCTTAGAACATGTAGTTTAATCGAGTGAAATGCCAAATATTACTTGTAATATACCCAGAATCTTATCCCGGCATTACCACCACTATATATACAGAACTCGGCTCTCGGCAACGGCCTCCATCGAAGGATGGTAATAAATAGCAGAAACTAACCCTTGGCAAACCCTTATACAATATATTCTAAGGATTTATGGTGAAGGAAAACTTCGAGTGTTGGAATATATACATTTTAAGACCAAACCGGGACCAGTTGCGAAAAATGAAACTTCAAGGCCTTCAGGCTGGAATTGAACCCACAACCCTGCGATGCTAGTGTCGGTCAATCAATGTGCATTGAATGTGCGGGATAAATTGACTGCGCCTTTTAAATTACACTGTGGTTTTAGGATGAACACTGGAAACTTCCGGCCAATTTCAGTTTTGCCTGCCATAAGCAAGATCATGGAACGAATTCTGTATGATCAACTGTACAATTATTTAACTGAATTTGGACTGCTAAGTAATTCCCAATTTGGTTTTCGGAAATCTCACTCTACAGCTACAGCATTACTGGACTGTACAAATGACTGGTATGTGAATTTAGACAGAAAAATGTTTAACCTAGTAGTTTTCATTGACTTAAAAAAGCATTTGATACAGTTGATCATCAAATTCTATTGAAAAAATGAGTTCTATGGAATAAAAGGACAGGCTCTTTCCTTGCTAAAATCATATCTAACAAATCGAAGCCAGAAGTGCCAAATTAATGGATTTGTCTCATCAGAACGTCCGATCAGATGTGGTGTACCTCAAGGTTCTATCTTAGGACCACTATTATTTTTATTGTATATTAATGACCTACCACATTGTCTTAATAATACAAAACCTCGGCTTTTTGCTGATGATACAAATCTTACAGCTTCTGGAGACTCGATTACTGACATTGAAATTGCAGTAAATTCTGATTTAGAAAACCTTAAAAAATGGTTGATGGCCAATAAACTTAGCTTAAATGTAGCTAAAACTGAATTTATGTTGATTGGCTCAAAACCAAAGATAAAAAGTACTTTAAATGCTCCCCCAAATATTATCATTGACAATAAACCAATTAAACAAGTTTATGAATGCAAAACACTTGGAATAACAATTGACCAGCATTTATCTTGGAAGAGTAATACTGAAAATATTTGCAAAAAAATAACAGCAGGAATCTCTGCCCTCCGTCGTGTCAAACCTTTTGTTGATAAAGATACACTTATCTCCATATATAATGCTATTGTTCACCCATACTTCGATTATTGTTGTGAAGTGTGGGATGTGTTTGGCGAAACACAATCAAAAAGACTTCAAAAACTACAAAATAGAGCTGCTCGAATTATCACAAACATGAGCAATGATATTGATCATTCTATTGCTTTACATGCCCTGGCCTGGGAGCCACTTAAAATGATGAGAAAAAGGGTAAAAGCAAAAATGATGTATAAAATTTTAAACAAAATGGGTCCCAAGTCACTCACTGACCTTTTTACTTATAAAAGTGAGATGACAAACTATCAACTTCGAGACATTTCAAGTAGTCTTTGTTTACCACAACCACGTACCAACAATATGAAAAACAGTTTCATATATGACGGTGCTCACCTATGGAACTCTATTCCAAACGAAATCAGGAGTGTAAATCCCTTTCTTGTTTTAAAAAGAAAATTGCTACTCACATTTTTCAATCATGACAAAAACAAACACTGTATCACTGTAAATAGTTACTTATTCATAAATTTTATTACTTATTAGACACTATATCTCATATTTTGTAAATACTTTGCAGGGATGTAGCCAGCGAAAAATGAGTGCCGGGTAAAAATATCCAGATAATAATTTTCACTATGATCTTTGAACAATGGTGGGGAGATCGGTTCCGGAGTCCTTCCCCAGAAATTTCAAACAGCTTCACATCGTGTCGCTGGCATGACTGGCAAAACGTACCCTTCCCGTGCACATAAACTAGACACGGTTTGCCTTTTTTCCACGATTCTTTAAGTGAAACTGCATGCTTTGATTTTTGTTTTTTTTCTACAATAATTTGGAAGCTTTCGTGGGCTCAACGTCAGCTTCAACTACAGACTCGTTGAGATTCAATTGTTGTTTGATTACATTCTTTCGTAAAACTATTCCGAAATGTCAAACCAGTTTTGGAAATTCCAGTTTACGCTCTACCAAGTTTTACTCCAAATGCTGTTTTCGCCCAAGCCAATTGAGACTCGGAGCCTAGTTTTTTACAACATAGCAAGATCGATGCTTCTTTCCATAGCGAGTTCGAATTGCGATAATTTCTATCATTTCCCTCTCAAAATTGAACGATTTGGCCTAGACTTTGGACTTTCAGACCATTTCTGAATCCACAGTCAAATTTATAAACTTTACAGCAGTTAAGACTATGGCTACTTAGCAACAGCTCTTTGTCAGGAATGGCAGATAAGAATCGTGTGAAGTTTTGCTTGTTTACGCTAATTTCGGTACTTTATCTCGTAGCTCGTTGAATTATTTGCATTGAATTACAAGGATATCTGTTGCATGAAATCTGTATATTCATGTTTAGGTTAAAAAAGGTGCCGGGCGGTATTGAAAAAATTACGGCGAGTGCCGGGCGTTTAAAGTTTGTGCCGGGTGGCCCGCCCGGCACCGCCCGGCGTGGCTACATCCCTGCTTTGAATATTGCTATGTTGCTTGTTGGACACTATAACTGTGCCTCATATTTTGTAAATAACATTACCAACTATTGTATATATTCCTATTTTTACACGCCCCCTGTGGAAATCAGCTTCGGTTGACGGGGTCAGCGTGGTTAAATAAAGTTATTCTATCTATCTACTGTATATCTATACTGGATATTTTGGTCCAATGGCGATATAGGCCCGACATTGACATTAATGCATACATGCTATTAGTATAAAATGAGCCTTCAAAACTGGTCAGCAACCTGTAGTTGTTGCCCTGACACTAAAAAAACATCTTCTGGCAGGAATAAGTTTGCAAATACAGGGTCTGGGGGAACAGAAAAAAAATTGGCAGCCTCCAATATTCTAACTTTGATTAAAACAAACAGTTTTTGATCATGTGACACAATTGAAAAACAGTGACCATGATTCTTAGGTAACGTGGCCATGCATATCACCTACCTACAGGTAATGATTTTAGTACAAATTGATCTTAAACCTGCTATTAACATGTCAGCCACACGACCCACCAGAGTTATAGTACTATCTATAATTTACAAAAATTCTGTGGGGGCAAAACTTATAATATGTGTTAAAAATTTGTCAGGGACAACAATGTTTTGTTGGATTTTTTTTTAACCCAATGTTCAACATAATTGGAATATTTACAGTATTCAGTTTTCCTAAAAAAAATCTGAATTTTCATTACGTGAAGTTCGGAAGGCATCATAATGTTCTATACTCCTAGCATAGGTCATATTTTGAAGAATATTACAAGGCACAAATTTTCCTAAAAAAAATCTGAATTTTCATTACGTGAAGTTCGGAAGGCCATATTTGAAGAATATTACAAGGCACAAATTTTCCTAAAAAAAATCTGAATTTTCATTACGTGAAGTTCGGAAGGCATCGTAATGTTCTATACTCCTAGCATAGGTCATATTTTGAAGAATATTACAAGGCACAAATTTTCCTAAAAAAAATCTGAATTTTCATTACGTGAAGTTCGGAAGGCATCGTAATGTTCTATACTCCTAGCATAGGTCATATTTTGAAGAATATTACAAGGCACAAATTTTCCTAAAAAAAATCTGAATTTTCATTACGTGAAGTTCGGAAGGCATCGTAATGTTCCATACTCCTATAGCATAGGTCATATTTTTAAGAATTACAAGGCACAAATTTTTTCACCCATTTTTTTGGTTGTCTGGGAAATCTTAACATATGAATTTTGCACATGTATTTTGTCAATGTCGGCCCTATATAGTGTTGGACCAAAAGGTGCAGTGTCGGACCTATAAGTATCATGTCGTTTAAATTAATAGTACTGTAGTTCTACTAACTGCTGCTCATTTTAACAGAAAACCTGGGCAAACTCGGAATTCCTCAAAAGAAAAAAAGCTCAACTTGTTTGAAGACAGCAGTACTGGTAAGTTAAGACAGACCATAATGGACAGAATCAGGGCATTCGAATGGGGTGTGTGATCATGCCAGCACACGCCTCCAAGCACCCAGATAAATTTGGATGCACAATAAATTTACAGCAATTTCTTTTGTGTGTTTGCTGAGCTGCCAAATCTCTGCAAATTAGCGTGCCTTATCATCAGCATTTCAGGCTTGAATTCTTCCATTGAACAATTGTTCAGTGTGGTTACCAATATGCTGTCCGATAACTTGATATACATGTGTCATTCAATGTACCACGATACCATAAACGCCACCTTGGTTGTGTATGAGCACAGAAAGATTGGAGATTTTAGATCGTGCTGTTGAGATTTACAGGTATCTTGAAAGCAAGTGCTGCTGAAAGATGTTGTACTCATTTCCACCAGCAAAGAGGCAGAGGTTGATGAGGAGAGAGCTAGTGGTGTTTCATCAGTTACCACAGCAGCGAGTTCAGGTGATGAAGACACAGAACTCCGAAGATGAACTCTCCAAGGACATCACACCATTTTTATAATGAATTAGAATTAATACAATATATTTAATTGCTGCCTTTCACCAGAGAGGCAGCATACTAATCTTGTAGTGATATCCAGACCTTGAGTCTGATGTAGAGTCAACTTGAATCTCGAGCTTTGAAAAATTCGGATTTCTGTTTGCAAATCTGGGGGTTTATGGGGGCACTCACAAAGCGGGCGTGAAACAGGTACCTGTAGCAAGCTAATTACTGCACATGTTCCACTACATGTGACTTTATTTGAGAAACCTTGCCTTCATTTTGAGCGTACTGAAAATTTACAGTCAGAACAATCTGTTTACTTGTTTTCATCATGTCTCTACTTGCTTGTGCCTTGTGGGAGTATACATGTATTCATCAATGTCATGAATTGAAATGTTTTAGTGGCGAGTCTCAGGGAATCAGTGTTCTTTTATGAGTTTATCAGTGCTTTTATAAAAACACACAGAACATACAGTACCTCGTTGAACACTCCTCATCAAGTGGAACACAGCAATAAACATCAGCATCTTAATTCAAGGAGACACTATAACCTCAATGTTTTTGAGAATGGTAACATCCCGCATGATTATTGATTACTGTATGTTATTTTAATATTTTACAGTAATATTAGATGACTATATGATCGCCTTGATACGTTCGTTAATAAGAATATGAAAGCTGCTAAGTTCTCAAAAGAACTGGATATACATGTACTATGAAAAGGAGAAATAGGCGAATTAGTAAGAATATACTTACATGGAGAATGTCCATCTTACCTGAAAAAGGACACATCGTCCGAAACGTTATCCATTAAGGTATTATTCCTCAGTAATTCTTTCCAAAATGAAAATTTGCTGAAACTTCCCAGTCTTTTCTTCCCAGTTTTTCTTCCAGTTATTGTGAATCATGCTTATATTAAAACCAAAAAAAAAGTTGGGGTCACCGACCTTGTTTAGAAGAATCTATGGCATATCGCAGTGACCAATTTACGAGTTGAGTAAAAATTGCATTGCACAACTTTTTTGAACCTTTTGACAAAGATTTTTATTTTTTGCAACTAGTAATTTTATACAAGAAAACATGGTATTTTAGGGGAAAAGAATTAAGGAAAAAATTATTGTCACCGACCTTCTTTAAACACGGAGTGCTTGTATATATTGGCGGTGAGATGCTCACCGTGCCAAGCATAATTAGTTCAATTACTGTGATTGGTCAGGAAACAACGAGAAATGAGAAGTAATCGAAACAACAAAATTTCCAAAAAGACTCCATTGTTTCGAGGGGGAGGGGCTTCCCTTTTATGCGAGCACTCTGTGTTTAAGAACTATGTACTTAAACCGGCATTATCAAGTAGTTTACAAATCTACTTGCACTAGCAGACTTAATCTAGGGAGCCCCAGCTATACTTGTGTAACCGTTCTCGGGAAATAAATTGATAACTCTTCCCTACCAGTACATAAGCGGCCATTGTTATATTTGGCACTAAATTGTCCTAAAATGGTCGGAATTGTTTGAAAGTGTTGCATAATGGCCATTAAAACACTGATTATTGGATGTGCGCAGTAAATGTGCGCAATGCAAAACTGAGGAATCACCTTACGACATTGAAGTTCTCCTATTTCTCTTTTTCGTATTATATCCAAATCCAATCCTTGATATACTTTGGTTTACATTCTGCATTCTATTTATTTGATCCTCATGCTATAGAAAATTTCTAGCATTATTCTGCTGGAATGCCTGATCCCGAACACTGCTTTAACACTGGTTTACTTCATATTTTGATTGCCATCAGGCATCAGCAACGAGTGTTTTATAACGGAGAACTTTCACCTTCCCAGTCAATCACCGCTGGTGTCCCCCAAGGTTCTTCCCTAGGACCATTGCTATTCCTGTTATATTTATCATTTATAGACCCGGAGTGAAGGGAATTTGACGAATATTATATTGATATTATATTGATATTACCCCGAGGGTAATATTTCGACGAATTCCCTGACCGGAGGGTATATAAATTATATATTATTTTTATTTTATTTTATTTTATTTTTATAACTTTGCCATACACATTACAAACATAAATATATTAAATACAGACATTAAGGTGGCTCCTTACTGTTTCTTGAAAGGTGGCAAAAATGCAAATTTCAATCTCGAAAAGTGCCCATGGATATTTTCGGAAAAGATTGAAACTAAAGCTATGCATAGAATAACTTTCAGGGCATCAAATACTATTAATGGCTAAAGTGTTTCATCTGTTGCTATGACAACAGTGACGTTTCAAAATGGCCGAAAATGAACATTTAATCTAATTTTTCAGCAAACGAGTCGGTGACCCCAACCTCGTACCCAGGGCCTATCTCCGCCCTGGGTACGAGGTTGCGGTGACCCCCGATTTTTTTTGCATTTCAACATTTCTTTTAGTTTAATTAATGAATAGGCAAATTTAAAAAAAATTCTGTAGATCCAATTTTTTAAAAAACTAAAAAAACATGATTTCTTTGTGTAAAATAATTGGATCTACAGAATATTTTTTTTAATCTGCCTATTTATTAATTAAACTAAAAGAAATGTTTAAATGCAAAGAAAATCGGGGGTCACCTACTCGTTTGCGAAATAAATTAGATTAAATGTTCATTTTCGGCCATTTTGAAACGTCACTGTTGTAATCGCAACATATGAAACACTTTAGCCATTAATAGTATTTGATGCCACGAAAGTTATTCTATGCATAGCTTTAGTTTCAATCTGTTCCGAAATATCCATGGGCACCTTTCAAGAAACAGTAGGGAGCCACCTTAACTAAGACAATGGGCTGGGTAACCGAAACAATCTTGAGTTCAGTCAGTTCCTCCATTAGTATTTGTGATCAGCGGGTGTATTCGTCATCAGCGGGTGATCCATGGTCAAATATCATGCCCCGGAGAAATAGCGGGGGAATTCGAGTTTAAATTGACTGGTCACGTGGTACAAATCTAGCTCTTTGATTGGACAATTTATAGTTGAGGTATAATATATGAACTAATTACCCGACTGCGTAAGAGAAGGCTCAATAAGTATGTTTGCAGACGACACCTCAATCTACCATAGTGGAACCAATACATTAAAGAAATAGAAGAAAAGCTTAACCCCGATCTAGCTGAAATCTCCATTTGGATAAAAACAAATGGCTTACCAGCTCTTAATGTTAAGAAAACGGAATTTATGGTTATTGGTGCATGGCAAAAATGAAAGCAGTGTGATCCTATTGAACTATTTCTCAATGATGTCACTATTACCAAAGTTGATACCTACAAATATCTTGGAGTAACTGTCGACTGTAATATCTCCTGGACACCTCACCGTCCTCATGTCGTCAAATTATGTAAGAAAGTATAATCTAGGATTGGCATGATGAAACGCATCATGTCCTGCCTCTCAAGACCAATTGCCAACCTTGTCTAGTGCACGTCTATAGATCCTTTATTTGATTATTCTAGTGTAGTTTGGGACACTTGTAGTGATACATCGGCAACAAAATTGCACGGATTACAAAATCGCGCTGCAAGACAGATTCTCGGTGTAGACAACAATGCACCTTCGGACGTGATCCTCTGTCAGTTGGATGGATAACACTTAACCGTAGAAGGAAGAACCACAAGGCAAACCTAATGTACAAATACCTACATCGTGAAATCGAAGGAGTAGATATGAATTTTATAAAACATACGGATATAGACATAGTTATTTTTTGTCCTTCCCAAGCCCAGAACAAATCAATTAAAGAAGTCGTAAAAATACTCAGCAATTGTAACATGGAATTCACTTGCAGTAGATATTAAAAAAATATGACAGTTTAAGTACTTTCAAGAGATTTCTCACAAATAGAGTGTAATTTTATAAATTGTAAATAATCTAAGCATCGTAATTTAATACTTATGGCAACTTACTTATATAACTTACAATATCATGTATATACAGGGCCACAGGGAGAACAGTTTTCAACTGATGTGTTACCCTGTCAAAATAAAGCTTGTTCAGTTATGATTATTATTTTGTCATATAATCACAGTGTAAATAGACACTGGAAACTCCTTCGTCGGGCAGCAACCAGCTGCCTTAGATCGTGAGGGTTCTTGTGAGGATTCGGGCTGATCCCAGTAACACTGTCTTCTGAATCACATCCACTTCTATCGACACATTTATGTTTTTCAAATACACCTTCAGGTTAACGGAGACAGTTCCTAATGCACCTATCACAATAGGCACGATCTTAACCTCCTTTAACTTCCATAGCGCCTTCATTTCAATCGCCAGGTCCACGTACTTGTTTACCTTTTCTTGCTCCTTCTCCACCACCCTACTATCTCCTGGGCATGCCACGTCCATTAATTGGCAGCTTCGATCTTTTTTTCGTATGACCACAATATCAGGTCGATTATGATCAATCCTTTTGTCGGTTTGAATAGAGAAGTCCCACAAGATCTTAATGTCATCACTTTCCATCACTTTCTCTGGATCGTGTTCATACCATTTCTCTTCATGTTCTAATCCGTACTCTTTGCATATGTCCCAATGCAGGGATTCTGCGACTCCGTCATGTCTGCGTTTGTACTCTGTTTGTGCCAGCTTGGAGCATTCACTCAACAGATGGTTAGCTGTTTCGTCTTTCCTTCCACACCAGCGACACAGCCGAGCGAGTTTCCCTGAATCTTATCAATTTTAGCCTTGATGGCGTTAGTTCTTAATGCCTGAATCTGTGCAGCCATCAACAACCCTTCGGTCTCTTTCTTCAGCTGACCCTTTCTCAACCATGTCCAACTTTCTTCACTGGCTACCTTCTCTGTTTGCCTTAGGAATTGCCCATGCAACTCTTTTGCCTTCAATTCTTCCACTCTTTCCTTCTTCCTCCGCTCCTTGTGCTCTCTAGGACACTCTTCTGTGGTAGTTCTACCTTGAGCCGCTGCTTTCAATATCCTTTCCCGACTCTCATCAACATACTTTGCGAGTCAAATTATTATTATTATTATTATTAATTTATTATTATTATTATTATTATTATTATTATTATTATTATTATTATTATTATTATAATAATTAACCAGCAGACTAATAATTATTTTAGTGCTTTACTTACTAACTTGGAATGGATCATTAGAATGTCAACACTGACAGTGCGCTTTCAAATCGTCTAAAAACGTTCCAGTGATTTATTACATGTAAAGGTTTTTATTCATTTTGCGAATTAGCGCAACACCAATGCACGCGATCGAAGGGGTGGCGATTATTTGTAGAGCGGCGCTTATTTGAGAGCAGAGCTAAATCGACGAGACGCAAACCATACTAGACGTAAACAAGACATATAAGACGCAAACCAGACCAGACGCAAACCAGACCAGACGCAAACCAGACCAGACGCAAACCAGACCAGACGCAAACCAGACCAGACAAGACGCAAACCAGACTAGACGCGAACGAGACTAGACGCGAACCAGACTAGACGCGAACCACACCAGACGCAAACCATACAAGACGCAAACCAGACAAGACGCAAACCAGACAAGACGCAAACCCAACCAGACGCAAACCAGACCAAGACGCAAACCCGACCAGACCAGACGCAAACCAGAGTAGACGCAAACCAGAGTAGACGCAAACTAGACCAGACGCAAACTAGACCAGACGCAAACCAGACGCGGGTGCAGAGGCGAACGCGGTGATTTGCAGTTTTTATAGTGTTCTATTGTAATTTACTTATTTTATATTGTTCTATATATTGTAATTTATTTATTTTATATTGTTCTATATATTGTAATTTATTTATTTATTTAAATAGAGCTCCATTTAAACTAACTTATGCTAAATTGGAACCTGAATATTATGCATTTATAAATTAATGCACAATAAATCATTAAATCAATACAAGAATATTGGTAGGTATACAGTCAGTCTAATCACAGAAAGGATGGCAATATTGTAGATTTGACAATTTTCTTGGATACCTCATGAATATTGCCAAGACAAATTACACTCGATTAAGAAACTAAGATATCTAACGGAGTTTACACTACAGATAGACATGTTATTCATACATATTCAAATTTGTTTGCGGTCATGGGTTATGTTTTGGAGAAACACAGTGTACGTATTAGACGCAACCTATACTGGTTGTCAACTACCTATATAGAAAGTGCCAGAAACGGATTTTCATATTTATTACTAGGGGGGTGGCAGAAATTTTAGGGGGGTGAGCTGGTGAGGTAACACAAGGCGTCACCAAACGTTGTGCTGCATGGCTCAGCCCCCAATGAGGTCCAGGGGTGGAGCCGCTGGTGGGAGGCTAGAAAGCAAAGCACGCCCGGAAAATTTTGAAAAAAATCAAGGTTTCTAGAGCACATCAGAAGACATTCGAAGAAAAAAACTAAGGTTTTTGAAGTTGTCAAGTCAATGAATTTGGCAGGTCCTTTGAGAGAGTTAAATGACCCTGTAAACCCGAAATAGGGTTCTATCAAATTACTGTGTTGTTTGAATCCGTGTGCAATTTATGACACGCTACTAAAGACCTTCAAAAGGTTAATCAATGGGGTGAAAACAAATATTTGGGGGGAGCACCCCCCAGAAAATCCGTCTATGGAAAGTGCATAACATGTTGAGATGAAGATGTTCATAACATATGTTTATAATAAAGTCCATAACATGTTTAGATGAAGAAGTAACAATCAACCCAGACATTATAAACATGGACAATATTAACTCAGAAAAGTCCTCAGAAGACATGGTAAGTTTATCACTACAACAATACATGTAGAGGTGTTGTTTTCAAATTTTGAAAGTGAGTCGTATAGACATGTACATGCATTTGTTTGGTCCCCAGTCATTTCGCCCTGTTTCGCGAAGTAATTTCCTCCCCAATGCGAATTTATTTCTGTCACAATACAAAGCGGTCTTTTCACCAAAGTGTTTCTTGTAGGTACCCACGACTTCTAATGAATTGTTATCGAAAATAAAATGTTTACGCTTTGTGAAAAGAAGAACTTTTTTACGTTTGAAGAGAAGCACATTTGTTGCTCAAATGTTGAACGAAACAATTCTGGAAGAATTATGACCTTGCATTGGAGGGCTACTGCAAATTTTCATTTGTTTTTATCAATTTCAGCCAGATGATAATTTTGGAGAAGCCTTTGACAGCCATGGATCTTCAGATGACGGGGATAGTGATGATGAAATGAGTAAAAAGGTAAGTTATTAGCAAAACCAGATAGAATTATATATTTTGAATACTGTATTATAATTTTACCAGGATATAATGTGAAAAGGAGAAATAAGAGAACTTCAATGTGTCGAAAAATACTTAAGTAAGATTATTAAAGTGTCTATGAAGTGAAAAACGGACAAAGTAGCACGGCAGGAGCGTTCACTGAAAATTACAAGTGAATTTGCTGCATAGTCTTCGAGCTATCAACTCTCAAAATTTGTCCATTGGCATAGTTTTACAAAATAGGGAAAGACTGGGATTGAATATATGTGGTATATGACGTATGCAGATGATCATTAATGTTCAAATCAATTGTTCTTATATGCATAGTCCACCTGCATACGTCACAAGACAATGAACCGCGCGTTTCAGATTTCACCAAAAACATTTAGCCATGCCAAACTTTGAGAGTTGATAACTCGAAGACTATGAGGCAGATTCACTTGTAATTTTCAGTGTACGCTCTTGCCGTGTTACGTTGTCCGTTAAAGCAAAAAAATGCTTGCGAATGTTTCACTTCATAGACACTTTAAGTAAGAGTACTTAGGTATATTAATGGACACCATACCAATAATTTTACCGTACCAATGACATACAATACAGTATGTACCATTACTTAATGAGTAAAATCATCTTCCACTCATGGTTATAAATAAAAGTAAACTGCTTCAAATTTACATTTTCAATACAAATTTACAAATTTCTGAACAAAAGGCAATTAAAGCAAGCTGTCATGTGAATCTTTCTTTTCCAGTTATTACCAATTGAAAGGAAGGCACTGAAACTGGATAAAAAAATCGCTGAAGACAAGTATGTTTCTTTCAAAGAACCCAAGTCATTTAACTTTACTGTTGGTAAAAAAAAACAAATATATGGTAAAACGTTATTCATTGTTTTAACCCTAACCATTTTATCATTTTTGCTTGAAGAATTTTGGCTGAAGAAGAACTTCAAACAAACATTGCTGACAGTACTATTTTCACTTTGCCAAGTGGACAAGAAATAGAAAGAGAAAATATCCTTTATTAGTAAAAACATACCAGTAGTCTAATGCAAATACTGCAATCTTATTAATTACGCTACTCGCTATCTAATTATCGATTGATATCGAGTAGACACCGAAGGAAACGCAAGATATTTGCGTTTGTTTTAGGAACTTTTCGGGCTTTTACGTTTGACGTCATACAATTTTCCGATTATCATTCAATTTCCCGCCAAATTAGCAACCAGCTCTCGCACGTAAAACCATAGGGAGCCACCTAACAGACCTGTGTAGAACTAAACTATGTTCGTATTTCACTGTTGATTCAATGTGCAATGTCTAGGTTGACGTTAAGAAATAGAAAACATTTTCTGTGTTTCCCTAAGTTATAGAAACACGAGTGGAAGTTTGGGAGAACGAGGAATTGTAGTGGGAACACGAGCGATTACAAAATGTTTACACAAATATAATCTATGCTAAATTTTAGATTTATCTAGACTTTATTTAGACCAACTTAACACTATTTACGCCCACTTTGGCCTTAAAATGCACATTTACAACGAAATTATACCAAACAAATAAAATCTACACCAAATTTATTTAGTTTATTTCCATCTGCTTTCACGCAGTGTTTATAGGGTTTCATTATACTGGTTTTGTCAAGCATCGTTCGCTTTCAGGTCTACAATATAATGTCATTAACGCACTTTCTTTTGTCATTACCTGAGGGTGCAATGCCTTGTTGTATAGACCTTATTCATAAATTGCCGACAATTGAAAATTCTTTTATATGCATATAAATTAGCCCTTATGACCTCGTTTTAAAGTAAGAATCCTTTTCAATTTCGTACATGAAAACGAGTCCATAAGGGCCAATTTATATGCATAAAAAATAATATTAATTCGGCGGCCATCTTTGAATAAGGTCTATATGCCTTGACCTTGTTTAAAACGAAAACAAACAAACGTTGATAACTTTGATTAACATATATAATTTTAAGATACGCGTTCAAATTTCGCGAGCAGTTCACATCCAGACTTCACATCATAAATAGTTTATCTGAGTGTCCCGGTGATCAAAATTACAGCCTCTTAAAATATGTCCATTTGTGCGATGTGAACTATTAAAATTGCGTAAAATTGCAATATTTTATTATTGATAAAATTGATCACTGATATAAAATCTGTTGCCAAGCTGTTGAGCGCCTCAGTTCGGTGAAACATTCTGCTTCGTTCACTGTTCTGCTCGAGAGTATTTCGTCGGTTGTTACTTTAAATAGACTCTCTCACTTCAAACATTTAAAGTGCCCCTAACCTAAAGTAACTTCTTTTGAAGATTCTCGTTTCTTCGCTTTACTTTTGAGATATATCAGTTTGTTTGATATGCAAAGTCCGGAATTTACGTCACACATGCATAATGAGTTATCAGAGAATGTTATATATCTTTGCGTTCATCAAATAAAAACACTAAAGTGTGAATAACACGTGTATATGTTTCTCCCACAACACCAAACCTCTGGATTTTAAAGAATTTCGTTCGAGAATGAAGAGATACACACATTTCTCCAATATGTCATTATGCATGTGTGACGTAAATTTCGGACATTTGCATATCAAACAAACTGATATATCTCCAAAAGAAAGTGAAGAAACGAAAATCTTCAAAAGAAGTTACTTTATCATTTTAAAAGTTCTTCCAAATAAGACAATAAAAACTTTTTGAGGTCAGGGGCACTTTAACCTTGCTTTAACGGACAAAGTAGCACTGAAAATTTCAAGTAAATCTGCTGCATAGTCGTCGAGCTATCAACTTTCAAAGTTTCGATGGCTAAATGTTTTTGGTGAAATCTGAAACGCGCGGTTCATTGTCTTGTGACGAATGCAGTTATAAGAACAATGGATTTGAACATTAATGATCCACCTGCACACGTCATATACCACTTATATTCAATCCCAGTCTTTTCCTATTTTGTAACGTTAAACTACACCACTGTATGCCAATGGACAAACTTTGAGAGTTGATAGCTCGAAGACTCTGCAGCAGATTCACTTGAAATTTTCAATGAACGATCCTGTCGTGCTACTTTGTTCGTTAGAGCAAAAAAATGCTCGTGAATTTTTCACTTCATAGACACTTTAACTGAGCACAAAACGTTCACTGGCAATTGATCATTCTTGTCTCCGAAGGAATCCGATACTGTACCGATTGGTTTCCGATTGCTAACACTACAGCGAGTGAAAAGTCCAAACATGTGATAGGCACTTTAATTGAAAAGGTTAAAAACTAAATTAAAAATACTATTATTATTCTTTAACCTTGTATACTTATGGAACCACCTGATCTAACTTTAATTCATCAGAGAATCTGTGAAAACATAAGTGCATTAAATAACTTCAGCTCAAGCAGAGAATCTGGAAAGTATGTTCAAATTATACAATTTGATTGTTAGTCGATCAAAAACATTCAGCACTAAATATAATTTAATGTGTGTATATTTGCAGAAGCAGAAGAGACTATTTGGAATTTCTAAAAATGGACTTGTGTAACTACTACAGTTATGGAGAGTTTATGATTGACAAGTTAATGGACTTATTTCCTCTTTCCGAGGTTCGTCAAGTGAAGTTTATCAACATTAAAATACCATACACTGTGTGTCTTGGGGTCAGGCCTGGATTACCCAACGGGCTCCAAAAATTGTGAAACTGTGCCTTTTACGTTAGTGTTGAAAAACAACTTGTTACATGGATTAATAACCCCATGAATCACGGGGTTATCAATCCATGCATCCAGTGTATTGTACCTAGAATTGGCACAATTTATGGCTGACGTTTCGTATAACAATCCTGAATTCAAAACATAGTCCTATAACCCCAAACCTAATACTAGGCCCAATTCGTACGATAATATGCCTGTACGTTTTTCGAATTTTACTACCGATAGTCTAGTGATGTCATTTAGGGGAATTATATGAAACTTTACCCCGATAGACCTTTCCGCACGGCGTCTACCACTCATGCGTGTCTCCTTTTGATTGGCTGTTTGTTGTCCGAACTTATTTAACAGCCAATCAAATGGCAACACACATGTCCGAACTTATTAAATAGCCAATCAAAAGGAGAAACGCATGAGTGGTAGCTGCCGTGCAGAGAGGTCTATTTATTGCATATATTATGTCAACTTTGTAGTTTCTAATCTTAATTGATCATCGCAGCATGACTGTACAGTAGTTGTATGTAGCTGTTGACAATTTTACATTTATTTTTAAAAGCTTTTAGAATTTTTGGAGGCAAATGAGGTGAAAAGACCAATAACAATCCGAACAAATGCTTTAAAGTGCAGAAGGAGAGATTTGGCTCAGGTAATAAAATTGAAGCACAAATAACTAGTACATAATAATGTTTTAAAGGTATGTTACAGATACTGCGATTCATTGGGCCGATATCCTATCTAGCTGGTGAATGTTACAGGTATATGATTATGAAAGTAACATGGAGCTAATTTAGTAATTTCCCAATTTGCTCCCTGTGTCGGAGACTGGGAGTATTCATATCCAAATGTCGTCCACATCCGGTCACGAGATCATGTGACATTATTATAAGTAAGTTAGCTTCACTTTCGTTGTTCACCCTGAGAGAGTGATTTGTGATATTGTAAGCACTAAGCAGCAGTAACCGAATAAAAGAATAAAAATATTTCAAGTGATTAGTAGAGGACTCAGTCACAGATGCCGGACATTCTCGACACCTGTTAGAATTTGTGTCTCAAGATATCTGACATGGCTAGTAAGGAGATTGTACCTGAAGGCAGAAGGAGTCGTACGCAGTGGAGAAGGTCACACAAAAAGAAGGTCATTAAGATTGTCTCTTGTTGGAATGCTGTTCAATGTGGTACTAGAGAAAAGTGGAAGTAGTGTTGGAGGGCGAACTATTTGGAACTTACGATATGCTGATGACACTACTTTGATAGCCAAGTCAAAAGAGGAATTGGAAAGCATTGCAGAACTAGTCAAAATACATAGCAAGCAGTTTAGATTGGAAATAAATAAAGAGAAAACACACGTGATGGCTTGCAACACTAATAGAGGAGGGTGACTATAACTCAGAAAAATGTCCTGGACATGAATCGAACCTGTAACCTTCTGATTGCCGGTTGAGCTTCAGTTGGAGAGCGCAGGTTACAATGATGTACGGGTTTGAGTGATACATGTACTGTGACTATTGTCTACGCGGCAGTCACTATATATCGGTAATGCTTGGATGTGTTAATATATACATTGCTGTAGCGTCTCACCCGGTAATAAGAAGGTTACAGATTCGATTCCTATCCAGGACTCGGAATCATTTTTCTACGGATATGAGATTGACGATCGTCCATGTATCGTCTGTTTACTTCAAGCTCTCCCACATTCACTACAGTAGTGTATATATTAACACATCCAAGCATTACCGATATATAGTGACTGACGCATAGACAGTACATATATCAATCGAACCAGCACATCATTGTAACCTTCGCTCTCCATCTGAGTCTCCGTAGCTCAATGGTTAGAGCGTCTCACTGGCAATCAGAAGGTTAAAGGTTCGATTTTCTCTGGGACTCATTTTCTCTGGGAATCATTTTTATGAGGATATGAGCTTGACGATCGTCCATGTATCGTCTGTCTACTCCAAGCTCTCCCACATTCACTACAGCAGTGTATACATGTTATATTAACACAAAGCTATAACTAGAGGATAGATTCAAGTATTTGTGCTCCACAGTTTCAACTAAGGATCCTTTATCACAAGAGATTAAAATCCGGTTGGCCAACAGCTCGATCAGTCATGAGTCCACTCAATCGAATCTGGAAATCGCGACGCATAAGTTTGGAACTTAAAAAGAGACTGGTTTGGAGTGTCGCTTTATATGGATGTGAGAGTTGGACCTCGAGGAAGGTAGAGGAGGATCGAGTTTCTGCTTTTGATTCGTGGGTTTGGGAACGGATGCTGAGGATCAGTTGGAGAGATAAGAAAACAAATGGATGAGTACGGTTTCAAGTAAGTGCGAAGGAGGGGGATGGTTGGCTTCGACCTATGAAACGAATTAAAGTTGGTAGATACTGCCACTGGAAGAAGAGACGTGACCGTTTTGTGATAGCTGCAATGGAAGGCAGAATGCCAGGAAAGAATAGACTTGGAAGGCCTTCTAGGTGTTGGATTGACAATATTAATAATTGGGATGTTCATGGACAACCTGCAGTCCGAAATTGTGCTTTTTGCTGCCAACGGTTACCCTTGCTACGGCGCATCGAATGAATGAAATGCATTCTACTGTACATAACACGCACCGGGGTAAAAAAATCGGTCCAATTAACTGCATTGTGTAAAGTACAGTAACATGTCGTATTAGGGTGTTTGGACTTATTCCGTTGCTAGACAACCATATAATTCGTCAGTGGACAATAAATCCAATTCGGTATAACCAAGATATTTTATGTGTGGAATATGTAGACAAACGTCTTTCGTCTGGTCACGTGTTTGTTGACGTCACTATGACGTCATCGTCAAACATAAAAATGAAAAACTCTATAATTTCATGTAGAGCTATTTAGTTCCTACAAAAATGTACGTATGGATTTGTTGATAAATTAAACAAAAATGAAATTATCAATATTTTATTGTGTTTATTCACCTTAAAAATCCGATACCCGACTACTTTTTAAAAATTCTTAAAATCCATACATTATACTTTTTTGAAGATAACAGTTCAGATTCTAATCGTATGTGAAAAATTAATTTTACTTAAAAACCTTCGAAGATTATAGGAATTTTCATTTTTCAGTGACGTCCTGATGACTTCATCACTAAAGAAATACCTAATGACTTTCGACTTTCGAAAAGCTAAAAACACTCGCCTAGCGGATCGTGTTTTTTTACGCTTTTCTCAAGTCTCGCAACATCCCGCGTGTTTGGATCAGAGTATCCAAACACGGAAAACCATTAGATATTTCTTTTTATAAAATAACTACAGAGAAATATCACTAAAAGTTATTAATATAATTAGATCAACATTGCAATTCTCCCAAAAAACATCAACTTCTTCATGTCCTTCTAAGCTAATCGGCCAATCATGGATGGTTTTCTATTATGATTTAAGCTTGAGCTGTATAAAAAAAACAACAGGGAAACATGCTTAGAAAGATGAAAAAGATCTTTCCAGATGGCTTTTATCACGAAAATATACCGTTTAACTTTATGTTGGATTGCTGCGGATGTAAAGTGATGTTGTGAGTTTGCCTAGCCTTCATATTCTACAATACAGAATATTTTTTGTGTAAGCGTTGTTCGGTGATTTTTTGTTGGCTACAAGAACAAAATGAATGGTTTCTTCGTGAATATCCTGCCCGACGAGAGGTAAAATAAACATTTTAAACCTTTTCCATGTTCTCTTGGTGGACTATATCTATAAAAGTGTTGTCTTTTTGGCTTTTATTGAAACTTTCAATAAGGTAAACTTCGCCCTCACAAATTATACGGGAATACTCGTTCGCTTTAGCGTTGTTTTGTCCACTTTAAATACTTATAATTTCGGCCTATTTTTGCAAAATCTTGTGAAAATTAACAGGGAAGATTGCTATATTTTATTCATAGTTATTGTGCATATGTAGCTATAGAATATTAATAAATGTTTAAAAACGATGATTTGCTGGCATGATTTGCTTTTTGTGTGTGTACAAGATCGACCTCAAAATTCCCGTGTTTGGATACTCTTCTCCAAACACGGGTATTGACCAATCAGAGCGCTTGTTGTGTACATGTTATTTTATAAATGACATCAAATGAAAGAGTTTTTCCCACATATACCACATACACACTGTCTTGGTGGATTCTTGAATCTGATATTCAAATGTGTTAATGATTCTAAGCTTCCTTTATAGCAACTGAAATAAAGTCTGCAAATCTAAATACGTCCGAACACCCTTAAAGTGGTACTACGATCAAATTTTTACCTATCGGTATTTTTACGTATTTATAAAGCAGAGCTGCTAAATAGTACTCGGTCGAAACCGTTTTGCGATTCGACGATGGCAAGTATTATTTTTCTGACTCCGAATCTGGAGTTGTTATGGCCGCCATTAATCGTTCATGTTCCTGACCAGCGTAACGAAGTGACGTCAGATTCTCAACGCGAAGACTCCACATGGCTAATTCTTCAAGTAAATCAAGGTCGTTTTTTCAAATTCTTCGTCTGAAAGGCTGAACATTTCATCTACTTCTCGAAGAAAACAAGTAACCTCGACTGTAATTCAGGCGTAGCATTGAGAATCTGACGTCACAAACAATATTACCTTTTGAAATTGCGGGCTCACTTGGAACACGTTTTTAGTAATGGTGGCCTAAATAATAGTGATTTCAGAGCTCAAAATACTTACTTCAAAATACCATTTTTTAGTTTTTTTTACATCGATGATCACTTTCGACCCTGAAATACTATTCTATGCTAAAGAAAATCTAAAGGACGGGGGTGAATTTTCATCGTAGTGGCACTTTAAGAATATCTACTATACTGTATTAACATCCATTAAATTGTTTTAGACTTTGATAAATCGCGGTGTGAATCTTGACCCAGTTGGAAAATGGTCTAAAGTTGGATTGGTTGTTTACGACTCATCTGTACCAATTGGTAAATATTGACTCAAAGATAATTTACATAAATTATGAAAAATCTTGTTGAATTTATTATTCCCCTCGCAAGCGAGGGTGATAATCTCTCCGCGGCAGGGATCGATTTCTCACGAAATGTTTGTCCCCTCGCCCGGCGCGAAGCGCCGGCCGAAGGCCGAAGGCCTGAGGGCGAGGGTGCTAATATCGACCGGCGTTTAGTCCCTTATCACGCGAGATCCAAGCGGATCCTGATCTCGGATCGGCTTTATAGGTATATATATATATATATATATATATATATGATCAACCGTCCTCATGCGCGGCATCGGAGGCACTGGTAACTAGATACTCAGATTAAATTGAACCGTCACAAGAGACATAGTTTTTTGAGGAAATAGAAATCCGAGTCCGAGTATGTATTTTGACTCGCTAATTCCAAATCTGTTTTCAGAATTGAAAACGGTTATATATTGATCGAGATTATCATAGCCGACCAAGCCCGGACTAATTTCTAAGTACATAAACCATTTTTACGAAGGGTATTCATGTTCTCGTAATATAGCAGACACATATGTTATGTATTTTGACTCGCTAATTCCAAATCTGTTTTCAGAATTGAAAACGGTTATATATTGATCGAGATATTCAAAATAATATACGACGAAGTGAAGCCGGCTTATCATAGCCGACAAAGCCGACTAATTTCTAAGTACATAAACCATCTTTACGAAGGGTATTCACGTTCTCGTAATATGGTAGACACATATGTTATGTATTTCGACTCGCTAATTCCAAATCTGTTTTCAGAATTGAAAACGGTTAAATATTGATCGAGATAACGTTCAAAATATTATTGACCGGCTTATAGCGACTAAAGCCGACTAATTTCTAAGTACATAAACCGTTTTTACGAAGGGTACTCACGTTCTCGTAATATAGTAAACACGTATGTTATGTATGTTGAATCGCTAATTCCAAATCTGTTTTCAGAGTTTAAATCGGTTAAATATTGGCCGAGATAACGTTTAAACATTTCTTCGACGAAACGGGCTTTTGCAAATTGTGAATGGCAAAACACAAATACACGGCCACGGCGTGCGAGGTCTGGGCACCATGGATGTGGAAATTCCCATAGGGGGGGGGGGGGGGGTATAGAAAAGGCGGGCGAGGGGATTATTGCGAATTCGTATTTCTAGTATATATATTTGAGTGGAGCATGGTATAACCAACTCCTTATAAGGAAGTAAAAAGTCGTTTTGGTTGATCCGTTTGGATTAGACAATATGTGGGCAGACAATGCGAATCGGCCATTGGCGATTTGTGATCTGACGAACTACATAAACAAGTTTTTACGAAGGGTATATATACACGTTTGCGTAATATAATAGGCACGTATGTTATGTATTTAGACTCCGTAATTCCAAATCTGTTTTCAGAATTGAAAATGGTTAAATATTGATCGAGATAACGTTCAAAATAATATACGACGAAGCGGCCGGCTGATTGCCGACTAATATTTACTCGATTGCAATTCTGAAATATATTAGAATCCTCACAAAATGTCGCTCATTTTTTCAATTGAAGGTAATGGAATCTATCTACAGTGTGTATAAAAAAAAACTGAACCCTTAGAAAACGGTCTTATACTCCTAGGAAATTAAAAACACGGTCTTAATACACCTGGGAAATTAAGATAACTTGAACGTATGAATTAGGAGCATAACTGCTAAGAAACGTTAATGCTCCTTCATGCGATTACTAGTTATCTTAATTTCCCAGGTGCATTAAGACCGTGTTTTTAATTTCCCAGGAGTATAAGACCGTTTCTAAGGGTTCAGTTTTTGTTTATACACACTCTATATTAAATTCCTTGATGTCGAGGCTGCACGCAGGCTAATAAATACCCACTCTGTTTTTCAGGTGGGAAGCGATTTACAACGGGCGTAGAAGGAGGCCGAATCCGCGGTACCACAGCGGTGTAAAACAAAAATGCTTAAGAATATTAAATCACATCCTCCAGGAGTAGGAGGTAGTCGTGTATACATTAACTAGCTAATAATGACTTATACCCTATCTCTAATAACCATGAGCAGCCGACAATTTGAAAAAATAAAGGATAAAACATAAACCGAAAAATGTTATCTTGAGACTTGATATTCAAGTTAGAAAAAAGACAAGACAAAATATATGGATGGTCAACCTCGTTCCCAGGGCATTTTGCCTCCACGGCGGAAGGTCGGCGAAAATGGCCCTGGGATCGGCTGGTCCATTCTATAATCCGATTGGCTTGTCATAAAACTCAATTAATTCAGCCGAGTATAATTTATTCATCTAAATCTGAATGCTGTCTTCAAATTTTACAGCAAATTAGAAGTGATAGCTTTCGCTAAATTGGATATATGCTTCTTCATACCTTTTGTAAGAGATACCATGGATGTATGGTGGATTATTAAGCTTGTTAGCTGCTTTTATGCCGACGAATGCTGACATGAACAACTCTGAAGAGCGTTGAACATTTCTCAATTATTCAGGTCAACAAAGTCGACAAAGGCAATGGAACAAAGACCACAAAAATTATAATATCTGAACACCCAGAAATTCTGGGTGTCATCTGACCAGCCGATCCCATTTTCCGATCCCATTTTCGATCCCATTTTCGATCCCATTTTCGCCTACCTTCCACCGTGGAGGCAAAATGCCCTGGGTACGAGGTTGATGGATGGTAATATTTTTGACTCAATTCCAAAGTCATTATCTACCCGGCCTAAATACTAATCCTAATACTTAATACTTAAACCCTAATGCTAACCCTAATACTAACCATAATATTTACCCTCGGAGGAGCGTGATTTAATACTCATCAACATTTTTGTTTTTAACCGCTGTAGTACCGCGGATTCTGCCTAGTACTTGATAAGTTGTCTGCCAAAATGCATTGTGCTTCTTTTTAGTTTACATATTTTTACTCTACTTCTTCTTAACTCTGACACTGCTAAGTTTCGAACAGCTCTTGTAAGAACTATCCCACATTGCCATTCACCATGATGATAAATGCGTTTTCCAACTTTTAAATTTAATTAATCTTTCCCTTGCTATATAGGAGCCACTCCAGAATACCTTGCAGGTCATTATATGCTTCAAGGTGCATCATCTTTGATGCCAGTAATGGCACTCGCTCCCCAAGAAAACGAACGAATCCTTGACATGTGTGCTGCCCCTGGAGGAAAAACAACATACATTGGTAAGATTGTGTTGGTCAGTTAACCCTGTAGGATTTACGCCCCAGTATCAGCATATTGGTCTCCAAACATTTCTTGTAGTACTAATTGGGAGAAGTTGTTCAAAAAACATGGAAGATCTTACTGGCTTTAGTTTATTTCCAAAGTTTCAGCATTCCTATCAATTTAGTTAAGAAGATATGGCTAGTTGAAGTTGAAAATTTGAGGATTTTGACGCCATATTGGTTTTGAAAATATGACGTCATTGAGTGATTCTTTATCGGTAGTGGATTTGTTTTGATGGCGATCACATAGTGATAGCTGTTGTAAATGCTCTTTGGACAAAAATTAGTCGAAATAAACTATTTAGTTCCTCATGCAGGAATGTAGAGGAGCTGCTTAGGCATAATACGTGTTAGTATCAACCAACTAGTGGTCTATTGCAAATTCGGCATTCTGATTGGCTGAGCTACTCACTGTCTAATGGTGATAGACCACTAGTAGCGTTACCCAGTCACAAACCTTATACTGGAATATTCCTATCCTGACCAATCAGAAGCCACGACATGTTCACGCTGCACGGCAAAACCTGGAATCTAGTCCAAACATGGGGTCCGCTAAAATTTATATACGAGTGATGAAATCATAAAAACATTGGCCCGAAAGTAATGGAAAATTGTTCAGTTTGACAATTCGCTTATGCCTTTGGAGTATATCTGCACCAAATTTGAAGCAAAGTAATTACAATCTCATTTTTTGTGAGCGATTGTTTATCATGTGCCATCGAGTAACTCTACATTTTGAATAGGGAGACTTGTACAAACAAATCGCCCTCGTTGACCATCTGCTCATAGACAACTCGGGCTCGTTGTCTAATTGTTAAATTGACGTCGAAATTGGACAAACTCTCCAACTTCAACTAGCCCTTTCTTCTTAACTAGATTGATAGGAATGCTGAAACTTTGGAAATAAATTAAAGTCAGTAAGATCTTTCATATGAACTACATTTGTATTTTGGCTGGAATATCCCTTTAATTAAAATCAATAAATTGTAAAATTGTTTTCTAGTCACTAAAAACGTATTGATTGCAATATCTTATTTTATCAAGGAGCATTAATGAAAAACTCTGGTGTTGTTGTTGCCAATGATGCCAACAAAGAAAGGCTTAAAGCATTAGTTGGAAACATCCATAGACTAGGTACATAATTTATTTGACTACTTTATAGTTATAAATAGGGTACGTCATATAACCAATTGGTATGGTAGGATAAGCAGACAGTAGTATAGTAAGTAGGGCTGCGAGCCCAATCGACTTCAAACGTGAATATAAACACCAAAACATCACCAAATTTGCCAAATCACGATTCGACAAATTTGACGATGTTTTGGTGTTTATATTCACGTTTGAAGTCGAATAAGCTCTCAGCCCTACTTACTATACTACTACAGCGATCATTAGTCAATCTAGACACCCTTCGCACGTTCTCTACTAAATTGATGTCAAACACACGCGAGACTAGCGAAACAATACCAAGTTTATACTAAATTTGACACCATTTCAACCACATTTAAAAAATAGAGAGTGTCGTTTCAAAATTCTCACAAATTACATTTAGGAAAAAATAGAAAGTGTTATTTCAACATTTTCGCGTGTTAAAAAAATAAAATGTGGTACGAGCCCACTCTCACATATTAAAAAATAGAGAGTGCCGTTTCAACATTTTCACAAATTTGTCAAATCGTATTTAAAAAATAGTCGTTTCAACATTTTCACAAATTTGTCAAATCACATTTAAAAAATAGTCGTTCCAACATTTTCACAAATTTGTCAAATCACATTTAAAAAATAGAAAGTGTCGTTTCAACATTTTCACAAATTTGTAAAAATCACATTTAAAAAATAGTCGTTTAAACATTTTTACAAATTTATGTATCGTAAAAGTGTCTCACGCGTGATAAAATTGCCACCTGTTATGCAAATTAGGTTATTGCCACCTGTTAATAATAGATTAGTCCGTTTGTTCACTATTTTCAGCGTTTGTCGCCTCTCACTTCAATGTTTTTGTGACCATACGCGTAGGAGTCAATACCATTTTCTAAAAGGTATCGTTTATCATCAAAACAGGATAGCGACACTTTATTAATTTCGTAACTACCGAGCTGATGTTTGACACTTCTAATGGTCTTCATTGTGTGTCGCAACTGTTTCTGCTCAAGTAACACGCTTTTGTAATCTTCGTGTCTGATTACCTTTTTAATTATATTTTTTCTAATACCTTTAGCGGTTTTCCCGCCACCTCCACCCTCTTTCAAATAGCTGTACATTTTACTGCGCAACCCGACGAACTCGACAATTGGCGTTCCAGCGCACTCGTCCTTCATCTTCCCAATAACTTTCTTATTCTCTCTAAAAAAGAATGGGCTGTCTGCAGGATAGTCGCTATTGTCGAACTTTTCGCACTCCATCATAAAGTCGGAATAAACGTCGTCAGTTTTGATTGAGTACAACAGACTGTCAGTGTCAGTGAAGTGCAATCTACAGGTGTCGCTAGAGTACTTTTTCATAATATAATTGTAGTGAAAATTGTACATCAGCGTTTTACTCAAGTCTAGTATGCACATACCCACATATGCAGGTCTATTTAGTGTCAACGTTTCTTTAACTTTGTGGACAGCAACTAAGTTCTCGCTAAATATCTTGCAAGACACAAACGTTGGCTTTGAGACAAGCTTTTTAAATTTCTCCGCAGTGGTCACTAATCTTACGTCCACACGCTTCCTCAAGTTTTCCATCGTTTTTCCGAACACACTGTTGTTGTTCATCAACTTGAAGAAGTCCTTCTCAAAAGCGTTCTTAGCCGCAGTTCTTTTGACTGTGTTAAAGTCGATGTACTTGCCTAACCACTTGGACTGGTCAAACTGCAGGACCCTGTGAATCTTATTGATTTTTAACCCAAGATCCATGTACAACTGCAGGTTTCCGTAGTGACACACGTACTTTTTTTTGTCCATCAAATTAGTCACCAACTTCTTCACACCACCAACACTCACGTTAAACTTATTTTTTATTTTTGTGCAGTACTCCGACAACATGTCAACAGTTATCTCCATCTTCTCGGGAGCCAACGGGTAATCGTTGTGTAGGTCGTGCAAATGGGCTGGGTACTCCAAGTCGACCTCGAGCAGTAAACCTTTTTTACTATTGTTGTGATAGTCGTGCAGATTAACTTTTTCTATTTCTTTCTCAGTCAACCACTTGAAGCCGCCCGTAGGTAGACTTCGACTCATTGCCCACCCGTACAAGTTGTTGGCGTCAAGGTACATCAAATACTTCGACTCTTGCGCTTTATCGTACCCTTTCATGTATTTGTTATTCGCCACGCCATGTCTGTTGCATATGTAGCTCACACCACCACGCATACCTAATTCTACGAACTGGAACATGTCAATGTCAGACAATAATTCGAGCTCCACTCCAGTCATCTTTAACATAGCGTCCCAAGCCAATCCAGGCGATGTGAAATAATGACACGGGTCTAATTTATACTCGCGATGGCATGTCTCTCTAAAGTTCTCAAAAACGTCGGCAAGCAAGAGCACATCGCTTTTCAAATACAGGTCGTGATACTCACCCATACTTTCAACGTCGAAGTAGTCCCACACATCGATGGCACGCTCGTGCATTTCTTCCGTGATGTGCTCATCGTTCAGAACGCTGTAGAAATCTTTTTTGGAGGGTAGCTCGCGTTCGTCGAATTTATCAAAGGAGTCCATGTAATCATAGGGATAGACCCCCTTTCTTGTCATTAGTGCCAACCCCTCATCACGAAACACTTCTGACGTGTATTTGAAAGCGTCCCTTGGTAGGTTCCTCACCAAGTTGTCTAGACCACTACTCATGAACTGAAAGCTGTCCAAAAATACCAAGTTTTTTCCAAGCATGAACGCCATGTACTTCTCCATGTTGTTCGGTATCACATTTATGTCTTGACCAAACTTACCAATCTCCTGCATGATGAAATGGCTATCGTAGCCACGTAAGTTATGAAAGATCACAGGAATTTTATCAGTCAATCTAAAGTTCGCGTTACACTGACGATGTGCGGACCCTCTGTACTTACCTGACACGTGACAGTGGTCTCTCACTCTAACGTCAGCGCTAGTGTGCTCAACACTGCAAATATGACAACTTTTAGCCTCGTCAAAGTTTTGTTTATCGTCATCAGTCAGCACCATTTCTTTGTTAAAGTGACTCTCAGATGTCTCTTTACAATATTCGACAATTTCTAACATCTCCCCAATGAACTTGTTAACTGCGTTTTCACCGCGATACACTTTTACTGGCTTACTGTACTCATTGTCATAGCAACAAACTAGTTTATACCCATAGCCACAGTCAACGTGTCTCTGGTAGCATTTGTGTAGCTACGCTCGCTTGATGGTGTCGCTGCGCGCACCTTCTGTGTGATAGCCTCGAAGTCTGCGTACACCACAAACGGCACATTTAGTTGTCTACTAAAATTCTCGTATTTTACTTTCGCGCCTTTTTGTGGCATTTTAATAGCTTGCTTCCCATTAATGACCAAACATACTTCCACATGGCGTTCAAGCACGTCCTCTCGGGTAAAACACTGCAAACAATACCTGCAAAAGTGCTTTCTCGCCTTATACTTTGTCTGACGGTACATGAATTTGTTAAAATCGCGAATGTGCACATAATGCTTGTTACCCACGTCATTAGTTATCAACAATAGGTCCATATGGTCAAGATACGCCTCCTTAGAAACGTACACAGGGAATGGCTGCTTATTTTCATACCCAAAAACATTTATGCTAATATCGTTCGCCTTCTCGATCTTGTTGTAATCTTTGAGTGCGACTGGGAAGTCAATTCCGTCATAGTTCAGCTCACCGACATGCCTAGCGTACTTCGACGTTCTATCAGAGTGTTTTCCAACAGGAAACTTATGTGCAAGGTGACACCATCTAAAACACTCGTTGTCATCGTCGTTATTTACGTTTATCAAGCCCTTCATACTATTGCGCAACTCCTTTGGCAGCGCAATGTAGCTACTCCCATGCAAAGGTCTGTAAATAGCGATATTGACGTAGTGTGCATCTATTTTGTCGATAGTCCATCCAGACCCCTCAGATAACCACCCAGCTATCCGCGTCAAAATCTGTTCCGACCCACGATTGGCGACACCCTCGATGTCGTGCTCGTTAATGACGACGAACGTTACGCTGTTAAAGTAGGCAGTTTTGTACGTGGTCTTATTGAGTTCTAAAACTTTCTCAAAAGTGACCTTGACTGTCTCCACCACTTTCATTCCGTTGGTCTCACCCAGCTCACGTCTCAAAAGGTTAGTGACAGCACTTCTACTACCATTTACCTGATTGATGTCTCTGTCGTCAATTACCTCGACTCCATAAGACCTTGTGAACCCTCTCAGTGCTCGATCCAACAGATGTGTTGACGGTGCGAGGTCTTCGACTACAGGTTGTCCCTCTTGATCTCTAAAGAAGCCGTGAACGTTGGTCGCTTCATCTGTTAGTGAATTGACAACGGCTGCACTCGTCTTATGCGCCCGTCTTTTTGTCAGTGGGTTTTTCACAGTCCGACTCATTGGCTTCTATATACACTACACTTGTTTTTTTTCCTAAACCACTCGTCGTAATAATTGTCGCCACTTTCGCACCATCCCAGCTTTGGGTACACCACCCCAAATAAATTGTCGTCAAACTTCTCTTTCACCTTCCCGTCTTTGAGGTCTGACACCTTCTTGAGTGTCTCGACTCGTCTTCTATGACACAACCTAATAATGTAGTATCCATATCTGCTGACATTTCTACCCTTGATCAAATTGCATGAGTGCAGAACATTGACAACTTTCAGGAAGTCCTCTTTTATCAACTCAAGGTGCTCACCCTTCACAACGTTCCGCAGTCTCCTCCCCATCCACCAAGACCGTTTGTGAACGCTTTTTAGTCGCGTGAGTCTCATGTCGCTGTAACTCTGAGTGTAACCCCATTCGATGTCGCCACACTTTGGACACACGTACCCACCGCAGTCACTTACGTTTTTCACAACGTCACAATCCGAGCAGTAGTAAATTCTGAAGGTGTCTCCACACTCAGTTTGCATCTCATTCGAGATCTCGTCAATTGTCAAGCCATAACTCATCTGCCTCATAAGTTTGTCCATCGCTTATACTACTCCAACATTTTTTTTACCGAACTAGTACCCACACTACTATTCCACTACCCAAGCCTAGCGCACCAACAAACAATAATTGGTATTCCTTCATTTCCGCACTCGGTTGGTAGTAATCCGCAACCTTCGGGAGGTTAGTGAACACTCGTCCGCTGTACCGTATGGTCATTACGCTTCTAAGTTCTTCCAACGCGTGGTTTGTGTCATTGATGTCAGCATTAGCGTCAGAGAGCCGTTGTCGTAAACGCTGGATCTTATCTTTTTTAGCAACCTCATTCTCATACCACACTTCTTTCGCACTGGCTAGCTGTTCCAACGCATGGTTGTGCCTTTTCATCTCAGCTTCATAGCCTGAGTGATTAAACTTCGAAAACATAAAGCCAGCGCCTGCAAAAGCCACTGTGTTGTGGCTGGAGGCCACAACACTCGCCATTAACTTACGTTGATTTGAATGGATCTGTCGGTATCCACTTTTTCGATTGCATCCATTTTACTAACAGCGTTCCTGCACCAACAGCTGCAGCAAGTTTCACTGTGCCTTTCACAGTCTCTGGTGTTCCCAATGGTTCTCCCAAAGCCTTTTTCGAAATCATACTCACTGCCACAGCACCAGTCGTAACAAGTAGCGCATCGTACAATTCGTTCATAAGTTCTTTTCGATCGATCGCAGTCATATACATTGTCGTGTGTTTTGTTCAAGAATCAAATGTGTCTAACGCTGGACGACAAGTTCTACGATTTTCTGACGTGCTAACCACAGTGCTCACAGGTTCTAATTGTGTCTCTTTTTCACTGCTAATTGTGTACCATAGTGAAGCACCAGCAATGATTACACCGAGTGTTCCGACAATGTAACCATAGCTCCACTCACCACCCTGTTCTTCGTTGACTATCATTTCACGCATTTTCTTTTCTTTCGCAGCTTTCGATATCTCAGCCAACTTTTTACCAGCGGCGACGCGCTTTGGGTCCTTCACCTTAACACTTTTCACATCAGCCGTAATCTTAGCGTCGACAGCCGTCTGTGAGTCCTCAGCCATCTATTACACTATCACGTGTTATCTTACTCACAGTTGACCTCACAGGTATCTCACAGTCGACCTCACAGGTGTCTCGCAGTTCCAGACCAAACGCACTAAAAATTAGGATTTTTTCTAGGAGTATAACATAATGACTCAAGTCCAAGACATCGCAGAAGAGATGACTCAAGACCAAGCCCGCCAAGAAGAGGAGATCGACGCAATGCGGAGAATGTCCTTTGTCGATGCGTCTACCCCACAAGGCGCCTCTGGACCCGACGTCTTAAAAGGGTACTCGCAAGTCTTCAAGTTGTGCGACCCCGATCGTAAAAACGAAGAGGTGTCGAGACAATTTGGTACCCAGATTCTCTACACAAAGTTCGCTCACGAGGCTTGGGTCGAGCTTGACGAAGTTAGAGCCAACAGGATGGTTAACGAACTAGCCAAGATGATCCCTGTGTGGTGCTACTCACCATTCAAACGTCTTACGTTAGCAAGTAGCCACTACTTGAGCAACCCTTGCGAGTCCGCCGCTACACTACTCGGTAACTACCTCGAAGTGTTCTTGGCGACCCTTCTATGGAAACCATGCTCAACCAAAGCCAAAGCGTGGCTAGAGCTCGCCGCAAACTGTGACGTCAACGTTTGTAGGGTGGGGTGTAATGAAATAGTGGGTGCGGGCGATATTATGAGTCACATACTCTCACACACTCACCTAGATTTTGCGCACGGCGGCGCGTCGTACAATTGTTACCCATGTGGTGTGGTTACCAACAACCCAATGCATCGCTCAAGACACGAGAGCTCGAGGTCTCATCTTAAAAACTTGGAGCTTCAGCGGATATTTAACAACGAGCAACAGTTGCCGCAACAGGAGAGAACATTTCTCTGGGGGTATAGTAACCATGAAGAAAATCGGTAAACTAGAAATCGTGATTGGTCCCATGTTTGCAGGAAAAACAACAGAGACTCTTCGTAGGTTAATCACGTTAAGTAAATCAGGGCTCAAAGTCCTTTACATGAACAACACAGGTGACACTAGGCGAACTGACCACGCGTTCTCCACACATCGTCAGACCATTGTTGTCGGATCAGACAGTTTACCTGCGAAGTTAATCACCAACCTTCCAAGTTCTTCCGAGATAGCCGATTATGACGTCATTGGCATTGATGAGGGCCATTGGTACTCTGATCTACTCCCAGTTATTCACGAATACGTTAAAGCTGGCATTCACGTCATTATTTGTGGTCTCATAACAACAGAGCACTTAAAAAGACTTGGTGAGCTCGACACACTGTTCCCAATGGCAGACGACATCACATTTCTAAAAGCGTATTGCGCCGTTTGTCGCGACACTTACGGAACAACTGTTGACGCACCATTCAATTGGAGATACAACCCAGGACCATCATTCGTTGGTGGTGCTGAGCAATATCGCGCAGTGTGCAGACGTCATCATCCTTCCACACAAAATTAGGGGTGTTCTCGGATACCCCACTTTTTAAATTTAGACATTGGTCACATGAAGCGTCCAATGTCTCATAGAAACATTTTTTCACACAGTGGTCAGAAGGTTCGTGAAATAAAGAGAGAAAGTTTCGCAGATATTTTTCACCGAGTTAAAAACGTCTTTAAAAATGCTAGAGCAGTTGTCGCTTCAAACGTCGTCTCAACAACGAGAACGAGTGCTAACTCGACTCATTACTCACTGTCTAAAAAGTCTCTTTACAATAACGTCTCTCATGGTTACTCAACGCTGATTTATTTTTAAATTTACGAAAACACTGAGAGCACTGAAACCCAACGTCAAAGAGATATTTTATTACCGTGGTAATAGCGTCGTCGTACGAGTCGCACAAGAGTGTTAGATAACCAGCGGATTTATATCTGAGCAACAGAGACTCCTGCTCTTTGGACGTCTTGCCTGTACCACCTGGATTCTTGAACTCAATCACGAGCCCGCTGTGCTGTCGGTTTGCATTGGCAATAATCAAGTCAGGCGTTCCACGTTGGTAACCTTTTTTCCACGAATTTATTCTTTTACTCGAAGTGTCTTGATTCTCACCACAAGCGGCTATCAAAATAGCTTCTGGATAATATTTCCTAAGAAACCCAACAACTTTCGTATGAAGGTCGAACTCGGTGATCATTTTAAACTGATTGTGTTTGAGACCGACGTCAGCTAAACCCTTTCTAACGCTTGGCAAGACTTCTGAGTGCACCCACCTTCCGAAGTGTTTCGCACGCTCCATTTTACTCGAGAACGTTAGTGAGTAGACCCCAAGTTCGTTGATAAACGAGGCCTGCTCTATCTTCATTTTACAATCAGGTTCGACGTGGTCGTTGACTGCATCTTTTGGTCGAGCGTAACCTAGAGCGCTTGCGACTTCTCTTGCTTTGAACCATATGCCACCGTTGTGATTAGCCATCGTGATTTGGTGACCATCGAATAATTGCACTGAGTTGGTTGCCATTACTATAGCCTCGCAAAAAAAAGACTACTCGACATAGGTGTCGGGTTTTTTATAGATCTGGTTTGTTGTGTACCAATGCAGCAGGTGTGTTTTATTAGTCTTCAGTTTTCTACGTCGTCTGAAAAAGTTTCTAATGTTACGAATCAGCTTTCTAAACCAACCCATTTTAACTTAGGTCACGTCTCCTACCACTCCCACAGTGTCTGACTCTGGTAACATAATAGGTTTGCCGTAAGTCTTTTTAGACCTCATACCAATCTCAGCGTGGAGCTCGAGAGTCACGTCACCGCGGCCAAACGATCCACCAGCTTTGAACATGTGGTCAGTCGTCTTATTTATCTTATATATCTCATGAGGTCTCGAAAAACACGCTCCCATTTACTTTATACCATATTCCTTCATCATTTCTCCACCCATGATTATGATGTCTCGGTTCGTCATGTAGCCACTCACAATTTTCACACCGTAGAATTCTATCAACGATGGGTATGCATAGGGTGCGAGAGGTATTCTTGGTCGATGTATTCCAAAAATTGTTCCATAAGGTGTGCCTACTGTATCTTTCCCATATTCGCTGTGAAGTCTGAATCGGTTGACTTAACGTTGTTGACTCTGACGTGTGAATTGTCCATTTGCCAGTGTATTGATATCATATGCATTTTTGTGAGGTCGACACCACTCGGAATAGTGCATATGCTCTCCATCGCTGGGATGCTACCACCATACGCGAGTCCATTAGTCATACCAGTCTTGTACCCTATGAACTTATCCCACTGACCGTCGTCGTTTGATATAATTGTCTCCCAATTTGATCCAGCGGTGCGAGTAGGTAACCTCACCACAACAAAAATAGAGAGATCACACCATTGCATACTCGGACAATTAAAATGGAGACCTGACTCAAGTGGGAGTGGTGTTAACACAGGGGATAGAAAACTTTGGCTTACACTGCTGATGCCAACAATAGGACCATAGGTTGGGTTGTTTTGCACTAATTTACTTGTTTCACCAATAGCTTTCACATTGTTTGAACCATTGGTGTGAAACTCCACGTTTTTCAAGGCGTGTGTGCTAACGTTGAAGTCGAGCACAATGTTGTAGGACTGACTCTTGAGGAAACCTGATAGTAGTTGCTCTAGAGTTCTTTTGTTTGTGGCGTCTGAGTCATCGACTGGGTCTGCTACGTTTTTTATTGCTGAGCCTTGCATGTCTATTATTCCAGACATCCTTCCACCGGTCGCGCTTAGTTTGGGATCTTCGTCCAGATGCCTTTTCGTTCTCTTTAGTATTTTATCGTGAGGGTCGTCAGACTCATACCCATAGTTTAGACTCATTACTACCTGAAGGTGTATTTGGTTAGTAGATAGCCAGAGACTGCTGAGAACCCTAAGATTATCGCCAGCGTCGTCGTGTCTGACTCACTTGAGGTGGTAGTCTGCGCAATTTGATTGGTCACTGTTTTCTTCACGGGTGGTACTACTCCCAAGTTAACCACCACGTTTTCTTGGTGGACTTTTTAGCCACTGTTTTCTTCACAGGTGGTGCTACTAAGTTAGTCACCACATTTTCTTGGTGGACTTTTTTAGCCGCGGTCGTCGGTGTTGTTGCGTTCAAGCGAGTGTTCACTCCAAATCTCATGGACTCTGTGGCAATCTTTAATAAGTTGTTGTACCCAGCGATTTTATTCTTGAGTATCACTAGGTTACTTGGCATTAACCATGTACTTGGTGACAGTGCGAGATTTTGGACAACGTTGGTGTCTCTAATCGATTTATTCATGTTGAGAATCCATGTCGATACGTCGTAGTTGATAACACTGTCAGAAAACAACTTGCGGAATTCTTGTTGGGTTTCTAGACTTCCTGCAGAACCACCAACGACTGATACACGTGTTCTCGCTTGCGCACCAAGTGTGGAGTACACAAAGGACTCTATGCTCTGATTTAGATATTGCAGTCCAATGTTGGTAAAGCCGTCTGACAATCGCGCGACATATCGTTTGTAATCGTTCTGAACGTCGTTGAGTGTGAAGACTCTGGATTCACCTGTTGTGCCATCGCTCAGGACTTTGTTCTGGTAGTAGTGCCTTCTGGGAATCTTGGAAATCTTACCATACAATTCAGAAGCGTTGAATTCTCTACTTATTGATCTCATGGTCTCACCACCCTCCATTCTTCTCAGAAGTCTTCTAATGGTGAAGTACAAATGAAATCTCATCACACTTGTGACCACAGGGTGGACTTCTTGTGACACTGATAAATGTTGCAATGACACCCCACAACAGAAACTCGCACAATACGTCGCAAACACAACGCGATAGTAAGATTCGCTGTCATCCCACTCTGATGTTGTCTTTGACGTGGTGACTCGCAAGACTGGCAGCTTTGACATGAAGTAGCTATTTTGGTTAACGAAAACTTTAAAGTTGTTCACTGGATAATTTAACACGTTTTCTGTTGGATAACCATCCCAAAGCCCCCAGTGGTTCTTATGACCTTTTGGCAGTGGTTGGATAGTTCCACCACCTTGCCATATTATTGGGAACTTACTATTGTGTAGCCACTTCCACATGCTTTTATCATTTTTGAAGGTTGTGCTGGTTATGTCCGTGCTGAGGATGTCGTTGTTTCTGAAATATATGTCGACACTCATGATCTTACCATCTTGCGAGATATTTGGATAGAACTCGAATTTGCTTAAAGTGGCGTGAGGGTACTTTTTGATGAGGTCTGCCTTTGCGTCGTGTGCAGCCTTCGATGTGTTAGCCATCGCACGTTTGTATAGTACTTTCCATAGTAGTCACGAAGGGCTTTCTGCATATATAATATACCATATGTTACACATAACACATGCTACATTATATATGGTCAGGGTTGTAGTATTGATTAGAGGCCCAACGGAAACTGTGGATCTACCAGAGGCACTTTTGACGTTTGGCTCAGATCCTCACTTACTAGTGAAAAAAGCGACCATCTTTTGGGACTACGTTAACGTGGAGACCGGTGTGAATGATGAAATAAGTTACAACAGCAACAAACACGTTTTTGAGTCTGGGTACCACACTTTTAAAATGATTGCCGACGAATTGAGAGGATTAGGGGCTATCGAGCTAGTAGCCAACAAACACAATTCAAAGTGTGCGATAAGAACTGACCAACAATTAGAGCTGTTTAAATTTGGAGAGCTGTTAGGGTTCAGCGATAACACAACGATAAGTAGTAGTGGTTTGGTCAGCCCTAACGTTGTGGACATTAACAAAGGGCTGAAGTACATACAAGTAGGTTGTAGCATTGTGAACAGACCTGAGAACATTGTTAATGGTAGCAAAAGCGAGGTTATCGTCGAGCTACCATTGACCACCACCCAACCACTGAAGAGCTCCGTTCAACACTTCTTCAACATTGAGTCGAAGGTGTCGATAAACAAAGGCGCTTTTACGCAGCTGGTGTTTAATGTGACTGACCAAGATGGTAGTGGTGTCAACGTTGGTGACATATTGTTGGACTTGTATGCGACGCTTGAGTAGCTAACGTTAAACGCATGCTAAAGTAATGAGTCTAAACTATGGGTTCGACTCTGGTGGTTACACTGAAAAGCGACGTGTAGACGACAGTCCTCAAAAGTTGACGGTGCTCGTTGAAGGTGTGGAGAAAGTTGTAACTTTTGACTACAGTGTAGTAGCCACACACGATAACCCACACATTGTAGTCAAGACAGCCACTGTGTTTTGGAGCTACAATAACGTGGCGAGTGATGTCGATATTCAATTCGTACTCGCTGCCACAGGAGGACCATCGTCGATAGCCGGGCCAACTCGAGTGGGTAGGGGCTACTACGACTTCGACGCGTTGGTTAGAGCTCTACGACACGCGCTCAGGGTGGTTTATGTAGACTTCGTGGTGGAGAAACTGATAGCCACAGGTAAAAGTAGGGTCAAAGTTCTGCCTTTGAGGTTTGGTGCCACCACTGTATACGAACTTAGGCTAGGTGACATTGGGCTTTTGCTTGGTTTTGCGAAGGACGCAGGAATTTCACCAGACGCTAAGTGGCACGACAGTCCAAACAAGATTGACATGAACAGAGGTCTAAAGTATGTAGAAGTCTCGTGCGACGCTGTTGAGACGGAGAGCAATGTGGGCACTGATGGGAATCGTAGTGATGTGATCACAACATTGCCAGTGCCCACCGAGCAGTCTCTTGATGGAGGGATACAACGTTACGCATACGTTGAGTCCAAGGTGAGAATTAAAAAAGGTATTTACTCAAGTATGACGTTTCGTGTCAAACCAAACAATGGTGACGCTGACGTTGGCGCGGTGTTATTGGAACTGTATATTGTGTGAATTATATGGAGCTTGGTGTGGAGACAGAACAAGGGTTGAGAGACATTTATTATAATCCTAAGACGGGGTACAGTGGTGTAGAGAGGCTGTATCAAAGTGCATTGGAAGACGGATTGAAAGTAACTAGAAAAACAGTGAAAGAATGGTTGACAGCGCAGGACACTTACACTAGGTACAAACCTATTGTGAGAAGACATAAATTCCGCGCGACTTTTGTTGGGTTTCTTGGTGAAGAGCTCCAAATGGACTTAGTGGACATGAGTAAGTACTCAAAACAGAACAAAGGGTACTATTGGATATTGACAGGCATTGAAATATTGAGTAGATATGCTTTTGGCATTACAGTTTATAGAAAAGACACTAAGAACATGACTGAGGCTGTTGGAAAATTGTTGAATGACTTTAAAGATCGGTTTGGAACCACGCCTAAGTTAGCGCAATTTGACGATGGACTTGAGTTCTACAACGTTGGTGTGAAAAGTTTGTTGAAAGAGCATGGTGTTGAATATTTCAGCACTAAGAGCGATAAAAAGGCCGCTGTTGTCGAGCGTTTTAATAGAAGTCTGAAGAGTATTATGTGGAAGTACTTTTACACTCATGGGACGTACAAATGGGTTGACGCTTTGGACCAGTTTGTAAGCAATTACAATAGCAATGTGAATCGAAGTATTATGATGAAGCCAAAGGATGTCGATAAGTCAAACGAAGGCGAAGTGTGGACCACTTTGTTTGGTCACCAATTTGCAGACAACCCATTGCCAAAGTTTAGAGTTGGTGAGTCGGTGAGAATTAGTAAGTACAAGAGTGTGTTCACAAAGGGCTATGAAGCCAACTTCACTGAGGAGCTGTTTAAAGTGGTAAAGGTTATTCGTGGTGATCCGAATGTGTACGAAATTGAGGACGTAACCGGTGAACAGATTATTGGTAAATTTTATGAACAGGAATTATCGCTGGTCAGTAAGAAACATGGTGGTGATGTGTACAGAGTTGAAAAGGTGTTGAAAAGAAAGAAAGTCAGAGGGAAGAAGATGGCGCTGGTCAAATGGTTGGGTTATGAAAGCAAACATAATTCGTGGATACCAGAAAGCGACATTCAAAATGTGAGCTAATGTAATATGGCTGAGGGTGGGGAAGGTTTTGACGACTTTGAGATGGAAAACCTCGACAAGTACAAAGACATGAGTGACGAGCGACTAGAAAAGGAGCTCACCGAGACTGACGACGAGCTTAGTGAGATAACCATAGGGTTTGGTATGAAAGACATGTCGGAAAGCGTTCGTGTTAGCTATGCCAAAGTTAGCGACAATTTGAAAAGGATGAAAAGTGAGCTAGCTAGAAGACGAAGTGGGCGAGAAGAAGCGTCATTTATCGACACTGACGATGGTAAAACGGTGACAATAGGGGGAACTAACACAGAAGTCCCAACAGTAGAGTTTGTCGAGCAGGAGCCATATGGCGACGTCAATGACACAAGTTTCTACGCAGCTTTTGGAGAGTCGGACGAAGTTGAGAGGAGATTTGGTGAGCTAAAAGCGTACAACAAAGAGCAAGTAGAAAATAGAGTAAAAAACGAAGTAAAAAGAATCAAGCTAATAGATGAGAAAATACGCGAGTTGTATGAAAAAAAACTCAGTCGTGACGACGCGTCGAGGAGCGTAGTCAACAGATCATATGTGACGAGATCGGGGTCTATTCTTTTCAAACCGATAAACAAAGATGGTAAACAAGGGATACCCAAACTAATTCTAATACCTGGGAAAAAAGGTTTGATCTACAGTAAAGATGTGAGTAGTAAAAACGCGATCGAGCAGTTCAAACAGTTAGTTGGTCAAATCCCTGAGAGCACAGAAACAACAGTTGTCACAACAGAAGTAATCCCAGATGACTTCCCAGTAATTCAAACAAAAGTGGACCGTGCTGACACACACGGGCTAACACCAGACGAAAACCGCGAGCTGAATGGCGTGCTTAATCCAAGTGATGGTGTGTCGCGTGAATCAAGAGTAGGTGACGATGGTGCGCTGCAAATACAATTAAGCAGACCACTTTCAAGAAGCGATAAATACAACATCAGGTGAACTAGATGGTGAAGACAATGAAAGCGTTGCCTTTGGGTTGAGAGAACGTATTGTAGGGCTTGGAGAAGCGCGAGACAGAACTATTAAGCAACGAGAAATAGAGGAGGTTAGAGCACAACAAGAGATCGACATCGACAGGTTTCAGAGATTTAAGGAATGGGCTAAAGAGAACATGGTCGGGTTGAGCGCCGTGGCAATTTCAGTGGCTGGAATTATAACAACTATTATTATCGCTGGTAGGTCTGCTGTTATGAGAGGCGCTATGGCTACGAGGTCGTTCGCACAAGCTGTTAAGAACGCGATAACGAAGATGGGTCCATGGGCTGTTGGATTGGCTAATTTAGTTTACAATATGTTGACGTTGGGTGCGAAGGGTCTCGCATGGTTGGCTCAAAATCTGTGGGTGCTCGCGGTGGTACTTGCGTGGTTTGCTTATGATTATTATAAGCTAAAACGGTAGTAACAAAACATATGCAAAGTATATGAACGTCACGTCAGCAGAGTTGAGCCCCGGTTTTAGACGAGCGACCATGGGTGTCATAAAAGGGGTGAGAACGCAACACGTAATCACGTTGAACCCTAATAAAGTCAGTCCTGGTGAGGAACTTTACATTGATATACCGAAGCTCAAGGTTAGTAGCTGTTTGGTGCCTGGATCGTTGGGTCTAGTGTTTGACTTTAAGAATGCAAACGCCAAAAGTTGGTTCTTGAACAATGTGAGCAAGTTGTTGGTTGAGAAACTTGTTGTGAGACTAGCTGGGGAGACTGTGTATGACAACAATGGGGAAAATTACACTGGTGTTTATCGCGACCTTTGGGAGAGTGTTACTGCGCGAGACCAAATGATTGACTATGGTATTGGTGGTGAGAACTTGAGAAAGCTAGTTTCTAAGGATGACAGTGGTGCGACGAGTGGGAACGTCGCTAAAGTTAGTGACGCGTTGATGTTTGGTGTGATTGGAACAAAGCAGCGAATTAAGCTCGGCAAGATCATGAATGACCACGGGTTGTACGCTCCTTTTAGCATGAACAACAACTTGCAGTATGTGATCACACTTCCGAAGGCCACAGACATCATGGTGGCGCAATCCGGTAGCGCTGTGGGTGGGTACACTCTGGAGAACCTCGAGCTTGAGTACGAAACGATTGATAACCAGGAGCTCGCTGACGAAATAGCGTCGGGCTATGCAAGTGGTCGTAGTTTGTCGTATGAGCACGTTACATTGATGAAAACCACCGAATGGGATAAAGGTACGGACCATTGTGAATGAAAACGTCAATCTGCCAAGAAAAAGCATGAAGGCAATCGTGTTGCTATTCACGAATAAGGTGCGAACAGACAGCGAGGAGTTTCTTTACCCAAATATTGAGAGTGTTAGAGTCACAATTGAAGGTGTGCCAAATAGTGTGTACTCACAAGGCATCCCAAAGTCGAAGTTCTATGCAGAAGCGAAACGACTGTTTGGGTTGGGTGAAGAACACGCTCAGTTCATGACCATACAGAAGTTCTATAAAGATGGCTTTGCGTTAGTCATCGACTTGAGGAGTGTTCAAGATAATCGCAATGTCGCCACTGGCAAGAACATTGTAAACACACAATCCGGTGTGCTTCTTGAGATCACTAAGAAAGCGACGACTGCGAATGTTATGTGCAGGGTGTTTGTGATAAGTGATGGGTTGGTCAACTTTATGAACAATGGGTTGCAATCAATCCAGTATTAAATCAAACGTGAGTTAATGGAGACTCCGTTTAATATGTTAATTGTTGGTATGACAGCTTGTGGTAAGACACATTATTTGCTGGAAACATTGGAATCTGAGTACCGTGGTAAATTTGACTACATTGTGTTGATTTGTCCTACTTTCGAGTGGAACAAAGCGTACCAAGATTGGAAATATGTGCGTGACCCTGACGTGCTAGCGATAGACTGCACACAGGACAATGTCGACGCTGTTCTCAAGTGTGTAACAAATGTTTTTAAAGGCACTAACACTCTGATTGTGTTGGACGACTGTGCGAGCTCTCAAGATGTTAAGAATAGGACTAGTCAATTGGTCAACTTAGCTTTTAGTGCGCGACATTTTATGTTGAGCGTTATTGTCATCACACAACAACTGACGTCTATCGCGAAACCGTATAGAGAAAACATTAGTAAGCTTGTTTGTTTCTACTGTCCGAGCAGAAGTGATATGAAGGTTGTTATTGACGATTACCTTGGAAACATTAGCAGAGAAAAATCGTCGGCGATTGTGACCGCATTAAAAAATAATAAGTACGCTAGACTCGAAATCTCACTGCGCTATCCGTACAGTCACGAAGTTGTTATTCCGCAATAAAATATGGGTATAAGTAATAGCGTGATGGTGAAACGCAAAAGTGAAGAAAACCCCACGATTGAGGAATTAGTTGAGGATACTCAAGCCGCTAGTGCCCCGACTGTGGAAGACGACATTGACGTTAGGAGAGCCGAACTTATTAGACTGTCTGGCGACGGTGTGGTGAGCCAATCTGAAGCGTATATTAAAAAAGCGTCCGCAAAGGTCATCGACAAGATATGGCGCCAATATGAGTTGAAGAGAATGGAAATCGCAAACGCTTTTCTCACCGATTTGCTAATCAGTAAATTCGCTAGCCTACTGGATGGGTTGAACGCTATTGAGAACCCTGACGAACTAAACGACGAGTTGCAAAAAGACCCGTTATTAAAGAAAGACGTTGAGAGCATTGTCGCGATTGTGACGCCATACGTGCCTTTCTTGGGCTTGTTGTCGGGAGGAATCACAACGTCGAAATATGTGTACGATCACCATTTTAGAAAAGAGGCGACAAACGCTGAAAATAGTGAACAAACGGACTAATCTATTATTAACAGGTGGCAATAACCTAATTTGCATAACAGGTGGCAATTTTATCACGCGTGAGACACTTTTACGATACATAAATTTGTAAAAATGTTTAAACGACTATTTTTTAAATGTGATTTGACAAATTTGTGAAAATGTTGAAACGACACTTTCTATTTTTTAAATGTGATTTGACAAATTTGTGAAAATGTTGGAACGACTATTTTTTAAATGTGATTTGACAAATTTGTGAAAATGTTGAAACGACTATTTTTTAAATACGATTTGACAAATTTGTGAAAATGTTGAAACGGCACTCTCTATTTTTTAATATGTGAGAGTGGGCTCGTACCACATTTTATTTTTTTAACACGCGAAAATGTTGAAATAACACTTTCTATTTTTTCCTAAATGTAATTTGTGAGAATTTTGAAACGACACTCTCTATTTTTTAAATGTGGTTGAAATGGTGTCAAATTTAGTATAAACTTGGTATTGTTTCGCTAGTCTCGCGTGTGTTTGACATCAATTTAGTAGAGAACGTGCGAAGGGTGTCTAGATTGACTAATGATCGCTGTAGTAGTATAGTAAGTAGGGCTGAGAGCTTATTCGACTTCAAACGTGAATATAAACACCAAAACATCGTCAAATTTGTCGAATCGTGATTTGGCAAATTTGGTGATGTTTTGGTGTTTATATTCACGTTTGAAGTCGATTGGGCTCGCAGCCCTACTTACTATACTACTGCAGACGGTAGCAACCGGGGAAAGACCAATATATTTAAATGAATAAAACTAGTTTTCACTAGTTTTGGTGTCCAGAACGATGGAGGTGTTTTGAATAAACATGAAAAACGTTGTTCTATATCTATGTGTACATAACGTTATCTTGACAAATTGCAACTTGGCGTGTGGTTCAGTAAACCCTTGTGTACTTGAAGAGTAATGTGTAATGCTCATTTACCATTCTTGAAGAATCTGAGCATTCCAATCAACCTCTGAGCATTCCAATCAACCTCTGAGTATTCCAATCAACCTCTGAGCATTCCAAGCAACCTCTGAGCATTCCAAGCAACCTCTGAGCATTCCAATCAACCTCTGAGTATTCCAATCAACCTCTGAGCATTCCAATCAACCTCTGAGCATTCCAATCAACCTCTGAGCATTCCAATCAACCTCTGAGTATTCCAAGCAACCTCTGAGCATTCCAAGCAACCTCTGAGCATTCCAATCAACCTCTGAGTATTCCAATCAACCTCTGAGCATTCCAATCAACCTCTGAGTATTCCAATCAACCTCTGAGTATTCCAATCAACCTCTGAGTATTCCAATCAACCTCTGAGTATTCCAAGCAACCTCTGAGTATTCCAATCAACCTCTGAGTATTCCAATCAACCTCTGAGTATTCCAATCAACCTCTGAGTATTCCAATCAACCTCTGAGTATTCCAATCAACCTCTGAGTATTCCAATCAACCTCTGAGTATTCCAATCAACCTCTGAGAATTCCAATCAACCTCTGAGTATTCCAATCAACCTCTGAGTATTCCAAGCAACCTCTGAGTATTCCAATCAACCTCTGAGTATTCCAATCAACCTCTGAGTATTCCAATCAACCTCTGAGCATTCTAATCAACCTCTGAGTATTCTAATCAACCTCTGAGTATTCTAATCAACCTCTGAGTATTCTAATCAACCTCTGAGTATTCCAATCAACCTCTGAGTATTCCAATCAACCTCTGAGTATTCCAAGCAACCTCTGAGTATTCCAATCAACCTCTGAGTATTCTAATCAACCTCTGAGTATTCCAAGCAACCTCTGAGTATTCCAATCAACCTCTGAGTATTCTAATCAACCTCTGAGTATTCTAATCAACCTCTGAGTATTCTAATCAACCTCTGAGTATTCCAAGCAACCTCTGAGTATTCCAATCAACCTCTGAGTATTCCAATCAACCTCTGAGTATTCCAAGCAACCTCTGAGTATTCCAAGCAGTGGCGGAAATTGTGGTGGGGTGGGGGGGCAACCGCCCCACCACCTGTCGTCAAATCGCTAATTTGTCGGAATTTTCCACTTTTTGTCGGAATTTCGGAAATACTTAAGGAATATATTGAAAATGCGAAAAAATGTTACAGAACTTATAAATATCTCACGTTATCTTGTAAAACACATGCAAAATGAGGAGACATCTGAGGAGCCATCTAGTAATCTAGTGGTTACCACACATGTGTATGAGCTGCGAGACATGTCAGGTTCAAATCCTGTGTCGGACCACCACCACTGCGGGTCTTAAAAATAATT